>JAQPPZ010002629.1:1800000-2146262 GCA_028583015.1 Wollemia nobilis
CTTTAATGCAACAAAATCCAAATAAAAAACCTCACCTAAGGCTAGAGATTTTGAACCCACAATCATGTAAATATATGATAGGATTGGTTGGGATTATTGTAGCATAAGTCCAGATAACCTTGAGCAACTGTATACTCACCCTTAGTAGTGTTTTTCCATCCAAACCAATTCTTATCATGGGACCAAGAGAGATATCAAATGAAGGGTGCATTGGATATCTTTCATTTGCTTTTTTGGAATTTGAATAGGTCAGTACTCAACAAGGATCCAATATCTACCAATATTTGTATTACCAAATTGGTATCCATAGTAATTAGCTACCTTTATCAAGTTAGCTTGGTGTAGCTCCTCCATCTAGGGCCTCTAATAAAGGAATTGAGTTATTAAAGGTTGGTGACCATCCCAAGAATTTACCCAAAAATTTACCTATTGACCATTATGAATGATCCATAATAACTTATTATTTATCAAATCCTCACTAGTCCTAAGAACCACCAAAATGGGAGAACCTCTAGTAGGAAATTGATAGCGAACAAGTTCTATAGGTTTTTGTTTTGAGCATATTTAGCACTAATATTTTAGGCCCACAAAGTATTAGGGTTATTTAAAATCCTCCAATACAACTTTGCAACTAAAGCCTTATTGTTTTTAATAGAAGATTATAATTCTAACCCCCCTTTATGCTTGGGAAGGCATAAAGTATCCCATTTCACCAAGGTTCATTTTATTTTATCCTTAGTACCACTCTAGAGGAACCAATGATTAATTTGATCTAGTTATCAAAGAACTTATTTTTGTATATTCAACATAGCGAAAACATAAATAGGTATAGCTTGAAGGACTAATTTTACCAAGGTAATTTTACCCCTAGATGAAAGCCACCTGTTGGTCCACCTTTCAATTTTCCTCTTTACTCTATCCAAGAACCAATTCTAGTCATTATTTTCTATCTCTAGATATTGATAGGAATGCCTAAACAAGTGATTGGAAGGGAGGAATTATTATATCTTAATTTATCCATAACCATACTTTTTGGGAGGGCAATGAAAGAAAATGACTTTTGATTTTTCTTCATTGATTAATTACCCCATATCATTAGAGAAACAATTAATGATTTTTGTTAAATTCTAAAAGCTTCCTTAAATGTATATTTACCTAATAGATTAGAGTCATAAAAAAAAATATGAGATATAGGCTTGGATCCATGAGAAATGGTAACTCCCTCAAGTTTTTTTTTTTCTCTATTTTTGGTCAAAGTCCTGCCCAATCATTCAACAAGAATGATGAATAAATAAAGGGAGAGGGGGTAACCTTGCCTAATACCTTTGAAATATGAGAATATATGTGAAGGGTAGTCATTGATAAGAATTGAGTAGAACACCAAAGATATACATCCCATAATATAATTTGTTTAATATTTAGAGAATCCAAATTACCTCATTACTTTTATGAGGAAGTGCAAATCCACTCTATCATAAGCTTTGGATAAGTCTAAATAAGTTGACCATGGTATATTTCCAAATATAGTAACTATCCTTTCTTTCGTATTTGACGATATGGTTGTTTCTTTCCTTCTAGATATTCCAAAGTAGGATGATAGTTCTCATATAAACTAATTGTCCAACAAAATGATCAAAAACCTCCTGTTTAGGCCAATCCATCCAAAGTTGTTCAAGAGTAGAAAAATTAGACCACTATGAATCGAGTAAAATAGCTATTCTCCTCCATATATCATAGGCTAAAGGAAACTCAATGAAAATATGGCTAAGAATTTCCACATTCTTTCCACACATTTCACATTTAATCAGGCTATGAAAGCCATGTTTTACAAGTTGCTCACTAGTGAGCACCCTTTAATGCAACAAAATCCAAATAAAAAACCTCACCTAAGGCTAGAGCTTTTGAACCCACAATCATGTAAATATATGATAGGATTGGTTGGGATTATTGTAGCATAAGTCCAGATAACCTTGAGCAACTGTATACTCACCCTTAGTAGTGTTTTTCCATCCAAGCCAATTCTTATCATGGGACCAAGAGAGATAACAAATGAAGGGTGCATTGGATATCTTTCATTTTCTTTTTTGGAATTTGAATAGGTCAGTACTCAACAAGGATCCAATATCTACCAACATTTGTATTACCAAACTGGTATCCATAGTAATTAGCTACCTTTATCAAGTTAGCTTGATGTAGCTCCTCCATCTAGGGCCTCTAATAAAGGAATTGGGTTATTACAGTTTGGTGACCATCCCAAGAATTTACCCAAAAATTTACCTATTGACAATTATGAATGATCCATAATAACTTATTATTTATCAAATCCTCACTAGTCCTAAGAACCACCAAAATGGGAGAACCTCTAGTAGGCAATTGATAGCGAACAAGTTCTATAGGTTTTTGTTTTGAGCATATTTAGCACTAATATTTTAGGCCCACAAAGCATTAGGGTTATTTAAAATCCTCCAATAAGCTTTGCAGCTAAAGCCTTATTATTTTTAATAGAAGATTATAATTCTAACCCCCCTTTATGCTTGGGAAGGCATAAAGTATCCCATTTCACCAAGGTTCATTTTCTTTTATCCTTAGTACCACTCTAAAGAAACCAATGATTAATTTGATCCAGTTCTCAAAGAACTTATTTTTGTATATTCAACATAGTGAAAACATAAATAGGTATAGCTTGAAGGACTAATTTTACCAAGGTAATTTTACCCCTAGATGAAAGCCACCTGTTGGTCCACCTTTCAATTTTCCTCTTTACTCTATCCAAGAACCAATTCTAGTCATTATTTTCTATCTCTAGATATTGATAGGAATGCCTAAAAAAGTGATTGGAAGGGAGGCATTATTATATCTTAATTTATCCATAACCATACTTTTTGTGAGGGCAATGAAAGAAAATGACTTTTGATTTTGCTTCATTGATTAATTACCCTGTAGCATTAGAGAAACAATTAATGATTTTTTTTAAATTCTAAAAGCTTCCTTAAATGTAGATTTACGTAATATATTAGTCATAAAAAAAAATATGAGAGATAGGCTTGGCTCAATGAGAAATGGTAACTCCCTCAAGGTTTTTTTTTTCTCTATTTTTGGTCAAAGTCCTGCCCAATCATTCAACAAGAATGATGAATAAATAAAGGGAGAGGGGGTAACATTACCTAATACCTTTGAAATATGAGAATAGATGTGAAGGGTAGTCATTGATAAGAACTGAGTAGAACACCAAAGATATACATCCCATAATCTAATTTATTTAATATTTAGAGAATCCAAATTACCTCATTACTTTGATGATGAAGTGCAAATCCACTCTATCATAAGCTTTGGATAAGTCTAAATAAGTTTACCATGGTCTATTTCCAAATATAGTAACTATCCTTTCTTTCGTATTTGACAATATGGTTGTTTCTTTCCTTCTAGATATTCCAAAGTAGGATGATAGTTCTCATCCAAACTAATTGTCCAACAAAATCATCAACAACCTCCTGTTTAGGCCAATCCAGCCAAAGTTATTCAAGAGTAGAAAAATTATACCACTATAAGTTGAGTAAAATAGCCATTCTTCTCCATATATCATAGGCTAAAGGAAACTCAATGAAAATATGGCTAATAATTTCCACATTCTTTCCACACATTTCACATTTAAACAAACTATGAAAGCCATGTTTTACAAGTTAATGCAACAAAATCCAAATAAAAAACCTCACCTAAGGCTAGAGATTTTGAACCCACAATCATGTAAATATATGATAGGATTGGTTGGGATTATTGTAGCATAAGTCCAGATAACCTTGAGCAACTGTATATTCACCCTTCGTAGTGTTTTTCCATCCAAACCAATTCTTATCATGGGACCAAGAGAGATATCAAATGAAGGGTGCATTGGATATCTTTCATTTGCTTTTTTGGAATTTGAATAGGTCAGTACTCAACAAGGATCCAATATCTACCAATATTTGTATTACCAAACTGGTATCCATAGTAATTAGCTACCTTTATCAAGTTATCTTGGTGTAGCTCCTCCATATAGGGCCTCTAATCAAGGAATTGAGTTATTAAATGTTGGTGACCATCCCAAGAATTTACCCAAAAATTTACCTATTGACCATTATGAATGATCCATAATAACTTATTATTTATCAAATCCTCACTAGTCCTAAGAACCACCAAAATGGGAGAACCTCTAGTAGGCAATTGATAGCGAACAAGTTCTATAGGTTTTTGTTTTGAGCGTATTTAGCACTAATATTTTAGGCCCACAAAGCATTAAGGTTATTTAAAATCCTCCAATACAACTTTGCAGCTAAAGACTTATTGTTTTTAATAGAAGATTATAATTCTAACCCCCCTTTATGCTTGGGAAGGCATAAAGTATCCCATTTCACCAAGGTTCATTTTCTTTTATCCTTAGTACCACTCTAGAGGAACCAATGATTAATTTGATCCAGTTCTCAAAGAACTTATTTTTGTATATTCAACATAGCGAAAACATAAATAGGTATAGCTTGAAGGACTAATTTTACCAAGGTAATTTTACCCCTAGATGAAAGCCACCTGTTGGTCCACCTTTCAATTTTCCTCTTTACTCTATCCAAGAACCAATTCTAGTCATTATTTTCTAGCTCTAGATATTGATAGGAATGCCTAAAAAAGTGATTGGAATGGAGGCATTATTATATCTTAATTTATCCATAACCATACTTTTTGGGAGGGCAATGAAAGAAAATGACTTTTGATTTTTCTTCATTGATTAATTACCCCATAGCATTAGAGAAACAATTAATGATTTTTTTTAAATTCTAAAAGCTTCCTTAAATGTAGATTTACCTAATAGATTAGAGTCATAAAAAAAAAATATGAGAGATAGGCTTGGATCCATGAGAAATGGTAACTCCCTCAAGGTTTTTTTTTTTTTCTCTATTTTTGGTCAAAGTCCTGCCCAATCATTCAACAAGAATGATGAATAAATAAAGGGAGAGGGGGTAACCTTGCCTAATACCTTTGAAATATGAGAATAGATGTGAAGGATAGTCATTGATAAGAACTGAGTAGAACACCAAAGATATACATCCCATAATCTAATTTGTTTAATATTTAGAGAATCCAAATTACCTCATTACTTTGATTAGGAAGTGCAAATCCACTCTATCATAAGCTTTGGATAAGTCTAAATGGAGGATAATAGACAAATATTTTTGTGTTTCCATAGAATAGATGGCTTCTTGAGCAAAAATTATCTCATCCACAATATTTTTCCCTTCCACATAACCTATTTTTTCAAGGAAAATGATCTTATGCAAAAGTGGTTTAAGCCTTTCCACCATGATGTTGGTAATGATTTTGAGAAGAACATTACACAAAGCTATTGGTCTAAAATCTTAGATATATTCTACATATTAAGCCTTAGGACTAGAGATATATAAGTTTTATTAATCACCTTAAAAATTTTCTTGGCCTTCCTAGCTTCTTCCACCACCTTCTATAAATCAACATTAAGAATATCCTAGAATTCTTGGTAAAATTTTATGGGAAAACCATTAGGACCCAGATTTTTCCTTTATGAATTTTAAAAACCACTTGTTGAAGCTCATTGATAGTAATTGGAGTAGTCAAAATAGATTTCTCCTTAGAAGTTATAAGAGTAGGGATCACTTGTAGGATATTCTATTAAGAAGCCGAGTCGAGTGATGCAACAATGAACAATTTAGAAAATTAGTTGATGGTGATAGAATTCATGCCATCCCAAGCATGGACAAAGTCTCCAAAACCTAATTTTAGGGAAGAAGCAAAGTTGTGCGATCTACGAGCTAGAATATATTTGTGGAAAAATTTCATGTTTCATTCTCCCTCTTTGAGCCATTGGATCCTAGATTTCTACTTCCATAAGAGCTATTCTCTTTTTTTCTCATTTGTTTAATTAAGTTGTGAGTCTAATTTCATCTATACTTCTACTCTCCATGAGGCCATATAAATGGATTTGTTCATTCAAGTCTTAAAGTTGAGAAATAACCTCTGGCTACTTCTGTCTGCTATCTCCCAACTCCTCCTAATTCTAAATATTGATTTTGGATTTGATGTATTACAACCTTTTGGTGAAATAGAACATCTTAGTCCCATACCTTGGTTTACCTTCCTACCATCGTTACTACACTCAAGGTCTGAAGGAACTATCTTTGAGCTACATTAACTAAAATTGAAAGGGTGAGAAACTCATATTAGTTTTTTACATTTTAGCCATGATTATCTAGTGATCCGAAGCAACATTGTTAAGATTTTTCATCTTAGGAATGTGTCCATGGAGAACAAGAACCTATCCAATCTCCCCATGATGTAATTTGAGCCTTACCTTTTGTTATACCAAGTCATGAGGCCATTATGTGGATGGATGTCCACAAGGTGAAGGTTTACAATATATTCACTCATGAGGTTCATGCTCATGCCTAGATTACTATATCTCCTCATATTCTCCTCTAGAGAGAGGATGATATTGAAGTATCCTCTAATAAATATCCAATATTTAGTAAAATGGGAGATAATATAAGTTATATCCTTCCATTGTCTTTGCTTTTTCTCCAAAGTAGTCAAAGTGTAAACAATAAAGCAGAGCATAATTTGGTCATATTATTTACTTTGTGCAACCACAACTAAAATACCCTAGTTACCAACCATATGGTGAATAATGGTTTATTTTGGATCCCAAAGGTAAGCAATGTTGCTAGAAGCCCCATGGGATCTGAGTGAAGCCACTTTTCTAGCCTTGAAATTTTACTTACAATTGACTCCATTTTCTCTATTGATATCTTCATATGCTAAAGGAAAACAAGATGTGGATGGTTTGTTTGAATCATTATTATAATTTCATTTTGTTTTTAAAGACTCTATTTGAGTTCTATAATATTTTAAGTGATGATCTTAATTAATAACATGGTCAAATATTTTGGTAAGGGCATTAATATTACCTTCCTCTACAAAATTTTTACCTTCTTTTACCATATGATGCTAATTAGTCTTGCAACCTACCTTTTGGTCAATGTTCATCTTCATTTATTTTTTTCTATTTATTGTCTTACCTCAATTGAATATAGGATAGTTTTTAACCCTAAAGTATGCATATACCAAACCAAAGAATTATTGGAAGGTTCAACAAAGTTTATATTGGGGTTTAAATTATTTGAAGTTTGGAAATTTAAAAGATTGTTCTTCTTGTCTATATATTCCCCCTTATTTTTATTTTGAAGATCTTTGATTTGCTAGATTACCTTTGAGTCCTTCCATGCATCTTAAAATTATGTTTCTAAGATTCCTATCTCCATTATGTCCTCTTCCTCACCCAGGAGGTCATTCATGGAAAGAATTCCAAACATATTAGTTGACAACATTGCTTGATCTTTCATAACTAGTTTTGTTTAGTGTTCTTCTTCTTAGGTATTTAGAAACCTGCTATGTTTGTGTCCTCTTTCTTTTGATCTATAATTTATTTGGACAAACACTAGTCAAATGACCATATTCATGGTAAATTCTACAACGGAAAGGAATGTTCTCATAGTCCACCACCTGATCCCAAGTGTTCTCCCCAAATTGTAATGAGATCTTTTTTGGAGGGGGTTTTTCAAAATTCATTTAAGAAACAAATTCAAGCATAAATAATGTGTTCAAATTTATGTGTATAGTCAAAAATAATTATGAAAGTTCCAAGGTTATTTTCAATTGTAGAAAACATAGTCAAATTCTAGAATTCAATTAGGAGGCTAAAGAGTCTAACCCACATAGATTCTAAAGAAGACATTTCTTCTTCAGATTTAAATTTAGTGTGCCAAGGCTTCATGAAAATCCCTGCCCTTCCAAAGAACCAAGGACACCATTGAAATATTGTCTCTCTATATTCATCATTAGAAAAAATAATAAGAAAATAATCATTAAGATAAATAAAGATTTGTATCTCATATTTTGTTTTCCAGTGTTTCACAACTTATAGTTTGAAAGTCGATAGGCTTGGATTGAAATCCAAGAAACAACAAATCAATCCTCTTCTCTCCATATCTTCTATGTCATCATGAATGTCACCTATTTTAGATTAACTATTCAGGTTCCATCAATTGCTCTTAGACATCCGAACTCAATTTTTTGGGATCAATATTAGGCATTCCTAAAGGTCTACTAAAAACCTTAAGATTAATGTTAGCATTAGGTTGGGATTTTCCACCATGAAGAGCATCTCTAAAATTTATTTTTGGGGCCTAATCCCCAAAATCCTTACCCTTGATAGGTGTTTTCATAGTGGATTTGTTTTGGGGTAGTTCCTTAGCTTCGGGTTCGATTGAGTTCTAAACCATTTTTTCTTTTCCTAAGAAAACCTCTCTTATTTGGTCTAGAATTTGAAACTTATTTCTAGGTCTCTTTAATACATGATGAAAGGTATGAATTTCATTTTATTAAAAATCAAATTGGAAGTAATTTTCAATCAAATTTATAGCATGAATATTTGCTAAATAATTGATTCATAACCCATCATGGGTCCCCTACATCATATCCCACAACTATCTTGAGAATAAACAACAAAAAATTTGGTCGTTAGAGCTTGTAGATCCTAAAATATAGCCTTTGCCACCACTTGCACTTGACACACAAACAAAACCCTTGCACAATAACCTCTGAAACCCTATCTCTTGTTCCCTCGATGATTGTGCTTCTATTCAAATTATTCAATTTGTTAACATTATGCCTATAAAATATAAGAATATTTTCACACATATCTTGTATTTTTTCATAATAACCAAATTCTTGGGTTCATATGGTATATATATATTTTTTTGAATTTACATGGTGGAATCGGTAGCCGCCACGAATCAGGGCAAGCTATCCAACTTTTTATGGCCGCCACAGTATTCTGCGTTGTCCGCCCCAGAAGCCGCCACACAAATATTTGTGCAGTCCACCCCTATAACCACCATGCCACAATCATTTTAAACCTTTTATGCCGCTGAAAGCACCAGGAAAGGGACAAGCGTTCAGTTCGACAAGGCTCGAGATTTGAACCTTGGACCTCCGCCCCTTATGGGGTTTGGATGAACCAATTGGTCTACACCTCGGACCTCATATGGTATATTCTTAACTTAATGATTATAGCATTTTTATTTGTAGAGTTTTTGTTATGGGAATTGATTTAAAAAGCTGGATTTTATTGATAATTTATGATATCAAGATTGACATTTTAATTTCTAGTTGTAAAAGCATAAAAATAATTTCAAATTAATTATTGAATTATAAATATAAAGATAAAATTTGGATGGCGCAACCTATAGGTATATGATTGAGAAACACAGTTTCACATGGTATTAATGTCCAACCCAATGAGTAAACTTTAAAATTTTCCTCAACAATTTTGGAACAAAGAAAGGGAAACAGAAAAATTCTTAACATTTATACATTCATTTTGGTACAATTAGTAAAAAGTTTTGCATGATAAGGGAAGATTCAAATCTCATATATGAACATTGGTATTTGATTAAATGTTATAAGTTCAAGTGTTTAAAATTATGGGTTTCTTATGGAAACCTAAGTGAAAATCTTGTTAGGCATAATATGTACATTGTCAATTATAGTAAGATTATGTTTTGTTGATTAGGTCTAATAATATATATAAGTCTTGTTGGGTATAATATGTACATATTTGTCAATTATAATAAGACTATGTTTTACCAATTAAAAATATATTGTATAATACAATTATAATTTAATATGGGATCTCATTTCAATCTCATATAACCATTAAAAAAAAACTAATGTTATAGTAGACTTTTGAATCTTACAAAAGCACTTATACATTGTAAAAGTGTTTTTGTAAATTATTTATTGTGATATATATAATTAGCCAATTGTAAGCTATGTAAAAATTTCATGGTTACAAGAGTCTAATCATATACATAATTAATATAAATATTTTTAGATGGTAACATTTCTCACTTATTATTATTATTATTATTATTATTGTTATTGTTCTTGTTATTGTTATTGCTGTTGTTATTGTTGTTGTTGTTGTTATTGTTGTTGTTATTGTTGTTATTGTTATTGTTGTTATTGTTGTTATTGTTGTTATTGTTATTGTTGTTGTTATTGTTATTGTTGTTATTGTTATTATTGTTATTGTTATTGTTATTGTTATTGTTGTTATTGTTATTGTTCTTGTTGTTATTGTTATTGTTGTTATTGTTATTGTTATTATTATTATTATTGTTATTGTTATTGTTATTGTTATAATAATAATAATAATAATTATTATTATTATAATAATAATAATAATTATTATTATAATTATATAATAATTATTATAATTATTATTATTATAATAATTATTATTATTATTATAATGATAATAATAATAATTATTATTATAATTATAATGATAATAATAATAATTATAATTATAATAATAATAATAATAATAATAATTATTATGATTATAATTATAATAATAATAATTATAATTATAATTATTATCATTATCATTATAATTATAATTATAATAATAATAATAATAATAATAATAATAATAATTATATTATTATAATTATAATAATTATTATAATAATAATTATTAATAATAATAATTATAATTATTATAATTATAATTATTAATAATTATAATTATTATAATAATAATTATTAATATAATAATAATAATAATAATTATTAAGGGCTTCACCCAACAAGTCTATACCACCTCATTATTTTATAACCCCTAATTATTTTACAACCTGATGTGAAGAGGATAGGACCACCGCACAAGACTAGTACATTTACAAACAAATATACAATTATTATTATTATTATTATTATTATTATTATTATTATTATTATTAGTATTAGTATTAGTATTAGTGAAGTTGGTTACATCAAGTGCAAGGTTCAAACCACAAGGGCTGCTCCCAACAAGTCTATACCACCTCATTATTTTATAACCCCTAATTATTTTACAACCCGATGTAAAGAGGATAGGACCACCGCACAAGACTAGTACATTTACAAACAAATATACGATTACGATCCACCCAACCTTTGGGGGTAATTTATCAATAATAATGAAAATACTTTTTTAAACTTAAATATTATTTAAAAAATTATTTCTTTTACAATAAATTTTATTAAATTATATAAGTTTAAAATATTTTTCATTCCTATTACATTCATTTAAAAAAATATTATTATTATATTATAAATTTTACATTAAAAAATATAAAATATTTAAAAACTTAATTTTATGTTAATTTATTTTTATATTATGACATATTTCATGATTGAAATTTTTTTCCACTTTAATACTTGTTACATGTCTATTTATCTAGTACAATGGGTGACACAATTGGGACCACTCCCTGAAGACATAACAACAAGGGACCTCTTTCTTTATAGTTTGAACAGAGATCCCCATAATTTTATTTTCAATCTTAAAACTGATTTAACTATATAATATCCATCTTTCTTTTTGTTTGTTTGAGTATTTATACCACTTTGCAAAAAATAACTTATCTTAATGATTTTAAACATTTTATAATGTTAAACTAATTAATGAAATTTTTTTACAACATGCACTCACAGTACACTGAGCAGGATGGCGCACGCTCCGGTCTGGAGCACAAAAGCAATCAGATTGTGAAATATGAATCAGGTCAGCGGGTCGCTGATAAATGTGAGCCCCATTCACTTTAACATAAAAATGGAGCGGAATAGGAATCCGCTGATTTATACAAGAAAAAAGAGCGGATTGAAGCGTCCCATATACCACATGAATTAACACTAATAAAGTTGCGGGCTGCAACAAAGAGTTTTGCATAGTGATCTCAAAGATACTTGCATATTTTACTAGGCAAAAAGTGAGCGACCTGGAGAATGAATTGTATACCACTTGAAAATACACGACAAGCACAACAGGTTACGACAAACTTAATGTTGTGTTCTATGCTGCTCTTTCCTTATTGTGGACACTCATACCAATGCATAGTGTAAGCGGCCAAGAGAAGGATTAAATGCCACAATTTATAACAAAGGAATGGAGCGGAATGGGGCAAGGCAATACGTCACGGATTTAAAAATGGAATAAATCCGTGGATTGAAGCATAATTAAAAACACGTTAAAGGAAATGTTGCGGTCTGCGATGATTAAGTAAATAAAGTGCATGAACCTTGGCTATAATGAATTAAGTCCTACACCACTCTATTAAATAGACAACTCACTTTATAATGCAGATTGACGAGCGAGCTAGAATATGCTTGTTCTACGCCACTCGAAAAATACAAAGGAAACCCAGCTGAATGGAACATGAACTATAATGAACCAAAGTGAAGATATCCTAACTTTGCTAAGTTGGATAAAGAAAACACAGAAAATTATACAGAGTCATAAATACTCTAAGGTATTATATATTGTATAAATATTGAAAATACATCCACATACAAGATTTTGAAATACATCCACTGAACTGCAAGTTTGAAATATGCAGTAAAATCTGCTCTTACTTCTCATACCACGTTGTTGCATTCTTGCTCTCGCTCTTTTCTTCAACTCTCTTACCTTATGCTCTTTGGATCTCCACCAAATTATCTAGCCAGATAAGGAGGGAAAGTCTTACCATAATTTTGATATATATTAAATTCAAAACTAGGGTTTCTATCCAATCTTTGAACAACCTGATAATTGTAACTGTCGGTAATAACTGTGCCTACTACAAAATGTGACAAATGAATTTGGATGATAAGATCTGTCAGAGATCTATCAGATGTGAAATCAAGTTTAATTTCTAACATCCTCCTTTAAATGAGATTTCACAAAGGCTTTGACACCTAGCTATTCCCTTAATCTGTTAAAATCCTCCTCCTTCAAAGGTTTTGTGAAGATATCCGCAACTTGGTCTTTGGACCTGTAAAACAATAACACAATTTCATTAAATTTTACCAGCTCTCTTATGAAGTGGTAGCAGATATCGATGTATTTGTTTTTGCCATGGAACACTAGATCCTTCGATAGTTCTATGGCCAAATTGTTATAATAAAAAATCATTGTTACCCCTTCCTGGTGATGATTTATCTCACTCAATATTCTTTGTAGCCATACTACCTAGCATTCGGCTGAAGTGATGACAACATACTCTACCTCAACAGTGGATAAAGTAATAATTGGTTTCTTCTTTTATGACCATGAAATTACTCCTCAACCAAGATGGAATGCATAATTGTAAGTGCTCTTCTTGTCATCTATACTACTAGCTCAATTGCTATCGGTGTAGCCAATAAGCTCAAGTTGGTATTACCTTGCATAAAAAATTCCATGGTTCCTGGTCCCATTGAAATAATGCATAATTCTCCTTCCTACCTACAAGTGAGAGTTCTTTGGTTCTTCCATAAATATGCTAATAAATCTCACTAAAAAAATTAGATCTGGTTTGGTTGCTGTCAAGTACATGAGACTTCCAACTAACCTCTTGTAGAAATTTGGATCAATATTGTTGCTACAATTTTTCTTGCTCAATTTTAGGCCTATTGCAACCAACATGATTGTTGGTTTGTTGTCCTCCATTCTAAACCTCTTCAAGATATCTACTGCATACTTGCCTTGAGAGATGAATATGCCATCCACAGATTGGTCAACTTAAATGCCAAGAAAATACTTTATCAGGCTCAAATTTGTCATTTTGAACTCTTTCTTCATGGCTGTTTTGAACTACTCAAATAACATAATACTATTGCGAGTATATATCATATCGTCTACATACAATCAAAAAATTATCATCTCCCCCTCTGCATTTTTCTTCATATACAGAGTGTGTTCATATGGGCACTTGATGAATCCTATCTCTTGAAAGTAAGCATCAATTATGCTATACCAAGCTTTGGGTTCTTACTTCAATCCATACAAAGATTTCTTTAATTTTAGGAACTTTCCTTCTTACCCTTCTAGCTCATATCCGGGTGGCTGGTCTATGTAGACCTCTTGTTCCAACACTCCATTGAGGAAGGTAGACTTGACATCCATCTGGTAAATATTTCAACCCTTCTGGGTTGCTAATGCCAGGATCATTCTGACTATGTCAAGTCTTGCTATAGGTGCATATACCTCATGATAGTCAATCCTTGACTTCTGTTTGTAGTCTTTTACAACCAGTCTGGCCTTATGCCTATCAATTTCACCTTGGGTATTAAACTTGGTTTTGTATATCTATTTGACTCTAATGGTCTTCTTCCGTGCTGGAATATCCATTAACTACCAGGTCTAGTTTTTCTCTATTGATTATATATCATCATCCATAGATTTTACCCACTTTTTATTCTTAACAACATATTCAAATAAAATTGGATCACACTCAAAAAATAAAGCAAAATCAGAATGTTCTACTTCATCAATTTCATTTCTAGTTACCTTGTATATATCTTGCAAGCTCCTTATCTTCGCTAGTGTCTTCAAGTTGGATATCCTTGTTGCAATTCAAGGTGACCGTGATGATGAGGTTGTGTTGCTACTGGCACCACTATTACTACTTGAAGCTACAAGCTGATGCACTTTGTTTTCTTCCAAGTCTTCAGACTCAATAACTGTTGGCTCTTACTAATCAGTCTTTGATTTCTAGTTCTATGCTTCATACTCTAGGAAATTTATGTCTCAGTTTATGATCAACTTCTTTGTTACAGGATTATGCAACCTATAAGCCTTTGATTCTTCACTATAACCAACGAAGATGCATTTATCTACCTTGTCATCCAACTTCTTTCTCTTCTCATCTAGGATGTGTGCATATGCTATGCACCCAAAAACTCTTAAGTGAGCAATGCTTGGCTTCTAGTTTCTCCATGCCTCTTGAGGAATTTTTTCCTTCACACTCTTTGTGGGACATTTATTTAGCAGATAAACTACACAAGCTACAACTTCTACCCAATACTCATGTGACAATCCCTTTACCTTCAACATGATTCGTGCCATCTCCATTATGGTTATATTCTTCCTCTCTATGATACCATTCTACTGTAGTGTATATCTGGTAGAGAACTACCTTCAAATTCCATTTACTTTGTAGAAATTATGGAATTCATTGGATATGTATTCACCTCCTCCATATGTTCTGAGAGTCTTCACATGATAGTCACTCTATTTCTTAACCAGAGCCTTGAACTCCTTGAATTTGGAAAATACTTCTAAATTTTTCTTAATGGGATATACCTATGTCTTCCAACTAAAGTCATCAATGAAAGTTAGGAAGTATTTATTGTCGATAAATGTGTTGGTTTGCATAGGACCACTGTAACACCCCAAGTCAGCCCACTTGGTTGTCTAATCACACCAAGTCTTCCCACTTGGTTGTCTAATGTCAGAGGTATCATTATGAGAACATTATTTTTTTATTTATCTCTTGTTTCATTTTCTAGTATGAGCATGTTAAATTCATCTTCATGAGTGCCATTCCACTGCAGTTGAAATACTCATGAGATCGAGATTGGCCAAATCCCATATAGTTGCCTATTTTGAACTTCACTCTCCACCCGAGATTCCAAGTTTAGGCAATGGGTTTCTTTTCCTCTAGGGCCCATAACACCTAGAGGTGTGACGCATAACTTTCTCGTGTCTTTACATGAATACATGAATTCATATCTTATAATTAAATCATGTAAGACTTAGCGCATACATGCTCGAGCTAGACGATCAACCATTCTTTATGGAGCATCATCTAGGGTCTTACCAATGCCCTGGTAACCACTCGATGACTTGTATAGATTAACCAACATGATGTCCCATACCATCATGCTATCGGTTTCACCTAGTCTAAAATAAATCACCACTCATCACTAGCAAGGATAACCTAGAAGAGATGCCCATACAACTCTTTGTTACCTCTCGTTCTGACCTTTTTCCATTAGAAGTACAGTTAGAGCCCTGTTCCATGATGATTGCCTTCCCGTAAACATCATCAATATTTGTATCATCAGATTGTCTACCCACAATCTTGAATTTCAATCAAGGTTGTCCTGCCCACAACCTTAGGTTACGATTTAAGATTGCCTATCCCACAATCTTAATAGTATTTTTTTTAATATTTACTTAGCTACGGTTTGAATTGTCTAAAGCAATTTTTGACTAGTCAAAGGTTAAGCATTCTCCATTTTCTAATGATTTTGATATTTAGTAAAGTAACACAAGTTATCTAGTTTCCACCTTTCTGTAATATAGGTTTACCACTAAAGCTGAATAGAAATCACTAAACATTGGAAACGTTGTAATCAATGTTAAAAGATCTATAAATCTGCCATACAATTTTATTTAAGATTCCTTTTTAATTTTTTAATTAAACAAATAGAAGCTACCTCTCAAATAAGTAAAAGGAAGACATTTTCTATTAATCAAAACTCCACAAAATTTAGGCTACATAAATAAAGGGTTAAACGGTCTGCTTTAGTCAAAATAGGTGTTGTGGTCAAGGCTCCATATTATTTAAACTAAAAGAAGTTTAGTTCATTCTGTTATAAATAAGAAGAATAGTGCCATCCATATTTCATGTAAGACACTGCACAATGAACACTTTGAAGTAAATTTGACATATAATTTTCATACAAATGTCTCCGTCCATCGACTTCTTCAAACTTATGCGGCGATATCATTAGCTACGTTTTCCCAAATATCTCTCGGACCTAATCTTGGTTAAAGTTGGATGTTCTTTAATACTGAGGATAAAGCTTTAATTACTAACTATGTTATGACTATCCTACTAATTTGCTTCTACGTTTCACATTCTAAACTCGGTTTAAAGCATGCAAACAGGCATAATAAAATCTTAAACTAGTTATCAAAATCAGACCCATTTTATATACACAACGAATTACTCGCCATCTCAACTAATCAGGGTGTTTTTAAGCTTAAACGTTTTACATATGAACTGTACTAACATTCAGATGAGCTATCATGAACCCTAGGCAAGATACGTACTCGAAGAGATAAAGTTAAAGACTATATTCGTTGCATGCAATTGTATGGTTTCAGATTAAGTTTAGGAACCAGATTTTATAACTAAAGTAAAATAAATCCCCATTAATGAGAACAATCACCACTTAATTACTGATTCATGTTTAAGACAATCATATCCTATGCTTCAAGGCTTCCGTAAACAGGTGACCACATTTTAATTTAATAAAGTTCATAATTCAAAATAGCCATACTCGGCGCTATTGAACACAGGCTCAACTTGACTTCAGAGAAATTAAACTTTCATTGATTGCCACAAAGTTACATACAAAGCAATAGCTCTTCTAAACATATAACACAATATTGCACTCCATTTCAATCAATGAGTTATAAATGAAAGTAGCAGCATACCCATTTAAAATTGCAATTTACACGATTTACATCTTGTATCCAAAATTCAACCATTCATGTTTTCCAAAGCTATGTTTCAATAGTCAATGTAAAGTTTACAACTTTGCTCTACGTATATCCAAAGAACTATATATTTTATTACTACTGCATGTAACAGTTTAGCTATAACTCTCTTATGTCTCAAGCCTCAATATACCCCTAAGTAGAGTTACAAAGTATGTAGAATATACAATATTTCTCTTTCATTTCTATGTGCAGATCTTGAACCCGAACACTGTCGAAATCATTAAAAGACAACATGCATTGTTTTTTTTGCAGTGTTCAACAGTAGTCTTCCTCCTTACATAGATTATCCGGTGTTATCCAAGGGTCAGAATGGTCATCTACAATGAAGTGCATCTAACCCTAGAATGCATACATAATTTCCATATTTAATTCAGCATGCAGAGCTTCAAACATTTTCTAACACAAATCACAATATCCCAACATAATTTAACTCAACATGCAACATCAAATATTTCCAAAATGGAAGAACTCGGTCTTGGTTCACAACCAACCAGACACCCAGTAACACATTGGTGCTTAATATTAACATGGCATACAACAATAGATGATTTAAAGAAGGATAATATCAGCCTTGGTTCATAGCCAACCAGTTACACAACACTCCAACGAACGCATGCAATATAAGCATATCCAATTCACACAGGGTATATATTTTTTTTAGTTTTCTATAATACGTATGCTATTATGGGAATGCACATAGAGCACCATCATAATGTATTTTTTTACCATACAAACATATTTTATTTTCCATTGGCTTTTCCTTAAGATTTTTAAATCAGAATGGGCTTACTGTTTTCTCCACACAAACAACACTTGTTCTTATTTTGCTATATTTTGTTCTCTTCTCCTCTAACGCCTAGCTCACCCACTCTATTCTCTCCTCCTCCAACACTTGGTTCCCTCTTCATCGAAAGACACCATGCATACCATTATGCACACCCCTTTTTCTCTCTGTGTCCACCATCTAGAGATGGTTTTTCTCCACTCCTCTTCGCACACAAAAGCCGACATTGGTTTAAAGTCTGTCCATTCTAATAAAACTCCAGGTGGAATCCACTTCACCACGTTCAACAACCTTAAAAACCTCCATAAAAATAATGTCGACAATTCCCTATTTGCCTTCTTCAAAGAGTGCCTCAACAATACTTCTATGGTCTATGTACTATTTTATTTTATAATTTTAATATGACACTTATTTAAATTCCTTTATTTTCCTTGCCTCCAAAGCATCCATAGAACATTAAGGTTTATTTGCTTCAATGCAATTATATATTAATATTTATGCAATTAGTATATTTTTTATAAATGTATATATATATATATATATATATATATATATATATCAATTTTAAATAAGTCAATTTCTAGAACAAAACACACATGTTCCTTTTAAAAACTTGAATACTACTACTTTTTTTTTGTTCTAGATTTATTTCATTAATTTTAAACTATGACTCTTATGCATTAAGCACTTTCATTGCCTTCCAATAATTTAAACTATGGCTCCCATGCATTAAGCACTTTCATTGCCATACAAACAACACAATTCATAAATTATCAAACATCAAACACCCCTACAAATGCAACTACATGATATGCATTCTACATGGACCATTGGCGAATGCATCACCTATAGGGTTCTTTGCCCCTATCAACTGGCAAATACACCACCGCTCATCATCTCCCTTGACTTACCTTGCATTGGAATAATCCTTTTGCCTATTGAGGAGACCTCTTTCCTTTGCATTGCCCTTCCAGTAACAATTACCTGTCTCCTACAACCACAGATACATTAGCAGTATCTCATCCTTACAAACAAATTATGCGTATAAGAAAATAGAGTTTTGGAGGGTTGTTACATACTCCCCCTCTAATATTAAACACAATCCTTATGTTTGAATTTACCATAAAAAACATAAAAAGAAAAATAATGCCATGATAATAGAAAATCAATTCAACACATCATCAAATTTACATTCTTCTCAATATGATTCATCATACAAAACATGCATAGATATTAAATACATGTATCATTATTCACAAACCAAGATATGATAATATTCAAAATAAAACTATGACATGAAACATGCGCAAATATCAAGTATACATATCATACTTCACAAACCAAGATATGATATTGTTACTGTTCAACCAAAATAAAACTATCATGATGATATCAATGTCCAAATACTATTCAAACAAGAACGGAAAATATTTTTTCATGATGGCCACATCTTCCCACGTGACACTATTTTCTAAAAATTGGTCCCATTGGACCTTGCACTATTCTATGTTCCTTTTTCTCAACTATTTTGTACGATATCCAAGGATCCTAACTAGTCATACTTCAATGCATAGGGAATCATCCATCTACAATTTGATCAACATTTCAAACTTGTGAGGTGTCAGGAAAATATTTCTTGAGAAGGGACACATGGAACGTATCATGAATTTTTGACAAATTGGGTGGCAAGTCCAATTTTTAGGCAACTGGGTTCAATTTTTCAACAATTTCAAAAGGTCCTACAAATCGTGGACTAAGATTAGAGGATTTGATAGAAATTTTAGTAGGTTTAACTCTTAGAAATACTTTGTCTCCCGTAGTAAATTCCCTTGGTGTTCTCTTTAGATTCACATAACTCTTTTATCGATCTGAGGCTTCCTTGAGCCTTTGACGAATTTCATTAAGTTGGTCTTCTATTTCCCTAACCATATATGGCCCGATCATCACCCGATCCTCTTATTACTATATGACAATGGTGTTCTGTACCTTATCCCATACAGAGCCTAAAATGGAGCCATACCTAAAGAAGTATGATAACTATTGTTATAAGTAAACTCAACTAGGAAAATATAATCTTCCCATTTCATCTGATGGTCCATATAATATATGCGAAGCATATCCTCTAAGAATTGATTTACCCTTTTAGTTTGTCCATCTATTTTTGGGTGATAGGTAGTACTAATATTGAGTTTCGTTCCCCATGCTTGGTGCAGTATCTGGAAAAACTTAGATGTGAATCAAGAATCCCTATATGATATAATGGTTTTAGGGAATCCATGTAACCGTACCACTTCCCTGGAAAATTTTTGAGCTACAATGGAAGTTCCATATTTTATATTTCCAGGCATAAAATGTGCCACCTTAGTTAATGTATCCACTACTACCAGAATGGCATCATGTTGAAAATGATTCTTAGGCAATACAATAATAAAATCCATAGTTACAACCTACCATTTGTATTGTGGAATGTCATGTGAAAATAAGCATCCAGCTGGATTTAGATGTTCCACTTTCACCTTTTGACATTCTAAATATTTAGCCATAAATTTAGTAATGTCCTTTTTCATTCCCAACCAGTAATATTTTTTTCAAATTTTTGTACATCTTCATATAGCCTAGATGAGCAAAATATGGAGCACTATGTGCTTCTTGGAAGATAAAATTTCTCAGTCCCTGATCATCAGGTACCACTATCATATTTTTGAAGAACAATGTATCCTTCCATATTCTAAATTCCTTCGCTTTATCAAATTCTTGCTGAATTGATTCTCGATACCTCTGAGAATATTCATCTTGAATTTATAATTTTCTTAATATGTGGCATAGTATACTTCGTATTTCTTAAGTTTTTGGGACTCATACGCAATAAAAACATCTTCTTACATGAGAACCCTGCCTAGTCCTTCCAAAGAATCATCAGTACATAAAAAAAATGGTTGCTTAGGATCTACTATTTTGAGAATAGGTGTTGTCATTAGCTTTTATTTAAGAATTTTGAAAGCTTCTTCACATCGTTCTGTCCATTTAAAAGCCTTTCCTTTCTTTTGGAGATTGGTTATTGGATAAGCTATTCTAGAAATTTTTTGATTAAAATGACGATAATATCCGACCATCCCCATAAAAATTCTCACCTTAGAAATATTTGTGGGAGTAGGCCAATCAATGATAGCCTCAATATTCCTTGGATCAATAGATACCCCTTCAACTAAAATTACATGTCCTAAATATTGTACCTAGGTTGTATAAAACTAACATTTGGACATTTTTCCATATAATTGATTCTTTCTAAGTATCTCAAGAACATTACTCATATGTAAATAATGCTCTTCTTTGATTTTGGAATAGATCAATATGTCATCCAGGAATATCAACACAAATCGATCTAATTGTTCTTGAAACACACTATTCATCAAATTCATAAAATTTGCTGGAGCATTAGTCAACCCAAAAGGCAACACTATGAATTCATAATGACCATATCTAGTTTGGAAAGTAGTTTTGTGGGTATCTTCATCTCGAATTCTCAACTGATGATAACCAGATCTAAGATCAATTTTGGAGAAAATTGTGGCTCCTTTCAGTTCATCAATCAAATCATCTATTCTAGGTAGAGAGTACTTATTATTAATAGTCATCTTATTTAACATTCTATAATCAATATATAATCTTAGTGTTCCATATTTATTTTTCACAAACAACACTGGTGCACCCCATGGTGAAACACTAGGTCTAATATGTCATTTTTCTAAAAGTTCCTAAAGCTAAGTCTTAAGTTCTTGTAGCTCTATTGTGGTCATCCTATAATGTGCTTGAGATATTGGCATTACTCCTGGAAAATATTCTATAGTAAAATCAAACTCCCTTTGGGACGGAAGACCAGGTAATTCTTTAGGAAAAACATCTCTAAAGTCATTTAAAATTGGATATGTTTGGAAAAGACTTGCTCCGGATTCATTTTCTTCCTTTTTATTAAGTTTAACCACAAAGACTCTACTGCCCTTCCTCAGAGTTCTTTTAACTTGCATTGTAGTCAAAATATATGGTTCCATTGATTTACATCCGTAGTGAACTCGAATCCTTTTCTTGGTGTCATCAGTGAATTCCATCCATCTTGCTTCAAAATTTAACAATGCTTTATGTGCCTTGAGCCAGTCCATACCTAAAATTATATTGAAGGTATGTAAAGGAGCTACGTATAAGTGCCAATGGGTTTGCCCTTGAGGTAACATTAATTCAGGATCAAATAGAAATTATTTAATTGTATACATTTTCTTAGACCCATACTCGACTTTCCACCCATTAGCCATAAATCCAAGTGTTTCCGGTATGTCCCTCAAAATATTTGGTGAAACAAAACTATCAATTGCTTCGGAATCAACCAAAATACAAATATTTTTATTATAAATTTTTCCTTTCAATAGAAAATGTGTTGCTTGACCATTGAGTTTAGAGTTACATGTTGCTGCATATATCTTATGAGAAGGTTCCACAAGTTCTTTTCTCTTATCTGCTCGCAAAGGATATTTATCAATATAATGAGGTTCTTTACAAATCTAGCAACCAGTCCATGGTCCTCTCTTTCACATTCCCCTCATTATCTTCATGTGTACCAGATTTTGGTGCATTATCTCTTTGTTCATACCTATCCCAGCAATTTCTCTGGACACCTCGATAATTTTGATTTCCCCTGTTTCCTTGATACCTATTATTATTCTTGTCAAACCTATTTTTGTTTCCATTTCCACAATTCTTGTTCCAACCTCTATCTCCTTTGGTTGGACCCACATTTTTCTTCTTCTGTGGTTCTTCCTTTTCCTAATATTGTTGATAATAAGATTTCTTGGCCTTCAAATTATCTTCTTCTTGTTGATCCAAGTCACAAGCAACAGTTAGGGTGGAAGGTTTTAACATAAGAATTAGGTGCCCAATTTTTGGATGTAACCCTAGGATAAATTTATGAATTTTAATTTCATTTCACTACTCATATTCAGGCATGTATTTGAGTAATTGCACAAATCACTGGTAGTACCCAATTACGGACATATTACCCAATGTCAACCTTGAAAATTCCACAATCCTTTCAAGGTAAAATTGCGGTGTTAGGAACCTATCCTTAAATGCCAAAATAAATGTGTCCCAATGAACATTGGCAACATCCACATTGTGAGTTTTTCTATATGTATCCCACTAGTCAATGACAACTCCATTCAATCGAAAGACTGCCCATGAGATTTTTGATTTAGATGAAAGGGTCCTAACTACAAAGTATGCTTCCACACTGTTCAACCATCTTTCAACTTCTTCCCCATGACCTTTGCCATCAAATTTGGCTATATGAATTTTTCTCATATCCTTGTCCACGTATGAACCTACTTGTTTCCTTATTGGGTCAATAGTTATCTCATCCTCAACTATTATCATTTCTTTTCCTTTGGATAAATTTTCTATTGTTTTATGTTGATGGGAAATCATTTCTTGCTATTGATCCAGCTGGGCTTTTTTTTGCTCCATATTCTCTATCATTTGAGCATTTTTTGTGCCATGTGTTCAATTATTTAAGCACTTTGATGCTCTATTTGATATTTCTGTTGGTTCACTTGCTCCCACAATAATTGCACCATTTGGACCATTTTATCCTCTTTTTCAACTAGTTTTTTCCTTCCTCTTTTCTCGAGGATGTTCTATGACTTCCTTAGATGCCCCAATTCGCATGAATTTTTCAATGACCCTTATAGGGTTTTCGGTTAGCCCTTCATGTTGAACCACCATAGTTATTTTTGAGGAACTAGCTTTTTTTCTAGATGTCATTGCTTGCCCAACAAAACAAGGGCCTTGTTAGGTTTTTTGAGTCTTAGGTGAACACATTGGTAGATTTAAATTAGACTTGTCATAGATTTTCTAAAATTTTATTACTTTAAAGATTCACAACCTTAGCTCTGATACCAAATGTAACACCCCAAGTCAGCACACCTGGTTGTCTAATCAAACCAAGTCTTCCCACTTGGTTTTCTAATGTCAGAGGTATCATTATGAGAACATTTTTATTATTATTATTTATATCTTGTTTCATTTTCTAGTATGAGCATGTTAAATTCATATTCATGAGTGCCATTATGTTGCAGTCAAAATACTCATGAGATCAAGATTGGCCAAATCTTGTATAGTTGCATATTTTGAACTTCACTCTCCACCCGAGATTCCAAGTTCAGGCAGTGGGTTTCTTTTCCTCTAGGGCACATAACACCTAGAGGTGTGACGCATAACTTTCCCATGTCTTTACATGAATACATGAATTCATATCTTATAATTAAATCATGTAAGACTTAGCACATACATGCTCAAGCTAGATGATCAACCATTCTTTATGGAGCATCATCTAGGGTCTTACCCAACGTTTTGCTTAGCGGTGAATATTCGCAAATTGGGCGAATATTAGCATTTTCAAAAATGCCAATTTGCGATTTTGGGGGACCCTGGACGTCGGCCATTTCGCCCAAAATTTTTGGGTCAAAATTTTTTTGAAGGGTCGATTCATCGTGCGTTGATAATAGTATTAGGTATTTTTTTTAAATTCGTCGACACTCCCGCCTAAGTCGTGGAGCATTTTCGCCAATTTTTTTTAAATTTTTAAATTATCCCACCAAATTCGCTAACTATACCACTATATATATAAGTAACAAGCCAGAGATAGTTTTCATTTATAACATTCGAAAAGTAAAACTCTAAAGTGAAAAGATGAACTGAAACATTCGATCTGTTGCAGATTCCATCGAACTTCAGCATTGTGCATTGTACACGGATCGACATGACATAGTTCTCCACCCGACACGATGATCGGACGTTATATCCACCCGGATCGATAGTCGATCTAAATGTTCCACCCAGACAACTAGTTCCAACCGGGTCATCTATCGGACTGCATATTCCACCCGGACCATTAGCCGGTGAGCTTATTCCACCTAGACCAATTTTCAGACTTCTTGTTAATCATAGTTCGATGATCGACATATAATTTCCACCCAAACCACAAGCCGGATCGATCGTTCACCTGGATCGACAACCCGTTTCCTGCACGAACCGCCCGATGGGTCTCTTTTCAGATGGACCTTTTCCTACAATAGGTACTATGTTTCTCTTTAGACATTTGAATCTATGATCCTATATTTTTTGGTTTTATAGAGAATAATAGTTGTAGCACTTGTAATAATAAGATCTATTTTTTTATCATCTAATTTTTGGTTTTTCTTTAGCTATGTTTTTATCATTTACTAAAAATAAATCAATGCTCTATTCTCCATTTTTCCTCCTAATTTCTATCTATATTAAAACTCTTTGATTCTCTATTTCCATTAAGATCCCCTTTTCTGTTACAATATTTTTAAATAGGTAAATACTATGGTTCTCTATGGACAAAGTGATGCTCTGCTTCTTGTCCAATTTGTACTAGAATTTTATATTTTTCAACATTTTGTATCTCTGATTGTATCTATGATTAAATTGTATTTCAAATTTATATTGATTGGTTTTTTGCTCTTATTAGTTAAAGGTACTATCTCCAAAAAATAGAGTATTTGAATACCCTAAAAAAATCACAATAAAGAATGATTGGAAATAGGTATTTATTTTCTTCCAACCATCTATACGTTTATTCTAATTACAATATTATCTTAAGGCTTCACAGAAGTAAGATGTCTTCAACATTTTATTACTTTTCTAAATTTAAAAATATTTTCTTTACAAGTAAAATGTCACCTACTGGCGATGCAAATAAGGGGGCCAAATCTGAAAAGAGTATCCTGAATTATTTTAGCCATACGTTGAAATCGAGCGAGCCATCGACATCTGTGCAAATTCAAGGTACAAATGATTTTTGACTACTTAACATTTAGGTGTATTTGTTAGTTTAAATAATGCTTTCTTCCTCAAATGGTTAGAGTGCCTCTAGCCATATTGCATGATGATATAAACCATATTTATGTTTGTTAGTTTATTTTGTTAAATTAAAAATAATTAAGAATAGTATTGTATGCTACTATGCAGAATACCATGTGGACCCTGATATGCATCCGCTTGAAGATATTCATCACCAAGAGATGACTTCTAATGAAAATTCTCTTAACAATGACATCCAACAAGCAATTGAAGATAATCCTCAAAATAACATAGTTGAAAATGAAAGCGATAAATCAAATACATTACAAACTTCTTTTGAATCTACAAGCGAGAAAAATAAAAAGTGGAAGGCATCTAACTGGGCTATTGGAAGGGCATTTAAGAATGAATGGGCAGAAAAATTTCCATGGATAGAGCCTATCCTAACTAATGACAACCAAGTCGATGATAAAGTATGTAGATGCAAAATTTGTAGTTGGAAACTGGGCAAGGAGCATAGGTTGCAAAATAAGATAGATACAATAGAAAAACATGTTGGCAAAGTTTATGTAAAAGTTAAAGGAAGTGATGGTGAAATTATTAAAATAGTTAGGTGGAAGGATGCATCAGAATGTATGCATGTCAGATATGCAATAGAATATGACAATCACTTAAAGGAACAACAATCTCTTGTTGAGAAAGGTGCAACAATTGAAGCCCATTTTCAAAAAATGAAAAAGATCACCTTAGGGGTAAAAGGTTTACAGTTTGTTGTTGTACTTAGTATTCTCAAGAAGGGTAGACCCATGTCCAATTTTTTTTATTATAAGCACCTGTTTCTGCTGGTTGGTTTGCAAAAAATTTTGAGTTGCCATTGGTCTGATCGAAGTGGTTGGGAAATGGTAAAATGTATATCATTAGTAGAGAAGGAGGACCTGAGGGAGAGAGTAAAACTTTCTAGATTCATTTCACTATCTATTGATGAGGTGACGGTTGTGGACAACACATCCTGGATTTGTATGCATGTGTATACTTTTCAAAACAATGTCAGGCAACCTAGTTTGCTAGGATTACATAAGATGGTTGAAAATTCAAATGCAGAAAATATTTATAATGTGGTTGTGACTAGTTTAAAAGATATTGTGAGAATGAATGACATAGACATAGCCTCAAAGTTAATATGTGTTGGAGCTGATGGAGCTGCTATAATGCAAGGGCATAGGAGTGGTCTCTGTGTTCGACTGCAAACCATAATTGCACCATATATGATACCCATTCATTGCATGGCTCATAGAGTGAATCTTGCATATAAAATCATGAGCACTTTTGAAAATGTTGCGAGAGTGGAAGACCTCATTCATGAAATACATTCTTATTTTTCTTGCAGTCCAAAAAGGTTTTCAGAGTTTCAACAGTTTGCACTAGGAGTTACAGAAGGAAAAAAATGTTAAAATATGTAGATACAAGGTGGATTTCATTGTATCAACCTGCACTCAGAGTTTTTATAGAATATCAGTCATTAACAGGGTTTATGTACGCAAGTAGTCGAGGAGTTGATAAGGCAAAATATTTGTTGTTTCGTTTGACTAACTTTGAAACCCTGCTGACGTTATGTGGTATTCTTCCAATGTTACAAGAAATGAGTAGATTGATAAAATTTGCACAAGAGAGATCCATCTATATCATTGATTTCATAAGGATGAGAAAACAAATATGTGTTGTTATTGAAAATTTATGTGTTCAAAGCAGATTTTAAAGATCCCTTGTTTCATAGTTGGAATACATTGACAAACGTGAACGATCCAACAAGCTATTTGAAGTTTGACATCAATGATCATCTTTGTATTAACAATCATGGAAAGTTGATACCTCTTTATTGTTTTGAAAGGCAATCAAGTATAGGTGTGGATGGTGTTGAACAAGTTCCTGTAACACACAATAGATTTCATGTTGTATTACAGAAAACTAGAACAAATTTGTCCAATATAGCAAAATCTTTGACAAGTGAGATAAGAGATCGGTTTCAGAGAGATGAGTTGCTTGAGGCCATGGGTGTGGTTAACCCCATGTTTTGGGGTTCTAATAGTGACTTCAATTCGAAAAATGAGTTGTTTGTTAAATATATGATGAAACTTATTGAGCATTTCAGTAAAATTATGGAAATGAATGGTGTTACAATCAATGGTATACTCAACAAAAATATTTTGAAAGAATAGTCAACACATTTTGGAAGAACAATGCTTGGGCAAACATCACTTTTGAGTAACATCCATGAGACTGGATCCATTGCACGTTTGTGGCAAAAATTGTATCCAAGTACTATCCTACAAGATACTATAAGTGAATACTTATGTTTATATGAATTATGTCAAACAATGATTTTGGGATCAGTGGAAGACGAGAGGGTTTTCAATGCACTATATTTTGTGAAATCTAAGCTTCACAATAGGTTGGACAAAAATTTAGAAAATTGTTTGAGAATATATGTATCATCCTATCAGTTGGAAAATTTTCCCTATGACAGAGCAATTGCAATTTGGAATTCCCTTGCAGGCAGAAGGAGTGTGTTGAATATGACCGATGTGGAAGATGATGATGCATTCAGTGATCAGAATGTGGAGACACAGATATCCACTATGCTTCATAGTGATGTAGAACAAGCAAAAAACTATTTGTTCAAGCTACCTGATTTGTGATTTTTTCAGTATTACATTTTTTCAAGTATTTCACAATTTGAATTCATTTGACAATAGATTTGACAAGCTGAGCATTGTATGTTTCAGCTACCTGATTTGGTATTTAACCAGTTTTGTGATTTTTCCAGTATTTCACAATAAATTGGAATTGATTTGATATCAAATTTTACAATATTTTATCAGATTTGTTAGATTTCACAAAATTTGATTATTAAGAAGTTTTCATGTTCTACCCTTTGTTGTTTTTGAAATAGTTTTAATTGCCTTTATATCATAGTATTTGTATGTTTCAATTACATTAATTGTAATTTTTTTCAAGTATTTACAACATTGATCAATATGAATTTGTTAGTTATCATTTTCATCTGTAAATTTTTTATAAGTATTTACAACATTGATCAATATTCATATGAATTTACAACATTGATTTTTTAACTGCATTCATATTCATATTGAGATTATAAACAGTTAAAATCATTTCAAAAAAAGAAGTGCATTCATATTGACACAAGAAGAGCATTCATTTTGATTTTATCTGACACAAGAAGAGCATTCATATTGACACAAGAACATCATTCATATTTATCATTTTGGACAAGAAGAGCATTCATACTGAATTTAATTGCATTCATATTGATTTTAACTGCATTCATATTCATATTGAGATTACAAACAATTAAAATCATTTCAAAAACAAGAAGTGCATTCATATTGACACAAGAAGAGCATTCATATTGATTTTATCTGACACAAGAAGAGCATTCATATTGACACAAGAACAACATTCATATTTATCATTTTGGACAAGAAGAGCATTCATATTTCAACTGCATTCATATTAATTTTAACTGCATTCATATTCATATTGAGATTATAAATAATTAAAATCATTTCAAAAACAAGAAGAGCATTCATATTGACACAAGAAGAGCATTCATATTGACACAAGAACAACATTCATATTTATCATTTTGGACAAGAAGAGCATTCATACTGATTTTAACTACATTCATATTGATTTTAACTACATTCATATTCATATTGAGATTATAAATAGTTAAAATCATTTCAAAAACAACAATACTCATATTCATATTCATATTGCCATAGACGAAAAATGCATCAAAATATTATAAATAGGAAGAACAACAAAATTAAAGAGGATAATAAATTTGTAAATTGTCTTTTTCATATATAGATTTAAAATATATAAGATGTCTTTAAAGTTTTAACTGTGTTGAAAAACAACACAAACTTCCACTCAACACTAAAATTTCTCAAACTATGTTTGACATTCCGGATGTTCTATCGATGTTTGTTCTACTGAAGTTTCTCCTGGAGCTGCCTGTTCTATTACTTTTTCTACTTCTTCTACACCAGGCGTTGGCAGTGCTCCGGATCTGACTAAACTTTCTTGTCCTTTCTTGAAATTTTCCAACAGCCCAACATCTTCTTTGGCGGGATCTTGAAGCTCTTTCAAAGCAGGATTTTTCTCCAGTCCTTCCCTTATCAGGAGATCCGGATCCACTTTTAGTTTTTCCCACAAATATTTTTTTAGAATGTTGTTATCTCTTACTTTCTGTTGGGTTGTTCTCTTCATAATAATGGATGTTTCCAAAAATTTCTTTGCAGCCTCTATGTTGACTTGCATGCTCTGAACCTGTAATTTCAAATTTTCAAAGTTTGACTACAAAAGAAAAAAAATAAGTTAGTAGTTATATGACATAATTTAAGCAACTTCAACAGTTTTAAGACATAAGTTAGTAGAGTTGGCAAAAGAAAAACATGCATCTAAATTCTCACCTCGACCACATCTCTAGCGGCTAAAGCAACATCAACAATTTTCTTGTTGAAAGCCCATTGGTTATAGTACGCTTGGGCTTCAACATTGATGTTCTCAATTCTATTCAACATAATATTTAAAACTTCATCATCGAATGAAGTCCTGCACATCACTAATCCTGATGTGGCCTATTGTAGTAGACCATTAAGCTTCTCTGGTTCATTCTCATATCGAGAAAAAATATTCTCCCTTTTATTAAAATTTTTGTAACGGGCATTTATTTGCTTGATAAGCACTTTAGCCCGAATTTCCCACTATTTCATAACTTGTAAATATTTAAGCACCCTCTCTTGGAGGGTTGCTTCAATACCATCACACATAGAAGACTGAATATCAAATTTAACTTTGTCATCCTCGGATTGAGGATGACAGTGGGCTTCCATCATAGGAGCGGATACTATTTGCTCAGCTATTGGGGGTGTTGTTTCTTCTACCTCTACATGTGCATCTTCAAGCACCTCTATGGCCTGAAAGCCCTCAATGTTTCCTTGCAAGAAAAATTCATCATCAAGTTGAATATTATCTAATCCAACATTCACGGTTGACACCTCTGGTACTTGACTTGTGTTAAATGAAAAAGTGGGGAAAACACCCTACGATCTTGGCTGCAAAAGTATTTTTCCCCTTCCACGGGCCATATTGACTTGCCCTCTCATTTGTTGCACCTATGGTTGTTGTCATGCTGGCGGTGGCCTCATCACTTGCTTTTCGAGCTTCTCACGATTTGATCTTGAGAGCCACCTGACATTCAAATAAGAAATTGCCAAAATTATTTTCCAAAAACAAAAAAAACTTTAATTTCAAGTAAATAGAATGATTTACCTGACGACGATTGAATCTCATGTACAAAGTTGCGGATGGGGGTTGTGCGCATTTTTGAAAACATAAAAATAAAAAAAAACTTAATATAATTTTATGTAATGCACTAAGAAGTATAATGATAAAATATTGAAAGTGAAACTTACGTGCAGGATGGTTGATCTGACTAGATTCAATTTCAGGGTGATGAGGAGTAGTAACTGTAACCTGTCATGTACATTTTGTTGGCCTCGACAATGGTGATGATTCTGATTCATTTTCTTCAGAATCACCACATGCCTCATGCATGTGACCCCTTACACCAACATCCTATTTTTTAGTTTTGGTCACTGAATTTCTCTGCAATCATGTGCAAAAAAAATGAAAACTGAAAATAGAGCTAAAATATATTAAAAATTGGATTTGAAACATGGACTTACCCTCAATTCCTCTGAACTCATACCCAAGTTCAGCAGTGTGGGATGCAATGTTGTTGGTACTTCAGTTTTTTTAAATCATAAAAACTTTCATAAAAAAGAACTAAAATAAAATTAACGGTCGCCACCATTTTGACTTCTTATGTTCGACGTCATGCAACTCTGTTCTGATGCATTCTGAAATGTACGTGCACCAGTCAAACTGTGCACCTTGAACAGTGTGAATGATATAGGTCAATGCCCATAATGGAAGTTCTATTCTTCCAAGCAAAAATAGTCTTGCTTGGAAGAACTCAATAATGGCCTTCAGATTTTTATTTTCAACGCAGCTGTAAGTTAAGCCTCTCTTAGACTTAGCCATGGAAGCTGCATCAAAAAAAAATTAGATGAAAAAACATGTTGAAAATTAAATTTTGAACAATAATAGAAATAATTGATGGGAATTATACCTTCAACCACTTTCCAGGGAAGATCGAATTCATCCTCCAAGTATTTTTTGTCACGCTTACCCATAGTGAACCTCGGAGACACGACAGGGAAACTCTTGTGTGGAAGTTCTATTAACCTCTGGATGTCCGAAGGTGTGATGGTGAATGACACTTGTTTATTCTGAAATGTGACATTCACTATTGCACGGTCATGGTCGTAACCATCAATGATACTCTACAAAAGGTGCTTGTCGGTCTTGAGTTGTGGCATTGTTAGCAAGTGTTGCAAACCTGATGTAGAGAGCCATGTATTGTCATAACCAGGGGTGGTTGACAAATCTATCATGGCGGTGCAAGTAGCATTCTTGAACACCAAATTTCCAATGGTAGTTTGAGTAGATGTGGTAGGATTGGCCATTGTTCGATAAAGTAAAAGGAGAAAGTGGATTGCAAAGAGTGTGGGGTGATGGTGTATCGGAAGGAGTTAGAGAGATCGTAGAAATGTAACCAAAAAAATGACTTCTCGATGTCTATTTATAGATACAAATGATAGGATTTGGACACGTGGTAGAATGTCATTCGGCATGCATTGAGGCTGACTGATCGACTGACACGTGGTAGAGTAAACGTTGGTCCAGTGATGGATCTTTTCCACCCGGTCGTATGTCGGACTTTGTTTTCACCCGGTCCATCATACGGACTATGGTTTCCATCCAGGTCATTGTTGGTCAATGATTTACATCCGGTCCACTATCTGGACCTCTATTTTCACCCGGCTCGTTAGTCGGTTCTCGAATTCCACCTGGGCCATTGGTCGATCGAGGATTTCCATCCGGGTCATTACCCGTCCTCGATTTCCACCCGGGCCATTGGTCATACTTTGATTTTCACCTAGCCCGTATCACCATTTCTTGCTTTCCACCCGATTGGTCATCGGTCTATGTTTTGCACCCGATCCATTTCCTGGCTTTGTATATTACCCGGTACGTAATCGGGATGTGTTTTCACCCGGTCCATTCTCGGTCTGTGTTTTCCCTCTGTTCGCCAATTTTTTCCAATTTTTTTCAAAAATTAAGATAATTCGCCATGTCCTCCGACATGAGGTTGACCTGGATTCGCCAGGGATTCGCAACGGATTCACAATTTTTTTACAAGGACATTTTCGGTCCGACCCCTTATGCATAACCCTGGTCTTACCAATGCCCTGGTAACCACCCATCGACTTGTATAGATTAACCAACATAATGTCTCATACCATAATGATGTCGATTTCACCTAGTCTAACACAAATCACCACTCATCACTAGCAAGGATAACCTAGAATATATGCTCATACAACTCTTTGTTACCTCTCATTCGAACCTTTTTCTATGAGAAGTACAGTTAGAGCCATGTTCCATGATGATTGGCTTCCTGCAAACATCATCAATATTCGTATTATCAGATTTTATACCCATAATATTGAATTCAAATCAAGGTTGTCTCGCTCACAACCTTAGGTTGTGATTTAAGATTGCCTATCTTATAATATTAATAGTATTTTTTTTAATATTTACTTAGCTACGGTTTGAATTGTCTAAAGCAATTTTTGACTAGTCAAAGGTTAAGCGTTCTCTATTTTCTAATGATTTCGATATTTAATAAAGTAACACAAGTTATCTAGTTTCCATATTTCTGTAATATAGGTTTACCACTAAAGCTAAATAGAAATCACTAAATATTGGAAACATTGTAATCAATGTTAAAAGATCTATAAATCTGCCATACCATTTTATTTAAGATTCCTTTTTAATTTTTTAATTAAACAAATAGAAGCTACCTCTCAAATAAGTAAAAGGTAGACATTTTCTATTAATAAAAACTCCATAAAATTTAGGCTACATAAATAAAGGGTTAAACGGTCTGCTTTAGTCAAAATAGGTGTTGTGGTCAAGGCTCCATATTATTTAAATTAAAATAAGTTTAGTTCATTCAGTTATAAATAAGAAGAATAGTGACATCCATATTTCATGTAAGACACTACACAATGAACACTTTGAAGTAAATTTGACATATAATTTTCATACAAATGTCTTCATCCATCAACTTCTTCAAACTTATGCGACGGTATCATTAGCTATGTTTTCCCAAATATCTATCGGACATAATCTTGGTTAAAGCTGGATATTATTTAATCGCGAGGATAAAGCTTTAATTACTAACTATGTTATGACTATCCTACTAATTTGATTCTACGTTTCACACTCTAAACTCAGTTTAAAGCATGCAAACAGGCATAATAAAATCTTAAACTAGTTATCAAAATCAGACATGTTTTATATACATAGCGAATTTCTCGCTATCTCAACTAATCATGGTGATTTTAAGCCAAAAAGTTTTAATATATGAACTTTACTAACATTCAGATGAGCTATCATAAACCCTAGGCAAGATACGTATCCGGAGAGATAAATTTAAAGACAATATTCACTGCATGCAATTGTATGGTTTCATATTAAGTTTAGGAACCATATTTTATAACTAAAGTAAAAGAAATCCCCATTAATGAGAACAATCACCACTTAATTACTAATTCATTTTTAAGACAATCATAACCTATGCTTCAAGGCTTCTGTAAATAGGTGATCACATTTTAATTTAATAAAGTTCATAATTCAAAATAGCCATACTTGGCGCTATTGAACACAGGCTCAAATTGACTTTGAAGAAATTAATCTTTCATTGATTACCGTAAAGTTACATACAAAGAAATAGCTCTTCTAAACATATAATACAATATTGCACTCTATTTCAATAAGTGAGTTATAAATGGAAGTAGCAGCATACCCATTTAAAATTGCAATTTACATGATTTACATCTTGTATCCAGAATTCAACCATTCATGTTTTCCAAAGCTATATTTCAATAGTCAATGTAAATTTTACAACTTTGCTCTCTATATATCCAAATAACTATATAGTTTATTACTACTGCATGTAAATTTATCTATAACTCTCTTATGTCTTAAGCCTCAATATACCCACGAGTAGAGTTACAAAGTATGCAGAATATACAGTATTTCTCTTTCATTTCTATGTGGAGATCTTGAACCCAAACACTGTCGAAATCATTAAAAGATAACATGCATTGTTTTTTTGTAGTGTTCAACAGTAGTATTCCTCCTTACACAAATTATCTAGTGTTATCCAAGGGTCATAACAGTCATCTACAATGAAGTGCATCTAACCCTTGAATACATATATCATTTCCATATTTAATTCAACATGCAAAGTTTCAAATATTTTCCAACACAAATCACAATATCCCAGCATAATTTAACGCAGCATGCAACATCAAATATTTCCAAAATAGAAGAACTCGGTCTTGGTTCACAACCAAACATACACCCAGTAACACATTGGTTCTTAATATTAACATGACATACAACAACAGATGATTTAAAGAAGGATAATATCGGCCTTGGTTCACAACCAACCAATCACACAACACTCCAATGAATGCATGTAATATAAGCATATCCAATTCACACAGGGTATAATTTTTTTTTAGTTTTCTATAATACGTATGCTATTTTGGGAATGCACACAGAGCACCATCGTAATGTATTTTTTAAACAGATAAAAATATTTTATTTTCCATTGGATTTTCCTTAAGATTTTTAAATCAGAATGGGCTTACTATTTTCTCCACGCAAATAAAACTTGTTCTTCTTTTGTCACGTTTTGTTCTCTTCTACTCTAACGCCTAGCTCACCTACTCTGTTCTCTCCTCCTCCAATGCTTGGTTCCCTCTTTGCCGAAAGACACCATACATACAATTCTACGCACCCATTTTTCTCTCTGTGTCCACCATGTAGAGATGGTTTTTTCCCCACTCCTCTTCGCACACAAAAGCCGATATTGGTTTAAAGTCTATCGATTCTAATAAAAATCCAAGTGGAATCCACTTCACCACGTTCAACAACATTAAAAACCTCCATAAAAATAATGTTGATAATTCCCTATTTGCATTCTTCAAAGAGTGCCTCAACAATACTTCTATGGTCTATGTACTATCATATTTTATAATTTTAATATGACACTTAATTAAATTCCTTTATTTTCCTTGCCTCCAAAGCATACATAGAACATTAAGGTTTATTTGATTCAATGCAATTATGTATTAATATTTATGCAATTAGTATATATATATATATATGTATCAATTTTAAATAAGTTAATTTCCAGAAGAAAACACACATGTTCCTTTTAAAAACTTTGTATACTACTACTTATTTTTTTTTTGTTCTAGATTTATTTCATTAATTTTAAACTATGAATCTTATGCATTAAGCACTTTCATTGCCTTCCAATAATTTAAACTATGGCTCCCATGCATTAAGCACTTTTATTTCCATACAAACAACACAAATCACAAATTATCAAACATCAAACACCCCTACAAATACAGCTACATGATATGCATTCTACATGGACCATTGGTGAATGCATTGCCTATAGGGTTCTTTGCCCCTATCAACAAGCGAATACACCACCACTCATCATCTCCCTTGACTTACCTTGCACCAGAATAATACTTTTTCCTATTGAGGAGACCTCTTTCCTTTGCATTGCCCTGCCAGTAACAATTGCCTGTCTTCTGCAACCACAAATACATTAGCAGTATCTCATCCTTATAGATAAATTATGTGTATAAGAAAATAGAGTTTTGGAGGGTTGTTACAACGACAAATATCTGAATGCACCAGTTCTAATGGTTGTGAAGCTCTCCATGACTGTCCTATAGGGAATGCATCCCTGTGCTACTTACCGACTAAAAAACCTTCACAAACTTGATTTGGTTTCCCTATGAGAGGTAAACCCTTCATCATTTGCTTCTTGTGTAGTAGGTTTAGGTCACTAAAACTCAAGTGGCCAAATTTGAGATGCTACATCTAGGTAGCATATTTCTCAACTGCACTTAATGACAATAGTGATTCTTTTTTAATTTGCAAGGGGAACATCTTGTTCTTTGTCATGGACACTGTTGCAATTTTCCCATGCTCTTTATCTCTGATGGTACATATTTCATCTTTAAATTGAATAATGTTCCTCTTCCGCACAAGTTGTCCAACGCTCAACAAATTGTGCTTCAGTCGAGGCACATAATAGACATATTGTATTTGCTTCCTTTCACCTTGCCTGGTACGAATGATGATTTTTCCTTTCCCCATGATAGGTAATTTGTTGTTGTTCCCCATATTCACATTAGACTTGATTGTTTTATCAAGTTGTGAAAACATCTCTCTGTTCCCAGACATGTGGTTACTACACCCACTATCGAGATACCAAATATTCTTCTGGCTCTCCTATTCAATACTGCAAGTTAACAACATATTCCCACAAGCATATCTACACTCCGTATTTTTATTTTCATTTGTATAGTGGGCTTGTTTTTTATTATCCTTATCCATATTATTTCTACACTCAAAAATTTAATGACCAAATTTCTTGCAGTAATAGCATTAGATCTTTGATTTGTCATACCTTTTATTTGTTCCTTCTTTCTGATTTCTACCATTGCCTCTTCCTTCTGCTTGATGGAAGTTGCAATTATTCTCTCCTTCATCAGAGTTGGACCTTCCTTCTCACTTGTTACCTCTTCCACACTTCCCTAGATTGCTTTGTCCTCTTCCTCCTTGAGAACTGGAGGCACTTTGGTGGGATTCATTTGTTGTTGTCTCAGAATGATACTTTCATCTTGAATGCTTGCTTCAACAAGGATTGATATGATCAAATCAGCCTCTGCTAATTATAAATAACCCACGAGCTCATCTATAGAGAGGGTTATCAAATACCTTGATTCTTAAATGGCTATTAGAGTCAAACCTTTCTGGTAGGCTCCTTAGTATTTTCTTCATAATTATTTGCTTCTCCACAATTTATCCATTCAACCTTATCTAGTTGATGAAACCCCATTGTATGGGTAAAGAAGTTACTCATGGACTCTGACTCACTCATTAGCAAGTTCAAAAATTCTCTTCTCAACATCCGAAACCTCATCAACTTCACTTTATTGGTACCCTAGAAAGAACTGACTAGGATTTCCCATGCCTGTTTTACTTTGGTTACTGTTGCAATTCTCAAGAAAATTGTTTTCTTAATTGCCTACATTATGTAGAATAATGCCTTCTGGTCTTTCTTTTGATTCTATTTTAGCAAGTCTAACTCTACTTGGGAGAGATCACTCAATGCTATTGTGTCTAATGGTTCTACATAACCATTATCGACCAAGTCCCATAGCTCCTAAGACCCAAATAAGATCTTCATCTATATGCTCTAGTAATCGTAACTTTTTCCATTGAACCGTGGGATCTACAACTGCAAATGGTTGCTACTAGAAGCCATTGCTTCTTATCATCCATGGTAAGGCTCTAGCTCTGATACCAATTTGAATGTTTTTACAATACGCACTCATAGTACATTGAGCAGGATCGTGCATGCTCTGGTCTAGAGCATGGAAGAAATCAAATTATGAAATGCAAATCAAGTCAATGGGCCATTGAGAAATGTGACCCCCTTTCACTTTAACATAAAAATGGAGTGAAATAGGGATTCCACTAATTTATACAAGAAAAAAGAGTGGATTTAAGCATGTCATATGTCACATGAATTAACACTAATAAAGTTGTGGGCTACAACAAAGAGTTGCGCACTGCGATCTCAAAGATACTTGCATATTTTACTAGGCAAAAAGTGAGCAGCCTAGAGAATAAGTTGTATATCGCTCAAAAATACATGACAAGCATAGCAGACGATGGGAAACTTAATGTTGTGTTCTACGCTGCTCTTTCCTTATTGTGGATAGTTATACCAATGCATAGTGGGAGTGGCCAAGAGCACGAATCAAATGACACAATTTATAACAAAGGAATGGAGCTGAATGGAGTAAGGCAATACGCCATGGATTTAAACATGGAATAAATCTATGGATTGAAGCATAGTTAAAAAACACGTTAAAGTGAATGTTGCGATTTGTGATGATTAGGTAAATAAAGCACGTGGACCTTATCTATAATGAAATAAGTCATACATCACTCTATTAAATAGACAACTCACTTTATAATGTGGATTGACGAGCGGGCTAGAACATGCTTGTTCTATGCCGCTCAAAAAATACAAAGGAAAACCAACGAAATGGAATACGAACAGTAATGAACCAAAATGAAGATATCCTAACTTTGCTAAGTTGGATAAAAAACACAAAAAATTACACAGAGTCAAAAATACTCTAAGGTATTATATATTGTATAAATATTAAAAATACATCCACATACAAAATTTTGAAATACATCCACTGAATTGCAAATTTGAAATATGTAGTGAGTTCTACTCCTACTACTACTTCATACTACGCTACTGCGTTCTTGCTCTCACTATTTTCTTGAGATCTCTTACCTTATGCTCTTCGGATCTCATCGACTTAATAAGGAGGGAAAGGCTTACCAACCTTCTGACATATATTAAATTTAAAACTAGGATTTCTATCCAATTGTTGAACAACCTGACAATTGCAACTATCAGTAATAATTGCACCTACTACAAAATACGGTGAACATATTTGGACGATAAGATCTGTCAGAGATCTATCATATGTGAAATCAAGTTTAATTTCTAATAATTAAAAATAATTTTTATTTTAATATAATAAAAAAATATATTAAAATAAAATAAAATAATTTCTATTTTTTACTAGAAAAAGTTGTTTAATATCATAGTTAAAAAAAAAATTTGTTTACAAAATGACAGTATGTTTATGTAATACATATGCAATCATTTTCAACGAATTTTAAATTAAAGACTCGATGTGGCGAACAATACTTTTAATCGGTTAATTTATGAAACTATGGATGCTGTTGACTGGGTTTACAACAATGCATGCTTACTTTGGCATAATGTCTTCCTTCGCATAGATGACACACTTCTTTCATGTAACACTAGATAAGCCCATCCTCATTGACTTTGTGAAACAATACATGTTGAAGGTCCCTCACATAGTCATTCAAAAGTTACAGACATCTCCATAGATGTATCAACGTTAATTCACCACCTTACACCATGGATCTGTTCTCTATACTCTCCATAGATGATTGCCATCGAGATTATTTATTAAATAGCTTCTCTTATGATAACAAAGAAATTTTTATATTTATCGATAACTACGATTTCATGTTTAGACAAGGTTAATTGAGAAATTGTTATATTGATTGAAAACTATGTTTTCATGTTTAGACTAAAGTTTGAATTTCAATCATCGGGGAGCATAGAACGAAGGCCCCAAAGTCGGGCTTCACGGGAACAAAGTCCCCGAAGTTAGGCTGTGCTCTCGAAGTCGGGCATCGTGGGGAGAATTACCGAAGTCGGGCGACGATCCAGAAGTCGGGCGGCGCTGCCCCAACAAGGACTTAGCCAAAAATGGTTAAGTACTTTATTGTTCGAAAATGCAATTTATATGCCCCGATTTCAGGCTGCACAAGGGTTTTCACCCAAAGTCAAGCGATAACCTGACAGTTATCCAAAATTGGCTAAGTAAATTCACACTCGAAATACAATATTTTTGGGCTTCATGGGGTTGTCAGGCAAAGACTAATTTTATGAAATCAACACCAATGTGCAGAGAAATAAGAAAAACAGAGGCGCACACGAAATTAAATCAAAACCCTGTAGAATGCCAGAACAAAGGCAAAGATATATTTGTCTAATAGAAAATGGGTTACAAAGATCCTCAACCGAGGATTTTACAAACTTTTGCAGACAAAATACTGTAGGAAAAACTAACAAAACTAAACTGTCGATATTGTTGCTCGAAGTTGAGCTAGGTGAGCGACTCTACTCATTGATTTGCTTTCATCAACTACTCTGCACTGATGCTCACTTCCTTAGAATCTCTCGCTGCACTCCAAGTTGTTGCTCTTCAAGTGCTCTTCTCACCTCTCTGCATCTCACACCATGTCAACTAAAAACTGGGGTTTTTATAGGAAGGGAGTATGATCCATTCAACAACCCCGCATGAACAAAATAACCAATCACCAAACTCGCATGTGGGAAGTAATGGTTGACATGAAAAGGAACACGTGTGATGTTAAGTTAGAATATTTTTTGGGATGCCCAACTTCGCGAGCACAGTTTGACGTCGCCCAAATTTGGAGCGCAGTTGGACGAATTATGTGAAATCAGGATTAATTTTTGTAACACCCTCCTTTAAGCCTGATTTCATGAGGGTTTTGAATCCAAGCTACTATCGCAATCTGCTTAAGTCCTCCTTCTTCAAAGGCTTCATGAAAATATCCACAAACTGATCCTTAGATCTACAAAACTATAGCTAAATTTCCCCAAACTTCACCAGCTCTCTGATGTAGTGATAATGGATGTCAATGTGCTTAGTCCGGCCATGGAACACGAGATCCTTTGACAGTGCAATGGCTAAATTGTTATCATAAAACAATGTTGTCGCACCCTCTAGAGGATGGTTTAGTTCACTCAGAACTCTTCGTAGCCAAACTGCATAGCATGCGGCTGATGTGGCAATGACGTACTCTACTTTAGCAGTGGATAACACAAAAATAGGCTTCTTGGATGCCCATGAGACTACCCCCGATCTGAGATGGAAAGCATACCCGAAGGTGCTCTTTTGATCGTCGATGCTGCCAGCCTAGTCACTATCTGTGTAGCCCATAAAATCTAACTGGTCTCGTATGGCATAGAATAGGCCATGGTTCTGTGTCCTGTTGACATAATGTAGGATTCTCTTACTTGCTTTCTAGTGTGTGTCCTTAGGAGTCTCCATAAAATAACTAATGAGACTAACTCCAAACATTAGATCTGGCCTAGTTGCAGTCAAATACATTAGACTGCCAACTAGCCTTTTGAACAAAGTTGGATTGACATTTCTACCAGAGTCCAACTTGCTCAGCTTCAAACCTATGGCAATAGGTGTGATGACAGGTTTTTTGTCCTCCATATTGAACCGCTTCAAGACATCCTTCACATACTTGCCCTGAGAAATGAAGATGCCATATGCTGATTGGTCAACTTCAATGTTGAGAAAATACTTCATTAGCCCTAAGTTTGTCATCTTGAACTCCTTTTTTATGGTTATTCTAAACTGGTCAAATAGTGTTGTGTTATTGCCAGTGTAAATCAAATCATCCACATATAGGCAAACGATTATGAGCTCACCTCATTCATTTTTATTCATGTACAAGGTGTGCTCATATGGGTATTTGACAAACCCATTATCCTGAAAATAACTATCAATCTGACTGTACCAAGCCTAGGGTGCCTACTTAAAACTGTATAGGGCCTTCTTTAGCTTTAGGACTTTGCCCTCCTGGCATTTAATCTCATAACTCGATGGCTGGTAAATGTAGACCTATTCCTCCAACACACAGTTGAGGAAGGCTGACTTGATGTCCATCTGATAAACACTCTAGCCCTTCTAAGATGCTAGTACTAGGATCATCCTCACTATATCAAGTCGGGCTACAGGCACATATACCTCATGGTAATCAATACCTAATTTTTGCTTGTAACCCTTTGCCACCAATATGGCCTTATGCCTGTCCACTTCTCCTTGGGCATTGAACTTCATCTTATACACCCACTTGACCCCAATGGTCTTCTTCCTTGTTGGAAGATTTTCCAGTTGCCATGTATCATTCTTCTCAATGGATTCAATATCCTCGTCCATCACCTTCACTAACTTTTGATTCTAACTTGCGTCTTCAAACTCCACTAGATCGACCTCAGTAAAGAATGCAAAGTTAGAGTACTCTTCCTCTTCATGGTTGTGGGTTGCCTCGTAAATATCTTTCAGGATCCTTGTCTTCACTGGCATCACCAAGATTTGGATTCTGCTTGCAAGTGGGGGAAACCAATATGGTGAGGCTATGATGTTGCTGGCACCGCTACTGCTACTTGAGGTTGCAGGTGGTTGCACACTATCCTCCTCCAAGTCAACAAACTCCACTACTATTGGCTCAGGCTGGCCAGTCTTTGACTTCCAGTTCCAAGCTTCATCTTCAAGAAACTTCACATCATAGTTGATGATGAGCTTTTTCATCATAGGATTATACAACCTGTATGCCTTCGCCTGCTCATTGTATCCTATGAATATGCACTTCTTTGCTCTATCATCCAATTTCTATCGCTTCTCTTCTGGAACATGTACGTAAGCGATGCATCCGAACACATGCAAATGAGCCACACTTGGCTTCACACCACTCAAAGCATCCTGATGGATTTTGTCCTTCACGCTTTTGGTGGGACATCTATTTAGTAGGTAGATTGTACATGTTATAGCCTTTACCTAGAACTTATGTGGCAATCCCTTCGTCTTCATCATGTTGCATGCCATTTCCATGATGGTAGGGTTTTTCCTCTCAACTATGTCATTCTGCTATGGCATGTATCTGGCAGTGAGCTGCCTTCAAATTCTGTGTTGCTTGCAAAAGTTGTGGAATTCATTGGAAATGTATTCATCTCCACCATCTATCCTGAGAGTTTTGACCTTGTAACCCCTCTTATTCTCCACCAGAGCCTTAAACTCCTTGAATCTGGTAAATGCTTCTGACTTCAGATTGATGGCATAGACCCAAGTATTTCAAATGAAATCGTTAATGAATTTTAGGAAGTATTTGTTTTCGATAAACATTCTGGTCTGCATCAGACTATAGATGTCTGAGTGTACTAGCTCTAATGGTTTTGATTCTCTACAAGATTGTCTGGAAGGGAATGAATCCTTGTGTTGTTTGCTAACTAAGTAGCCCTCAAAAACCTGGTTTTGCTGCTCAATAAGGGGTAAACCCTTCACCATCTGCTTCTTGTGCAGTAGATTCAGGCCATTGAAACTTAGGTGACCAAATCTCAGATGCCACAATCAGGTAGCATCCTTCACAACTACACTAAGAGACATCAACGATTCATTCTAAATCTATAGCAAAAACATTTTGGTTTTTGTCATGGACACCATAGCAATCTGTCCATGTGACTTGTCTCTGATGGTGCATACTCCATATTTGAACTGGACTGTATGCCCATTCTACATTAGTTGTCCAATGCTCAATAGGTTGTGCTTCAGACCAGGCACATAATAGACATCACAGATCTGCTTCCATTCACCATGTCTGGTGTAGATGAGGATATTTTGTTTCCCCATCATGGGAACCTTGTTGTTGTTCCCCATATTGACCTTGGACTGGACTATTTCATCCAGTTGTGAGAACATCTCCTTGTTCCTCATCATGTGGTTGCTACACCCATTGTACAAATACAAGATGTTCTTCTAGCATTCCACCTCAATATTGCAAGTCAAAAACACGTTTCCTCCTGCCATATTTTTGGCTTCATCCGTATAATGGGCCTGTTACTGATTCTCCTTGGCCAACCATTTTCTACACTATGAGATGTTATGGCCAAATTTCTTGCAATAGTAGCACTAGACCTTTGACATGTCCTTCTTCTGACCAGATCCAACTTACTAGTTCTTTGCAATGCCTCTTCCTATTTGCTAATGGAAGTTGTAGTTGGTCTCTCCCTCGCTAGGGTTTGACTGTCCTTCTTGCTTGTTGCCTTTCCCATGCCTGCCTCTGCCTCTGGTGGGAGTCTTGTATGCCACTATCTCAGAATGAGACCTGAGCCTTGAATGCCTACTCTAGAGAGGTCTAAGATGAACGGCTCAACCTCTATTTATGTATCTGCAATGAACCCATGATCTCGTTTGTCAAGAGGGTTGTCAGATATCTCGACTCTTCGATTGCTATCACAACTGAGTCAAACTTGGCAGGCAGACTTTTAAGAATCTTCTCCATGATTCTCTGGCTCTGCATAATTTCACCATTAAATCGCATCTGGTTGATGATGTCCATCGTCTGGGTGAAGAAGTCACTCATGGACTCAGACTCACTCATCTAGAGGTTCTCAAACTCCCTCCTGAGGATGTGCAACTTCACCAAATTCACCTTGTTGGTGCCTTGGTACGAGCTGGCTAGAATCTCCTAGGCCTACTTCACTTTGGTGGTAGTTGCGATCCGTGGGAAGATAGTCTCTTTGATCGCTTACATGATATAGAATAGGGCCTTCTGGTCCTTCATGTTCTTCTTCAATAGGTCTTTGTCTTCTTGGGATAGGGCAGCCAGTGTTGTTGCATCTACCAGTTATAGGTAGCCGTTCTTGAATAACTCCCACAGCTCCTAAGATCTCAATAGGATCTTCATCTAGATGCTCCAGTAATCATAATTCTTGTCATTGAAGCATGGGATCTGCAACTGCAGTGAATTACTATTTCCATAAGCCATTTTTCTATCTTCACATCAATGGCACTAAGGCTTTGATACCAATTTGAAGTTTGAATTTCAATCGTCGAGAAGTGTAGAACAAAGACCCCGAAGTCGAGCTTCGCGAGAGAGAAGCCCCGAAGTCAGGTGGTGCTCCTAAAGTCAGGTTACACTCCCGAATTCGGGTATCATAGGGAGAATTATTGAAGTTAGGTGGTGCTCTTGAAGTCGAGCATCACAAGGAGAATTCCCAAATTCGGGTGGCGCTGCCCCAATGTGGACTTAGCCAAAAATGGCTAAGTACTTTGCCATCCGAAAATGCAAGTTATATGCCCTGAAGTCAGGCTGCACAAGGGTTTCCACCTGAAGTTGGGCGACATCCTAACAGTTAGCCAAAATTGGCTAAGTAAATGCAAACTTGAAATACAGTATTGTTGGTCTTCCTGGGGCTATCAGGCAAAGACTAATTTTATGAAATCAACACCAATGTGTAAAGAATTAAGAAAAAATAGAGGCATAGACAAAAATAAATCAAAACCCTACAGAATGCTGGAACAAAGGCAAAGATATATTTTTCTAATAGAAAATGGGTTATAGAGATCCTCCATCGAGGATTTTACAAACTTTTGCAGATGAAAGACTACAAGATAAACTGATAAAACTAAAATGCTGAGACTACTGCTTGGAGTTGAGCCAAGTGAGTGACTCTGCTCACTGATATGCTTTCATAAACTACTCTGCACTGATGCTCACTTCTTTAGAATCCCTCACTGACATCCAAGATGCTGCTCTTCGAGTGCTCTTCTCACCTCTCTACATCTCACACCATGTTGACTAAAAATTTGGGTTTTTATAGGAAGGGATGATGAGCCATTCAACAACCCCTACATGAACAAAATAACCAATCACCAACCTCACACGCAGGAAGTAATGGTTGACATGATAAGTAACACGTGCGGAATTAGTTGGAATATTTGTCGAGATGCCCAACTTCACGAGCGTAGTCCGACATTGCCCAAGTTCAAAGCGCAATTGGGCAGACGATGTGAAATCGAAATTAATTTTTCTAACATAGACAAAGTTAATGGAATACTATGGCTTACCTAGAACATTTTAAAATTGTATATTGATTGATAACTACTTTTTCATGTTTAGACAAAGTTAACCAAACACTACGGCTTACATAGAACATTTTAAAATGCAAAGTTATGGATGAATTTGGAAATAAAAATTAAATACTTTGGTGAATTTCATTGAATTTATATAGTTTATGAGTTTTATTATTTGTTAAGGTTTAAAAGTGTAAACCTTTTATCTCATTTATATAAAATTTCTTTGAGATTCTCCCTGATTAACTGGTTCATATAATACTATTTTTATATAGGTTAATTTAATGTGATAAATTTTTCCCATATTAATTCCTCTCTCACTTTATTTATTGGTCATATCTCTGTTTTCTTGCATATACTTCACACATGCACGTGTTGGATCTTTTATTGACTTTCTTCAACATATTATTTAAATTTTCTATGTTGAAGGTGCTTGGCAATGAAAGAGACATATAGAGTCTAGACATTTATCCGTCCTAGTTTGAGTAACATCTTAGAATGAGTTTATCTAGAAAATATTTATTTGGAATGTTAAAATTAATATTCTTATATCAATTGTGAGCCAGAATTATTCTGAACTGATTAATTCATGATAATCCATTACAATATATAGCTTGGGAATGTAACTGACGAATCTCCCAAGTTAGTAAAAGACAGAACGAATCTTCCAAGTGGGTAAAGAAAACAAATATATGAGAATCAAATGTTCTCAACATCACACCAAACCACCTAAATATTACCTATTACAACTAGAGATATTCACAGGGAATATTGCCCCATGAAAATAGAAAAACACACTAATAATAGAAATCAATTAAACTCCAACATACTCCCCCTTGAAGTTGAGGGGACTGACAAGGAAGTTCCTCGGCTTCAAAAATTGAGCTTTGACAACTCCCTTGGTGAACAAATCTGCAATGTTGTCTTCAATGCTGCAATGATGCAATTCAATCACCTTCTTCTCGACCATGTCTCGGATGAAGTGATACTTCATATCAAAATGTTTTGACCTCGTTGTGATGAACTGGATTATATGCTAGCTGAATAGCACTCATGTTATCACAATACAATGTAGTAGGACCATATTGTTGTTCTCCAATTTCTTCAAGGACTTTCCTCAACCACAATGCTTGAGCACTAGCACTTGTGATTGCAATGTATTCTACTTCGGTGGAAGAGAGAGCAACTGTAGTTTATTTCTTTGAGCTCCAAGTGATTAAACCAGACCCAAGGCTGAAACAATTACCTGATGTAGACTTCCTGTCATCTATATTACTCCCCCAATCTGAATCACTAAAACCAAACAATTTTACATCTTCATTTTTACAATAATGGATGCCAAAATCCATTGTACCTTTTACATATCTCAGTATTCTTTTTGCAGCTTTCATGTGTAATTCAGAAGGGTCACTCATATACCTTGATACAAGTGATACAACACATGCAATGTCTGGTCTAGTGTTGGTGAGAAACATCAAACTCCCAACCATACTTCTATATGTGGTCACATCAACTTTTTCAGTTCCATCATCCTTACTCAACAACTCACCATGAGCTATTGGTGTTGCAACAAGTTTACAATTTTCCATCCCAAATTTTTTTAACATATCATTGGCATATTTGTTTTGACAAATGAAAATTTCACTATCACTTTGATACACCTCCATACCAAGAAAATAGTGCATCAAGCCCAGATCTTTCATCTCAAATTCATGCATCATGGAATTCTTGAAGTCATCATTCAACTTAGGATTACTACCTAAGTAAATCAAGTCATCCACATATAAACAAACAAGGAGAATGTCATTACCTTGTTTCTTATAGTATAAGGTTGGCTCACTCTTGCTTCTCACAAAACCATATTGACGGAAGTACCCATCAATTCTTGAATACCAAGCTCTTGGAGCTTGCTTAAGACCATACAAGGCCTTCTTCAACCTGTACACAAGATTCTCCTTACCTTGAACTACAAATCCTTGAGGTTGTTGCACATAAACCTCCTCATCCAAGAATCCATTCAAAAAAGCACTTTTTACATCCAAGTGATGTACATTCCAGCTTTTATGAGCAACAATAGAAAGAACCATCCTCACTTGTTTCTTGTCTTGCAACTGGAGCAAAAGTCTCCTCATAATCAATGCCATACCTTTGTGTGAACCCCTTGGCCACAAGTCTTGCTTTGTGTCTCTCCACACTTCCATCAGAATTATATTTTGTTTTGTAGACCCATTTAGAGCCCACAACTTTCTTGCCTTTTGGAAGCTCAACTAGCTCCCAAGTATCATTCTTCTTGATGGAGTTCATTTCTTCTTTCATTGCCTTCATCCATACATCATTAGTACATGCTTGTTCATAACAAGATGGTTCTAAATCAACAAGAGACATTAAGGCATAATTCACAACATCACCTTTGGGCTTACCATCATTTTCATCACCATACATATGCAAGTTTTCAAGTCTTTTCACCACTTGATCTACCTCTTGTGCTTGACTTCTTGTAACTCTTCTTTGAAAATTTGTATCTAACATTTGAGAGGATGGATGTTTTTGTTGGAGCTTTTTACTTTTCAACACATTACTTGGAGAATCTTCACTCAATAGTGTGAAATATTCATTTGTTTGAATAGTACTCCTTCGATAAATGTCACTTAAGCTTCTTACCTTCCTTGGTGGACTTGAACTTGCACTTGAAACTGAAGAACTAGATGAGGGGCTGCTTGGTGGAGAACTAGATGAAGGGCTTCTTGTTGGAGAGCTAGATGAGGGGCTGCTTGGTGGATTAGTAGCACTTGGAACTAAAACATTAGTGGGCTGCTCATCATCATCAATAATACCACCAGTCAAAACAGATTTTGACTTCTCAATATGGCCTTTTTGATGACCATAAACTCCCCCTTCATCAAAAATCACATCTCGAGACACGACAACCTTGTGTGTCTTTGGATTAAAGAGCCTATATGCTTTGGTATTTTCACAATACCCAAGGAATATGCATGCTTCACTTTTGGGATCTAACTTCTTCCTTTTTTCATCAGGAACATGTGCATAAGCCAAGCAACCAAAAACTCTGAAATGACTTACAGTTGGTTTCCTTCCATACCATGCCTCATATGGAGTGATGCCATCCAAGCTAGAAGTAGGACTCCTATTCAAAATATAAATGGAAGTCCTTACCGCATCAGCCCAATACATATTAGTTAACCTCTTTGTTTGTAGCATGCTTCTTGCCATATTTACCACTGTTCTATTTTTACGCTCAACCACACCATTTTGTTGTGGTGTGTAAGCAGTTGTGAGTTGCCTTCTAACACCACAATCTTTACAAAATTGAAGAAATTCATTTGAACAAAATTCTCCTCCCCTATCAGTCCTTAAACATTTTACATAGTGCCCACTTTGATTTTCAACAAGATTTTTAAAATATTTAAAACAACCAAATGCCTCATCCTTTGTCTTCAAAAGATAAACCCAACACATTCTTGAAAAATCATCTATGAAGGTGAGAAAGTATGAATTCTTACCAATACTTTGAGTCTGCATTGGCCCACAAATATCATAATGCACCAATTGAAGGGGATAAGTGGCTCTCCATGCTTTGCATTTTGGAAAATTCATCCTTGAGTGCTTGCCCAAAGCACATCCTTCACACACACCTTTTTGATCATCAATTTTAGGTAGCCCATATACCATCTCTTGAGAAACCATTTTCCTCAAACTAGGAAAATTTACATGGCCAAATCTTAAGTGCCATAGCCAACTTTTGCTATCAATGGTTGCACATGCAAAATCATTCTTTTCTTCTCCAAATTTTAGAGGAAACAATCTATTCTTGGTCATGGGAATAGTAGTGACGTGCCTATGCCCATGATTCTTATCAAAAATCTCACACTTATTGTTTTCAAACACAAGCTTAAAATTATTTTCCATGATTTGCCCAACACTCAACAAATTATGTTTTAAATTTGGAGTGTAGTAAATATCAGTCACTTTCTTCTTACCTTCATTAGTGTGTACTTCCATGGTTCCTTTGCCTTCAACTTGCAATGCTTTGTCATCTCCAAGCTTGATCTTGGACTTGTAGGAATTGTCAATTGTAGATAGCAACTCCTCCTTGTCGGTCATGTGATTGGAACATCCGGTATCAAGAATCCATGTCTCATTCATATTTTGATCAGATTTGCCATATGAAAAAAATAAAATTGATGAGTCCTCCTCCTCACCATAGTGTGCATTATTGCTTCTTCCTCCATGTGATGCTTTCAATCTACAATATTTTTCAAAGTGCCCATACTTGTTACAATAGTAACATTGCTTGTTACTTCTTCCTTGATAGCTACTTCTTCCTCTTTCGTGAGAGCCACCTCTTCCTCTTTCTTGGAAGCCACCTCTTCCTCCTCTTGGAGAAAAACTACCTCTACCTCTTGAAGAAGATCTACCTCTTCCTCTCCATTGGCCTCTTCCTTGGCCTCTTCCTCTTGAACTAGATTCACCTTCTTTGGATGAAAATGCTTTTTCTTCCATTCCCCCAACATTTGGAGTTGAAGAAAATCTCTCCTCATGGGACATTAAGGAACCCATGAGCTGATCATATGTGAGAGTAGTCAAGTCCTTACTCTCCTCAATTACAATGGATACTTGGCTCCATTTGGGTAAAAGTGTCCTCAACACTTTCTTTACAATGACTTCATTATTCACTTCTTCACCAAGAGTCTTCATTTTGTCAACACATGCTTTGGCTCTCATGCAATAGTCTCCAACCTTTTCATTTTCCTTCATCCCGAGATTTTCAAACTCCATTTTTAGAGTTTGCAATCTCACTTGCTTGACTTGAGTGTTGCCTTCATAGCTCTCTTTTAGAGCTTGCCATGCATCTTTGGCTGATGCACAACTTGCAATCCTTGGGAAAATGCTCTCATCCAAGGCTATCCACAATCAGCAGCTGGAACAATACTCCAATCGGTTGGCTCTGTGTAGCCATCCTCCACAATCTCCCAAGCACCTTTGCTAATGAGCAAGTGCTTCATCTTGATTGACCAATAGTCATAGTTGTCTCCTCTAAATTTTGGGACTGGGACATTAATGTTACCATTTGCCATTTTTACAAATCAATGGTGCAACTCCTTCCTTACTCGTTGGTGGACTTTCAATCCCAATGATTGTTCTTCAAATGCAGCAGACAACGTTGAATTCCAATAATCATAAAAGCACGTGCTGATGAGTTTTTTTTTTGTGACTCTATCAAATAGATTAAAATATTTGATTTTTTTTTAATTTTGTGACTATCAAATAAATTAAAATATTTGATTTTTTTTTTTTTGAAAACTAAACTTTTTATTAACTAATATAATTTTTTTCTATATAACCACATACAACCATTTAACCGTCAAACTTCAAAGCTGACGCCTAGCGCTAAAATTGCATAGCTGACAGAGGACAATAGATTAAAATTGAACTTTATTTTGCGGTTCGAGCGATGGAATGATCTCTCAGAAGATTTTCCCTCAACTCTGCGATATCAACCTCGCCAAAATGATCCTCCGGCACAAAGTAGCCGATGACGGGATCAGGAATCCATGGCCGGTGCTGCCTCCCATTATCACGATCATTTTTTCCTTGCCTTAACGACTCCGTCGGAGTCTTCTTTTCCGCGAGATATTCAATATTTTGGGCGAGAGCGCAGAATATTTGGACTGCCGCCATCCTGAAACAACACAAAAAAAATCTTAAAAAAAACTAACAAGGTTTCTCTCAAACCTGAATCTGATACCACATGTGAGCCAAAATTAGTCTGAACTGATTAATTCATGATAATCCATTACAATATATAGCTTGGGAATGTAACCAACAAATCTCCCAAGTTAGTAAAAGACAAAACGAATCTTCCAAGTGGGTAAAGAAAACAAATATATGAGAATCAAATGTTCTCAACATCACACCAAACCACCTAAATATTACCTATTACAACTGGAGATATTCACAGGGAATATTGCCCCATGAAAATAGAAAAACACACTAATAATAGAAATCAATTAAACTCCAACATCAATTCTACTACTAATGATATCAAAGCTCATGACATTGAAAACTCATCCTTGGATCGTTATTTTAAAGCAACGCCAAGCCTGGTTGCTCTGAATCTAAAAAATATACCCTTAGCATTTCTATAACGACTTTACTTCGAATTAAGCAAATGGCATAATTTATTTAAATAGGATCATAAATCTGGTCTACTTGTGCTATGTTCATTTTTTTTTTTTTTCCTAATGTCGTTCGTCTTTGTCAGAGATTAAGTTTTATTTTTTTATTCAAAACTAGATGGAGATTAGGAGATTTCCCCTCTTCAGTATTCATATAAAGAATTTGATTTGAACCTTACTATTTTAAATTTTGCATTGGGTTTTGTAGAATATTAAGTATAATAATGAGTACTAACCTGGTTTAGCTTCTCATGTTCTATTATCAAAAGCAAAGATAACGACCAGAATTCTAAATGCAATAAAATGATGATATGTTGGAATTTCGTTTACTTTAATACCTTAAACAATTAAAAATTTTCAGTAACAATGGGATTACAAGTAAAAAAAATCCTCAGTTTTATGTAAAAATGTTTTTACTGTCTGCAAGAGATAACCAATTAAAAGCTGAATAAATTCTCCCATTCTCAATCGAACGTAACACCTGTTGAAAGCATTTATAAGTGTTTTTTTTCGTACTCGATTGGTTGATTGCAGGATACATACATTCATATTTAAATTCTGAAAATACGTCCTTAACATGCTCTGGCCCAAAACCACATTGAAAGCCATTTGGACTAGCTTGGACCCGCTTTTGTCTGAGTGAGATTTTTAATACGTATTCAATACTTCATCTTGATTTGAATTTGGATTTTTTTTTTTGAAAAAATTGAAAAAACTTGTATTAAAACAGAGAACAATTACAAAAGGGAGAAAACACATCCCAGCCGAGAGCAAGAAGCAAGATTACAACAAGGCGCGAAAACGTGACATGTCGCGATATCGCGACAGCAACCCAACCGAGGCCGCGCCAGAGAAACAAGTCGCGAAAATGCGACATGTCGCGAAATCGCGACAGCCAAGCCCCGAGGCACCTAAACACCACAAGCGTCGCGAAATCGCGACGGCACAACCGCAAGGCGCCCAATCACCAAAAGTGTCACGAAATCGCGACGAGATTTCCAAAAGGCGCCTGATCACCAGAAGTGTCGCGATATCGCGACGAGTTCTCCCCTTGGCGCCAGTGCTGCAAAAGAGTCACGAAATCGCGACGAGTTTTCCCCATGGCGCCAGTTCTGCAAAGGTGTCGCGAAATCGCGACGAGTTTTACCTTTGGCGCCCAAACTGCAAAAGTGTCACGATATCGCGACGAGTTCTCCCCTTGGCGCCCATTCCTCAAAGGTGTCGCGATATCGCGACGATTTTTCCCCACGGCGCCAATTCCCCAAAACTGTCGCGAAATCGCGACGAGTTTTCCCTTTGGCGCCCAACCTTCAAAATTGTCGCGATATCGCGACGAGTTTTCTCCGTGGCGCCCAACCTTCAAAAGTGTCACGATATCGCGACGGTTTTTCCCCTTGGTGCCAGCTTGCCAGAAATGCCACGAAATCGCGACGATTATTCCCCTTGGCGCCGATTCAGCAAAAGTGTCACGAAATCGCGACGGCTTATCGCCTTGGCGCCCAACCTTCAAAAGTGTCGCGATATCGCGACGATTTTTCCCATTGTTGCCAGCTCTCCAAAAATGTCGCGATATCGCGACGATTTTTCTCCTGGGCGCCCTTTCAGCAAAAGTGTCGCGATATCGCGACGGTTTTTCTCCATGGCGGACAACCTTCAAAAGTGTCGCGATATCGCGACGGTTTTTCCCCTTGGTACCAGCTCTCCAAAAATGTCGCGATATCGCGACGATTTTTCCCCTTGGCGACCATTCAGCAAAAATGTCGCGATGTCGCGACGGATTTTCCCCTTGGCGCCTAACCTCCAAAAATGTCGCGATATCGCGACGATTTTTCCCCTTAGCGCCATTTCTCCAAAAGCGTCGCGAAATCGCTACGACTTCCAGCCACAGGCCCCGACGGCGCAACGGGTCACGAAATCGTGACGAGTCTCCCACCAAAGGCCGCGACGGCGCAACGAGGTCATGCAAATCGCTACGACTTCTCTCCAAAGGCAGCGACGGCGCAACAGGTCACGAAATCGCTCGAGCTTCTCTCCAGCGGCCGCGATAGCGAAACATGTCACGAAATCGTGACAGCTTGCCACCAAAGGCCGCGACGGTGCAACAGGTCGCGATATCGTGACAAAAACCATCCTTAGCATTTTCTTTGTTCATTGTCTTAAGGATCGTTCCAGGCCCTGCCTAATCACTTCATCCTCCAAAGGCATGTCACTGTGCAGCTGCACCCCTACCTCTTTCTCAGCACCCATCTTCGCAAGGAAATCGGCCGCTTTATTTAGATTTCTACTCACATAAACAGGGATCACGTCATCTAGTTCTCTCCATAGTTCCTTGATTTGAGAGACCAAAATCCTCAACCTCCATGCTTTCAAAGCAAAGTTCCTCATGCAGTCAAGAGCTCCAACCAATATTTGAGAGTCAGATTCTATAATTACCCTCCTATGGCCCTGATTAACTGCCCAAATAGAAGCAGCTTTGATTGCAATGGCTTCAGCTTCGTTATTTGTGGTTCTTCCCAATCCCTGCAGCTCCCAGTAGAGCACGGTGCCCTCGTGATTTCGGTAGACCACACCAATGCCAGCACTTGCCGGATTGCCCTTAGCAGCTCCGTCAGTATTGATTTTAATCCAACCGTCGGGAGGAGGTTTCCAGCTGGCTCTGACCTGTTCCTCTTGCTTTTCAACTCCCTCATCCATAGGCCCCGAATCAACCTGAGAGTCCTCATTTGCGTGGACGACAACTGTTTCAGTGACTTTGCTCCAGATGACCTGCCAAACACCATCAAGCGTGGAAAACGTTTCTCGAAATATTCTTGCATTTCTCTCCAACCACACTTGCCACCAAATGAAATTTAAGCCGAGCTCCCAACCGATTCGAAGAGCTTTAGATTTAAATCTACCCCTCTTCCATCTTTCTAGAATGTTAATCCGATTCAAATCACCATTAAGCTGGATTTTATAGTGAGAGAACCAGCGCTTCCAGATCTGGCGCGTGAAGGGGCATTCAAACATCAGATGATCAGTTGTTTCCTCGTTCTTATGGCATAGAACACATTGAGAAGGACCGATGATACCTCTGCACCTGAGGTTGTCGAAAGTGAGAATTCCATTGTGCATAACCTGCCAAGCAAAAAAGTTCACTTTCGGCCAGCCCTTGGATTGCCAAATCTGTCTCCAGTCCTCAACCGGGAAAGCAGGGGGGGAGGCTCAGGGAGGATGTCATCATATCCGTATTTAACAGTATAAACGCCAAGGCTCCCATAGCCCCAAGCTAATTCATCCTCCTCGTCTCTCCCAGTGAGAAACCTTTCTTTCAAGATTACGGACAAGATGGGTGCTAGCTCCGGAGGGATTGAAATTGGCCACTCCTCCAACTTCTTAAACTTCTTAAACTTGTACCCCCCCAGCTGAGTAGTATTGAAATAACTCTCAATTTGGACCCAACCCTTGGATTCTATGGCAGCTTTTATTGGGAGTAGCTCTGGAAATTCAACCATGATGGGAGGAAACTGATCCCAAGAATCAGACCAGAAACGGGCCTTCTCCCCCCTCCCCACTTTCCAAAATAGCTGGTCTTTAATAACCTGAGATCCAAGCTTGAGAGCCTGCCATACTAAGGATCCAGCACCCTCCAAAGAGAAGCGACCCACCTCACTGGGGTTGACATGACCCAAGTACTTACTAGTAAGAATTCTACTGAATAAGGAAGTTGGCTGGGAAATCCACCTCCAGTACAACTTTCCAGCCAAGGCTTTATTATTTAACCTGGATCCTCTCAGTCCCAGCCCACCTTTTACCTTGGGCTGGGTAACTTTATCCCAGCTCACTAAGGCCCACTTTCTCTCTCCCTTTGGTCCTTCCCACAAAAACTTTCTAGCCATCCTGTCCAAATCTTTCCAGATTGTAAGCGGGGCAGCCAAGATAGAGAATTTGTAGATAGGCATGGCTTGAATGACTGACTGTAAGAAAGTTACTCTGCCACCATAGCTTAACCACTTGTGAGACCAGTGATTAATTCTTTCCTTGATACCCTCAAGCAAGTGCCTCCAAGTGTCAAGTTTCAGCTTCTTGAAGTGCAAGGGAATCCCCAAGTAAACCATAGGAAGAGCAGTCCTAGTAAATCCCAGGATTTCTAAAATTCTGTTATGAAGCCTGTGCTCCAGATTGAAAAAGACCACTTTGGATTTCTTGTCATTAATGACCTGTTGAGTAGCCCTGAGATATACATTAAGAGTATCCCTAATCGATCTTGCTTCCCTGAGGCTGGCAACTCCCATCAGACCAGTGTCATCCACAAACTGCAGGTGCGATAAAACTTCGTCCCCCACCCTAACACCCAATAGTCTACCTTGCTGTCTTCTCCTCAAGAAAATTCTACCAAGACCTTCAACCAAAATTAGAAATAGATAAGGAGAGCAAGGATCCCCCTAGCGGAGACCCCGAGAGGCTCCAAAAGGCTGCGAAGGAAGGCCCTTAATTAGAACAGAGTAGGTCGGGGAAGAGACAGCTCATGACCCACTCAATCCAGTCTGAGAGAAACCAAAAGCAGCCATCATTTTGGCCAGAAAACTCCATTCAACCCTGTCATAAGCCTTGGACATGTCCAGTTTTATGAACATCCCTTTATTCCCAGAAGTGTGCATTGAATGAATAGCTTCCTGAGCTAGAACCACCCCATCCAGAATCTGTCGACCCTCAACAAAACCCCCTTGCTCGAGAGGAGATAATGCTTGTGAAGAAGGGGTTTTAGTCGCTCGACCATTACCTTGGTGATTATTTTATACAGCACATTACATAAGGCAATAGGCCTATAATCTGAAATATGGCTCCCCTCCTCCCCTTTTGGAATCAAGGTAATGAAAGTGTGGTTTAGAGCTTTGAGCATTCTCTTATTTTCTCTGGATTCTTCAACCACAGCTCTAACATCTTCCACTAAGCAGTCCCAGAAGGCCTGGAAAAACTCAATGGGGAAACCGTCAGGACCAGGAGTTTTACCAGTACTCATTCCAAAGACCACAGCTGTCAGTTCATCTCTATCAATGGGTTTGAGGAGGGCCTGGTTTTCATCCTCAGAAATGAGAGCAGGAATGACAGAAATAACTTCATTTTGGGCCGAAGCATCCTGAACCGCACTTTCCTTAAAAAGCTTTGAGAAATAATCCATAGCATGGGAGTGTATATCTGGAAGAGTGTCAAAGGAATTACCATTCTCATCTTGAAGGACCTCCATCTTGTTCATCTGTCTCCGGGCACAAGCAGTCCGATGAAAGAATTTTGTATTTCGGTCCCCTTCCACTAGCCAGGTAGTTCTTGCTCTCTGCCTCCAATAAGTCTCCTCCTGGTTGTCAATGTCCTCCACCGCTCTACGCAAGGCATCATCCTCATCCTTGAGCTGATCTGTAATAACTCCTTCTCTGAACTATTTCTGAACCTCATCCCAGCGGGCCACCAACGGAGCTCTTTGGGCCTAGAAGTCAGATTTATTAGAACGCCTCCAATATTTCAACTGAGTTTTGACATATTGAAGTTGTTTGTGAATTCTGAACATTGCTCTTCCATAAGCTGGACGGCCTTCTTCCCACCATTGCGGGATTTTCTCCCGAAGTTCTTCTTTCTGCAGCCAAAAATTCTCAAATCTGAAAGGTTTGTGATGGTGTCCCCTCCCAGCCCCACCTTCCAACAGGATAGGGCAGTGATCAGAAACGGGGCTGCTAAAATCTGAAAATTAATGTTCCATTTTACAAACGTCTCTTTTGAAAGCAGAAAGCGATCTAGTTTCACCTTCCTACTATGTGGCTCCCTCCTTTTATTAGTCCAAGTGAAGTTATTGCCAGGACATTTGATGTCCACTAGGTGTAAAGCCTGGACTTGAGCGATCATGAAACGGTCCCCTGGATCCAAAAAAGGTGTTCCCCCTTCCTGTTCTCTAGAAGATAATTTAGCATTAAAGTCCCCCGCTACAATCCAGTCTAGATCTTCCCTAGACACTCTCATGTCATGCACAGCCTTCCACTGCCGCCTCTGGCCCTCCAGGGTTTGAGATCCATAAAAGTTAGTAATTAAAACGACTTCCGTCGAGACATTATTCCTAAAAAGAGAAGTGAGAACACCCCTCCAGGCAAGGTGATCTATTGCAGACCATTCCAGAGAGTTCCACAGAGTAACAATCCCCCCTGAGGCACCTTGGGCAGCCACATCCATGTGACCAGCACCCTTCCAGATTTTGTTGACTATTTTAGACATAAGATCCAAAGACATCTTAGTCTCTTGTAAAAGCAAGAAATCAGTATTGCTATTTTCTAATAACCTTTGAACAGCAGATTGATGGGTTCTGCTGTTTAAACCCCTCACATTCCAAGATTGTATAATCATGGGTTACCATGAGAGCAATAAGAATCAATTGTCCTCATTGATCCTCCCATGATCAATTTGTCTCCTTGAGCTGCTAGCAGCTCCTTATTAGATCTTCGACCTGCTCCCTGAGAATTGCTATTTTTTGGTCTTTTTTCCAGCTGGGTTATCCCCAAAGATGGCCTTTCCCTGCTCTTCTCTGCTATCCCCATGTGGACATCCTGAGATACTGACTGCTTAGGATTATGGACTACTAAGGCACCAGAAGACATTGGTTGTGATACTTCACATAGATCAACTATCTGTTGTATGACATGAGAAGGTGAGAGGGGGGCTGCCCGGGGAATATTAGAAGTTTCCTTGAAACCCTCCAAGCCCTCCATAGAGTGATCCTCTTCATCAACCAATGATTTAAAAATCTCATACCTATTGGCAGGCCTGAGATTAGATTGCTCCTTTCCCTCCTTTTTCTTAGTCCGCCTTCTTCTGGGTTGTTCAAAACCCTCTCTCGGAGCGTTTTGGCTCTGACCAGAGCTATTAGGATCTGTATTAGGAGCAGCCTTATCCTCCTTAGGCAGGTTTGGCATATCTGAAGGGGCCTCCATTTTGGCATTCATATTAGTAGGACAGAAACGGGCAAGATGCCCATGCTTATGGCAAACCCGACATCTGAAGGGTAGGGCCTCATAGTCTAGCTGTTGGATCCAGGTATGACCTGCCAGTTCAATATCCAACTCAGCCGGTAGAGGCTGGCTGAGATCCATCTCAACACAGATTCGAGCGTATACTGCCATGCTTCCTTCAATAGTGTCTCTGGCAACACCAATATGTCTACCAATCGTATTGCCAATCATGGCCAATACCTGCTCACCCCAGAACTCCATAGGAAGGGCGTATAATCTAATCCACCTTTGGTATAGCAGTGGGTTCAACACGAGGGTCGAAGCCCACCCGCCATGGTTGTACAAAAAGGCCTGTCGGGCCATGGTTCTTCTTTTTCGACTCAAAAGCCTTATTTCTGTCGGCTAGAGCCGAAAAGCTGACAATAAAATAACCATTACTAATAAACCACAATGAGTACTCATCGTGGGGTTCCCAGTTTTGATGGATCCATGAATGCAGGAAGTTCAAGGAGGGGCGAATGCCCATGAACTTGTAGATTAGGTCATGGTTCGCTCTGTAGAGAACTGATTCTTCAACCATGTTGGGTTCAATGACGATTTTTGGCCTGGATTCGGCCTGCGGCAGACAACCATTCACCCGATGAGCTGACGGCCGATTCCCAACAGCCGTGAAGATCTTCTTGTATGCCATATTTTGCGCTTCAGCAGTCTTCGGGGAAGAATCGCCTTTAAACAGATCAGCATAAGAGCTGGTGTTTCCTGAGTCAGGAGCCGGAGAAGTCCCCATTGGACCCTCCAGGGGCACCGATCGGATCTTCAGATCCCCGTACCCTAAATGCACTTCAGCAAGTCCGTAGAAACCAGAGAAAAATCGAGGATGCAGAAACTCTGGTTCAGAGGAGAAAATCGCCAGAGCTCGTTTTCCCGCCCAAAACTTCTATTCCTCATTGAATTTGGATTTTCAAAATAGTGTTTTAGAGAATTTCAAGATTCAAAGGTCATGGAAAGTGGTTAAAGTGGTTTGAATTTGGATTGAGCGGCTTTTTTAATGATGGAAATTTCAAAAGTGTTTTAGGGACAATTTCAAGGATCACTGAAAGTGGTTTGAGACAATTTCAAGGATCACTGAAAGCGGTTTGAATTTTGCTTTTTTTTTTTCAATGAGAGGGTCACTAAAAATGGTTTGAATTTGTGTCGACGATTTAAATTTCAAAGGGTCATGAAAGCAAGGAATAGCATTAAATATTCGAAACGAAAATAATTTTCTAGAAGTGTCGAAAAAGCATAGCGTGGAGGAAGAAATCCATTTGGTTTGTTGTTTCTGATAGTACCACAGCTTAAATGAAAATCTATGTGTATTGATGATGATGGATCATGACATCTAATTATTGATGTTTGTAATTTTTATGTTTCTTGAGGCGCATTAGCCGCAGGCTATCAGTAGAAGGAATGGTCAACTTCCACCGTCAGCTTTTTTAAAAATATATATAATAATAATGATAAATAGACACAGACAAGGAAGAAAGTATAACCAAACTGATAGATTAAGAGGCCAACTAAGAAAGACGTCTAATATACTTGTGCTTTTTTAAACAAAAATAGAAGCTTTTCAAAGGTAAGATATTTTTTATAATCAAATTGTTTTTTGAAGTCACCCTTTAACCCAGCATTCACATCTTTCTAAGCATATATCCACATTATATTATAAGATTGGAGCAAGTAACAAAGTTTACATTTAACATGGTCTAACGAGCCTAACCAACCAATTTATTACCAATAAAACAAAATATAAGGCATGCTAACAAAAAAAATAATTATTAGATATGATTTTCTAATAATAAATATATTAATAATGTTTTAGGATATAAATAATACTAGTGTCATTAAAAATATTTATTTATAATATTTAAATTAAAAATATATATTTATATTAAAATTTAAATAATTATAGGAGAGGATTGTATACTACTTGAAGAAAATGAAGATGATTTACTTGGAATAAAATTGATCTTTTTTATGATTTTTTAATAAAGGAGGGAGAAAATTTTCTAGGGCATGGAAAAATGGCAATGGAAGTTTTCAATAGAGTTTAACTTTCAATTATTTTATAGCTATCAATCATAGCACCTTTTGGCTAGTGTGGAGGTTCAATGCATTGAGCGTGAGTAGTGGAGAACAACAAAAAAGGTCTGCTTGGGCTAGAGACAACCCAATTCAGGTTATTTGGTGGGAAGCAGGCTCCAACATTCGGATAAGACATAAGTCACGAGGTTTGTGGGCCACTTGGAGGGCTATCAAGAATCCAGTAACAATGTGAAAATATTATGTTAAATAGGGATAAATTTTAAGTCATTGAATCAAGTGAGCAACAACCAAGATGACAAGGGGAAAGCAATGTCTAGTCTTCCTTCATAAATGTGGACCAACAAATCTAGCATAATGAGCAGGTATTGAACAAAACTAACAACCATTTTCAATTCATAGTGCAAAATGAAATGAAGAGGGACCTCTACCTTGAAAGTGTAGTTAGGATTTAAAATAAAATAGAAAAAAGATTCAAAATATGGACCAAACAAAGGGAGATAACATGTTGATAGTAGATTTAGATCTAGGTAAATCTAAACCTAGTTCAGGGAATAATCCCAAGGACCTACATTCAAAAATGAACTTTAAAGAAGCAATCTATGGATGACCATCCCAAACAAGAAGGAAAAACAACCAATGATTACCAAGGAAACCACTAAGGATGTCGAAGGTCGATTTAAGGAAAATAAATATAGGTTGCATGAAAGTAGCTAATGGATCCCCATTAGTGAAGTTGGAAATAAAGGATATTTAGGAGGGAATAGAGTCTATGGAGAGGAGATGACTAATTTGTCTATTCATAGGATTTCGATCGATCCTCACTATCTTCAAGCTATGGGCTACCAAAAACTAGAGAACTAAATGTGATATCCAAATCTCTACTTACCCTAAATGTTACTTCCTTATTATGTTTGCTACTAAAGAAGATAGGAAGGACATTTTTCAAGGGGGCCTATTCTTAGGTAGGGTGAGGCTTTTCATGAAGCCTTGCTACACCAAGTTCAAATTTGAGGAAGAAATGCCATTGACTAGACATGTTTGGGTTTTTTTATTTGGCCTTCCAATATAATACTAGAGCCCATATGCTTAGTTGTTAAATTCATCAATTTTTTTAGATAAAAATTGAAATTCGTTGAATTTAAAACCCTAGAGATTAAATTCGGTGAATAAATCCTAAATTCATCCATGAAAAAAATGGGCAAAAAATAGGTGGAAACAACCCTAAATTCTTCAATGAAAAAAATGAGCAGAAAACAAACAAAAACGCATGCAAAAATTAAAACCCTAGAAAATTTCGGTGAATAAACCCTAACCCTAAATTTTCTATGTTATATTTTGAATTTTTTCAAGCTTTTATTTTATATATTTGCAGAAACCTTATAAAAAACATCTAACTTCATGGGCAGCTGCTAAAGAACAGGTTTGGAAATCCGCCCACTCCAAATAATCAAACAAATACGCAAGACGAAGTTGTATGATCACAAAGAGAGGGAATCACAGTAGCAATCAATCATAGTTCCCATTCATTGGTCATTGGACTGATTCCATTCTTTTAAAAAAAAATATATCAATAAAAACATTACAAGTTTAAATCCTTCTGTCGGTCCACGACAAAATAAGAGGCAGAGCTATATAAGCGTCAATATATTTAATATGACAATGATAGGAGCCCATTTAAACATTTTTAATTAATTTAAATTTTTAGCTTTTGCTCTGTAGGTTTGTGTGGAAAGCAATGAATAGGTTTGGTTTTCTAGAAGCCTATTTATAGTCAAATTGTGTGGGCTCCAAATGGCACTACAGTTGTATGAAAGCCACTTTCACTGTACACATGGCTCATTGGTTTTTTACTAATAAAATAAACTAGGAGAGACGTTTTTAATAAATTGAAAGTCCTGAGCAAGGTAGAATCTAATTAATATTTGGTTACTTTATAGCAGCATGAACATGAGATCACATTTTAATTATGATTTTCTTATTTACTAATTTATTTAAAAGATACAAATGTACATTTATAACATATCAAATTTTATGTTGAATTTTATTTCAAATTTTTAAACATGTCGATTTTTTTTCGAACTTCAAGAGTGTCGAACTCGAACATGAACTCGAACTTGATAACTAAGTCCATATGTATCAACAATTATTGGGAATTCTTTAAGAGTTTTCATGATGATTACTTATAGTACTCAATAGTTTGATTATATGATCTATGTGAGGATTTGTATTCTAGTTGACTTTGACAAACCACTTTCAAAGAAGATCACCTTATAATACAGGGAAGAAATATGGGATCAAGAAGTAGATTATGAAAATATCTCTTTTAGATGTAGAATTTTTCATGAATATGGCCATCTAGCTAAGGATTTTTCGAATAAGATTCCTAAAAAAGAGAAAGAGGATGGGGAATTGATAGGGTTTCAAATCCTCAAACGAAAGAACACTACAAAAATACTAGCAACAAAATAGAAAATGGTAATTTCACCTAACACATTTGAAATTATCTCCATGAATGAGCATGTAGATGATGAAGATGACAAAATGGAAATATTTATTATGGAAATACAGTTTGATAAAGAGAGAGAACAGGAAGAAATGCAATATGAAAACATAATAAAAGAAAGTACCATAATTCTAACAAAACATAACCAGAGAAATCCATATTTTCTAACAATAGACTTTCAAAAAAAGAACAAAGTAGAAAATCAAAACAAGTGTAAAACCAAAGGACTAATCTAAACAAAAAATAATCTAGACCCTCAAAAATATTGTATAAAACCCAATAACATTGCCTTAATTCTAAGTAATCAGCCTATAGCCCCAACCAAAATTAAGCAATATATAAATAAAAATATGAGAATGGATACGAACCAAATGGCAGGACACAAATTCAACCAACATCATCTATCATAATAAGGCCAAAAGTTAACTAAGGAAGGTAGGGTACTTACCCAGTAATTCAAACCTTGTTAATAATGAAGATTATTACTTGGAATATCAGAGGAATTAAAGGAAGACCTTCTAAACAATAAAAAAAATAGAAGAATTATCCAGACAAATTAGCCTCAACGTGTCTTTCTCTAGGAGACAAAAGTTTCAATTGAAGAAATATAAATAATAGCAAATAATATGTTGTCAGCCAGTAAAATAGTGTCCCTCAGCACCCAAGGGACCTCAATAGGAGTGGCATATCTTTGGGATCCAAAGGAAATTATAGTTCAGTATATGATGGGAAGTAGGGGATTGCTAGCAGTGGTTGCCCAAAACAGAGATTCAGATTAGGTTATACTTTATATAAATGTCTATGCTCTATGTTCTTTGGGAGAGAAACAAATAATATAGAGGAATATAACTTTTATCACCTCCCAATTCTCTAAAGCTTATGATTTTATAGGAGGATATTCCAAATCCATCCTTTCCTTAGATAAATAAAAGGAAAGAAATAGGAAATTGGATGGGAGTTTCGACCTCATGGGTAAATACATGGCCAATATTAACCTAGTAGATATCAAATCAACCAATGGTTTTATGACTTGGTCCAATAGAAGACAAGGCTCAACATGCATCCTTGAAAGGCTAGATAGGTTTTTGCTTTCATATAAGTTTTTGATACAAGGACACACCCCAAAAGTAAAAATATTAAATAATGCAGGCTCTAACCATTGGCCAATTTTGATTGAAGTTTGGAGAACCAATGGCAAGCAAGCGCCATTTCATTTTCAACTAATGTGGGTAAAATATGAATCCTTTAAGTCAAGGATGCAATAGTTGTGGCAAGAAAGTAAGCCAAGACATGGTACAAAGAAGTTTTGTTTAATTAAAAGGCTACAATATATTAAATATAAAATAAAGACTTAGAATTAGGAGGAATTTGGAGATATCAAGTCAAAGAAAAGGAAATCCCTAACCCAACTTGACGAACTGAATGAGCAAATTTGTCTTGAGAGACACAAAATATAGGGTCAGGATAAAAATTAATATTTTATCCCAGGTGATGGAATGGGATAAAAGAGAAGAACTGATGTGGAAGTAAAAATCAAGGACTAAATGGCTACAAGAAGGAGACCAAAATATAGGCTTCTTCCATAAGTCTTTCCTAGCCTAAAGAGCACATAAATTTATCCCTTCATTGAAGAATGAATTAGGAGATATAGTACACACTTGGAAAGTTGTGTCTTCATTAGTTGTGAACCATTTTTCAAACCTACTTACAACCAGATCGCTTGACCCAAAAGACCAACAAAAAATTCTACAAGAGATATCTATTCTTATTTCTATTGAGGAGAATGAGGCCCTGACTACACCAATAACTATGAGGGAATTGCAAAATATAATCTTCAAAATGCAAAAGGGGAAAACCCCAAGCTCAGATGGATTTCCTATTGAATTTTATCAAGAATTTTGGGATGTTTTGTAGGATGACATTCTAGATGTGGTAGAAGAATCTGAAAAGGCAAAATAAATCCTCAAAGAAATCAATAAGACATATATAACACTAATTACAAAATATCAATAAGTAAATAACATTACTGGATACAGACATTGCTTTATATAATGTTATACTAATATTCATCTCAAATATTATGTCATAAAGAATAAAACCATTGCTATATAAGATCATTTCTCCATAACAAGGGGGATTTGTAGAAGGATCACAAAAAGTGGATGAGATAGTGTTAGACCAAGAAGAAATTCACTCTATTGAAGCTTAGAAATCCCCATCCATGTTCATCCAATTAGATATATCTAAAGCATATGATATGGTGGATTGGAACTTTCTCATCCAAGTAATGGAAAATTTTGGACTTTCTCAAGAATGGACAAAATGGATCAGAAGTTGTATATATTCAATTTACTATTCAATTATTCTCAATGGGTGTTCCACTCATCTATTCTGATCATCTAGAAGCATCAGGTAGGGTGACCTCTCTCCATACCTATTATCATCCTAGCAGAATGTTTAGGGATAAAATTTACGAATAATCATGATTTTTAGAGGTTAGAAGTAGTCACAATAGTTAAAGTAGTCAAACCTATCTCTCATTTACAATTTGTTGATGATGTCACCCTTATAGGGAAGGCAAAAATAAATGAACCTTAATAAACCAAATTATTAACTACTTCACTAGATCCTCAAGGAAACTAATTAATGAATATAAATTGAAAGTCCTCCTTTTTCATTGTTTTCCTAGACAAGAAACTCTAATATTGGATATATTAGGATTTAAATAAACTTATCTTCCAATTAAATACTTGGGTATTCCAATTAATATTTGCATCCAAAATCAAGAGCATTGGAGTTGGTTACTAGAGAAAGTGAAGAACAAAATAGGTATTTAGACCAACAGATGGCTTTCCTCAGGAGGATAAATAAATCTTATCAAATTAGTTCTTCAATCTATCCCAATATTTGTTTTAGCAATGTTGAACATTCCCAAGTTGGTTCTTAAATATCTAGATAAAATCAGTCATAGATTCCTCTAGAGAGAACAAAAAATGGAGAATAAATGGGCCCTAGTAGGGTGGGAGACCCTATGCCTTCCTACTCATGAAGGGGGTTTAGATCTCTGATAAATAGTCAAGAATAACAAGGCTTTGGCAGTAAAGTTATACTGGATATTGACTAGTCATATCAATTATTTGTGGACCAAAAACTTGAGAGCCAAGAATGCAAAAAAAACACTCTGATTTAATTTGGCATCAATTGCCTTCTATAGGATCCCCAATTTTAATGGTCCTAAAAACTAGAGAGGAACTGATAAATAATAAGCTCTCTTGAATAGTACATAATGGGCAAAAGGTAAATTTTTGGATAGACTCCTGGGATGGACACATTTCCCTGGATCCAACATCCATAATTGAGGTTTGTAATGGAGGAAATTCATAGGATGAATTGGATAAAAGTATATAAATATTATAAATATCATACAATAAATGTATAGATGGGAAGATGTTGTATCCTAGTAGAAGACTCACTAGTCCAATTCTTTTAAGTTAAAATAAAATGATGTTCATAGACTCCTTCAAATACGATCACCTTGATGGTCAAAAGTAGAGGATTGCATTGGTTATAATAGCTCAAAGTAGGGTGTGTACACTATAACTTAGGGTTACTTAGCCTTAATCCATATTAATCCCCATAAAGATTAAGATTTACTCAATCATTTTTGGGTTTATAAATTATGGCCAAAAGTCAGGTTTTTTAATTGGTTGCTACTTCATTAAAGGGTGCTCTTAGGGGAGCAACTTATGAAGAAAGTATTTAATGGACCCTTTCGATGTCTAATGTGTTGTGATAACAATGAAAATTTAAACCATTTTCGTAGAATTCCATATGGCTTCCAAGTTGTGGAAGATGATAAATTCCCTTCTAAATTTAAGATGGTCCAATGAAAAATCCATAGAATAGAGATGAAGATATTGGAGCAAATAGAAAGGTTTAGACTAGTTTATGAACAACATAGTTTGGATAGGAATGACTATTCTTCCCTATAACATATGGAATGAGTGAAACAAGTGAATATTTAAAAAAGAGAGTAGGGACATCTACTATTTCTAGCTAAATACCATACAAAATATGACAAATATTATCTAGCATTTATTAACTCATCCTCACAATTCAAATCAACTATGGGAACAAATTATGGCTAGATTAAAGATAAGTTATGGATTAGACCAACATAGAAGGAAGATGGTAATTGGCCAAAGGGTGGATAGAACAAAGCAATGTAAACCTCTCCCAAATAACATTTCTAGGATGCTCCAACACTGCTTGTTTGGTAGATGATATAGCTTCAATCTATGGTTGCTTTGATTGCTTCTTTCCTAGCTAGAAAGTTATCTCCAATTGATCATAGCTTTTGATAGCTTTTGCTAGCATTTAGTACAAGTGATCAGTTGGATAATGTATCCCTTATATTTCTCTTCTAAACTATGCTTGGTTATTCTTAGAGCTATCTGCATTACAATGAGTTCTATACTTTATTTTCTGTGTTGCAGGCTCTTATTACGTAGGCATTGATATGGTGTTTCTCTACACCTTTGGAAATCAACTTATGGGCCATTTTGATGGCTCGATCTCACTGCCTTGATATCTATCCCCCTTGACATCGATGTTGCGACCATTTGATTGTTGTATAATGTTGGTCGATATAATACCTTTAAATGGCAATAATATTTGTCCTTCTATTGATATTTAAAGGATATGAATAGTGCTCCTTTATCACTATAAATATTAGTTGTAATAGTTAAGATAATGTACCTTAACGTGAACCAATTTTTGGACAAGAAGTCTCTTTTTCAACTCTCTAACTTATTTGATAGGATAACTTCTTGAGAGCAAATATTGCCTTCCTTACTAGACAACACTAACCTCTAATTTTTTGATTTGGATAAATTAGTAAGAATGAATCCAAGTATGCAACTAATGTGCTTATTCAAGAGGTTTAAATTTTCACTATTGCTTACTTTAACTGAAGTATAGTGCAGTAATAATGAACTCTCAAGGTAACTCAAAGTAAGCACTAATTTTCACTGTAACTTAAATTACTTAGTGCAGCTTGAATCTCTATAACTGTATATATTCAGTGCATCTTAAAAAACCTTTTAATAAAATATAGTATAGTGCAATATTGATTTCACCTTATTACTCCTTCAAATGAACCTTAAATCATGCACTAGTAACTTATCCTAAAATGCACTAAAATATATGTAACTAAATATAGTCTTCTTTATTGTAACTGAATAATAGGAATATGATCTAACTCCTATTTTAATGTGCAAGTATAAACCTTAAAATAACTTCCTTTTGCACTTCTTTTTGGAGACTTTAAAATGAATCCACTCCTTGAAATTTTCACTTAATATGGTGCTTAATGAATCTCTAAATAAACCGTAGTTTAAAGTTCAACTAATGAACCTTTTGCACCCAAGTTTCTTACCTTTAATAACTCCTAAGGATGGTGGATGTCTTGGTGATTTGATTCACCAAATTTTTGCCCTTGAATTGATGATGTTGTAGCTCTTCTTGGTTGTCCACAACAACTCCTTAAATCACCAATTCACAGCTTAGTAACTCCTCTATATTGCTACTTGAAATTGTAGTATGGTGGTTTTGATTCTCCTTCAAAATGCTTTTTGTAGATCTAAAATTCTATAACTAGTAATGTTGTCATAATTGCTACTCTCTCACAGTAAATTTTTGCATTAAAGTATTGATATTGAAACTTAAACATTTGGTATGGACTTCCCCCAAATCACAACTAAGTTTTCCTTCAAGAAACCTTCAGTATTTTTTTGAATATTCAACAAACCCCTATCTCTGAATGAGCCTCCAAGCCTTCAATGGAAATATTCAAATCTCTCAGGTTTGGTAGTAAAGTTAAGCTCCTATCTCCTTCAACCTCCTTGTTGAATTCTGACTTGAATTTCAACCCTCTTCTCAATAATCTAAATGTCTGGAGGTCTTTAGATATCTCCTCCAAAATTTAGTACTCCTTGCCAAATTCTTCTCCTTTTGGGCTTGTTGTTGGATGGTGACAATTGTCCCAAATTCTACTCTATCAGTAGCTTTTACTTTTTGGTAGATTTATCCAATGAGTTCTCCTAGGAACTCCTTTAATAACCTTCTCTAAATTTTGAACTAAGGCTATCCAAGAATTTTCATTGTTTCTCCTTGAGACCTCACCAAGGTCTTCAATCCTGCAACTTCTATGGTCTTCAAAATGAAACATTCTCTTCAACCTTCTTGTATGGAAGTGTTGGTAATGAGATATTCCTCTTAGATATATAAAATATACTGCTACTAGAATTATGAAATAGGACCTTGCTAGTCCATCTTTACTTCTCCAATATATAGACTTTAATGGAGATCACCAACCTCCTATCTTCTAGAATTGTAAGTTTTGTAGATGGATCTTCTAAGGGTCTCTTCAACTTCTTTAGGCTAATTTCTTTAGTTTATTGTCTACAGTCTTTAATGGAGATCACCAACCTCCAATATTCTTCTAGACTCTTCTTTGGAGTCTCTTGAATCAGTTGTAAGGCTACTATGGCCTTTTCTTCTTCTATAATTTGTAGGTCTACAATCTCTAGTAATGGGACCTTTTCTCAGGTCTCTAAAATCTTCAGTCTTCTACTTGTTGCTGCAAGTATTGGAATTATTCTAACAAATATGTTCTTCCTAGCTCTATGTATGAAGCTTTCCAACTCTCTTGAATCTCCCTTTCCTACAACAAGTTGTTAGAAGCTGAAATGTATGACACTCTTAAATCTAGAGATGCATAATGTTCACTAGTTGATTTATCAATCTAGTGGAATCTACACTAATTCCTAGTATTCACAAGTTTTCCTATAATCCTATGGGAAGACTCTAGCCAAATGTAATCTCAAAAATTTTGTAAATGATTTTTTTGGATTTCTCTCAGTCTCACTTTTGGCTCTCCCTATTCTCTGTCTAATCTACAATGTGCTTAGATATCATTGTTAGCTTTTATGGGATGTAATATGACCACAATATGTAAAATAACTAATTTGAGATGAATTTAAACTAATGGAACAATAATATGCAAGAAATTAATAAGATGAACATATGCAAATAACTCAGAAATATACCACTAATGAAAGTGATGAAAATAGGACAATGCTATATAATGGAGGACATGAAGACTCCATGTATAGATATGAAAGGACTACATTGTACTATACTACCAAACTATAACACACACTCACTATATTCACTTCCTCTTATAAAACACTCACTATGAGGCCTTTATATAGGAAGATAGATGCCTTGGCCCTTACTCTACCTAGGACTTATGTACATGTGGACTACATGCACATTTACAAGTTGCATATTGACACTTGTGGATTTATTACATTACAATGAGACTTGGAAATTTTTACTCAAAAATGTATAGCCTTTGGTGCCCCCATGTAATAAAAGCCTAGAAGGAGCTTGGAATTCACTCCATACTAGTTATGAAGATACATGTTCAAATTTAAGGTAATTTTGTTACCAAAAATATTTATAAAGCCTTGAAATTTCTCATACAGTGACTGCACTAGAATGACAACTATTTCAAACCAACATTCAATCTAGTGGTCCCCTATTCTAAATTATCAAGATCAATCATTGGTCAAAATTCCTTGGGTCTAAGCCCTTCATTTTCACAAGGGAATAAAGGTCATCTCTTTTTTTTTCCAATTGAATTAGAAATTGTCTTTCATGGGTAGAAGCTAAAGTGTAGTTTTTTCTCTCTAAAATTGATAAGAAGATGTTTTAGATAGTCCAAGAGACTATATTGCTTGATATTCTTCATACAATTAGGGTTTGAAGCCTACAACCATGGTGGAAATACTAGAAATGGTATTCTGACACTTCCTGTAGGAGTTATAAGCCCTAAAAATGGTACTTATGGATTTCACCCTATTTACCCTTTATCCTCAAGTTGAATGAGCAATGGATAACCCAATAAACTAGCAAATATTGACAACACCACTTCCATATTATCTGGGATGTAGTTTTAGAACCTAAAGTGGATCACTTTCTTTGGTGTCTCAATTTTTAGGGATGGCCTATAGGAGAATGCCTAATTCATTTGGAACTAAATATTTCCAAATTCCCTTTTTTTCATTGCAAGGAATCTAATAAACACCTACTGAGGTTTTTCCTAGATTCTAAGCAACCCAGGCTTGGATTCATGATTTTTTCAAACCTTTTAGGACAAAACCATTCTCATGGCACTCAATGTTTCTTGGGGATATGATTAAAATACCAAAAATATTTGAGAAGATATAGCTTATCTTTAGAGATGAGATTCTATTTAACATATGGAAAAGCTAGAATATTTGTTTCTCAATAACAAACTTCTCCAAATTTTTACATGTACTCAAATGCTCTAATTTATATTAATGTTTTACTTTATATTTAGGAACAATAAAATAATGTTTCCCTTGAGGTTAAACATCTATTGAACCTTCTATATACTTGGGAAAATGCTCCCTACACTATAATTCATGTTCTACCCTCACTATCTTGCCAAAGGATCTCTTCATATAACTAGATAGATTGGGGTAGAAAGAAATACCAGGTTGGAATATAGCTTCATGCGACCCTTGTACTTAGGAGCATCACAACAAATACAAATTTTACCCCCCATAATGAACCCCATAGTACCAATATTGTGGTTCTCCTTCTAGCTAGACCAACCCTCCTTAGACCATGGACACCACTCCTAGAAAACAAGGTGATGGCTTTGGCTGGGATCTAGTTCTAGTAGATCCTGGTCCTCTCATTGGCTAGGGTAATCCTTCGAACAAGGACCCACTCCCTTTGCTAGTGTTACCCCTATGGTAAATTTATTTAGCAAGTTGTCCATGCTTTCCTTTTGTTGAATTGTTAATTGTGTATAGTTGTTCTATGCCCAATTGGTCCTAGTTTGGTTTATTTCATAGAATTTATGGGGTGTGCTTATATACCACCCATGTTTTATGAACAATATACTATTATTATTACTTTTAAATAATATTAAGTCACTTTAAAATAAAAATATTACCAAATCAATATAATTTTAGAAGTTGCTCTTGGAATTAAAAAAAAAATCAATTTACATAATGTTTTATTTACAAAATTTTTCACATAAAAAAAATTACAACATAGTGAGAAGAGCTATGACGATCGGGTGTATCCATTGTGCAGGTGGGAATCAAAGGATTCAAAATATTGTGGATGGGAAGACCCAAATTCAAAATTTTGGAACACATTCCAGCCTTGGAAGTGGTCAGCCTAGTGGGGATTTTGAGGATGGTGAAGTGTGTGATGTTGTCCCTTTCACTCCTATTAGGATTTGGAGTGACGAACCCCCTGAAAAATGAGATAATCATGGGACCCCTCCTCCTGAGGTCCCCAATTTTGAAAAGGTGTCCTTTGCTAAAGATTTGAGTGGAGGGTAGCAGTGCTTGGTCGATTCTTCTTCCAAGTTGGAACCTATGGGGACAAAAGTTAAACTTCCTGATAATTTGATTCAAAATTATTTGTCTTTGGAATCCTTCAACTTGGATGGTAAATTGATTTGAGGTCATCCTGATCTCAAAATAATTTGAAGGTGGGCTCATTCCAAGTAGAAAACTGTTGGGTTGATGGAGATTTTTGGCCTTTCCTAAGGTTTCTCTGGTATATGACTAAGTAAGTGCAATGACACCAGTAGAATCCTTATTGGGGGACCAATTAGTACTGTAATAATAAAAATCCTAATTAATAATTAAAAACACTACAAACTTCACCAAAATTAGGTATGATGATAATATAATGCTATAAAATTGATCTACACTAAAATTGGATCAAAATTGTGGGCCAATTCATGGCCATCCCTGAGAGTTCCAATTGGGACTGTTAACCATCCCAGGTGGGGATGACCACAAAAGAGGGTGGTTTATGCCACCAATTCCACTTGGATCTGGTCTAGAATCCTCCTAGGGGCATTGTCGTAAAATTTTGTAAATTAACTCATAGGAATTGATAGGTTTTGGAGAGGATGTGCGTATTTGGGAATGCCTTGAAAATGCCTTTGATTGATGAGGTTTCCAAGGGTAAAATGTGAGGGGAAATATCAACAACACTTCATGGTCAATGCTTGCAAAGGTCTCTCTATGAAACTGAGTGCAAACACTCTAATTTATAGCCCAAGAGGGAAAATGGGGTAAAGGGACAAGTTTGGGCATGCAAGGTACATGTCGCCACTTGTCAATGCCTTTGCCATGCATAGGGTGGAAGAGGCTTCCAATTTGGGCCTCCAATTTCTAGTCTCTAACAGCCATGACAGTATCCCAATCTATCATGAGTGATTGGGTGGGATAAATGGCAGAAAATGATTGCCATTTATCCCACCCTTGAATTTTTGGAGGGTTTGGACTATGGCCGTCCCACCCAGGGATGGTTTCTTATCCCCGTCCCTGGGTGGGATGGCCATGAACTATGGTCATCCTAGGGTGGGATGGCCATGGCTACATGGCCCAAAAACTCCCAAAATTGTGGTAAACCTTCTCAAAAGTGGTTAGGACCCATCATTAACCCTTGAGGGTTTCCTAATGGTGCCATATGGTGTCGATAAGAGTGGAACCTTGGCAGTTTTATCTGATTTACATGATTTTAGTGTCTATAGATACCCCTTTTTGAGATGCGCTGTGTGAAATAGAGTATAGAGTAAAAATAGATGACTAAATCATTAAATTATTAAGGTTATTCATTATACTAACCAACTTTAGATGCCTCTATTTTGGAAAGAGCATACATTCTTAGAATCCTTTATTTTGACATAATTGAAGGATTGATTTTAGTATACCTTTTAGCCACCCTATAACGATAGGCTTGGGGCTTAGGGTATACTTGGTCATGGTTCCTTATTTTTTCTATATTGGGATACATTTCCCAAGGCTTCAAGTATACCAAGAATTTTTTTTTTAGAATTTTCTGAATTATTTGCCCCAGCGTAGCCTTGCAAAGTTATCTTTGGCAATGATTATTTTGAATGTATGCAAGTTGCACTTTTGAGTGTTTAAGTGTTGATTTTGATTATGAATTTGATTGTGAATTCATTATTATGAATACCTATGTAAGAAAAAAATTGATGAGGGCATGAAATATGATGAAAATTATGATTTACTTGACCCATATGACTTGATTGAGATAACCATCAGTTTTAACCATTGTAAGATGTATCAATTTTGCTAGGATTTTGATTGTTTTGTTGATATTTCATGGCAAAAAATAACTGAATACCTCATTCCTATGGATTTTTCCAGCTACAATGGCCTTATTAGGGATTTAATTAGAGACTTTTCAATTCATCCATGAATAATTTGAATGCAATCTTGATCCTTTGTGAAATTCATCAATTTTGACCTATTTTTGGTGGCTTTTGGGCCCTTTTTTTGGTCTTTTTAAGTTATTTTTTTTGTGATTTTTTTGAGGCTTTTCTAGGGTGGGATGGCTGCATATTATATGGCCATCCTAAGGTGGGACGGTCAGCCAATTTTCTAGTTGTACCACCCTAGGATGGCCATGCTCATTGTAATGCTTTTTAAGCCCAAAACTGTGTAAATGAGTTCATTTTCACCCTTCTAACTTGGAAAACCGAGAGGTGAGAAGTAGAAGATTGATTTTTTGAAGTGGAGAACTACTGAGAGTACCCCAAAATCACTATGATTCAACGAGCGATGGAGTCGGTGCAATATGGGTAAGGACTAAAATTTGCTCCTATTATTTATTGAATTTGAAATTGTAATTAGTTGTGCTTTTTCCAATAAAAACACACTAATTATTGGTTAATGAACCGTAGTAGTGATAAAATGTAGGAATGTAGGTTTTATTTGTGGTTTATATGCATTATTATTCCATTTTTTGTGTGTTTTCTTGCTATTTTATGGCTATTTTTGATGGCCAAAAGAGCCCATTTTAGAATTTTTGGTGGTCATCCATAGGTGGGACGGCCACTGGTGGCCATCCCTAGGTGGGACAAGTATCAAATTGGTGGTCGTTCCTGGGTGGGATGAACACAAAATTAGGGGAAAAACGTCCCTTTTTGAGTCTTGTTTTGCTATGTTTTGGACAATTTTGATGCATTTTTAGTGCATTTTTGTTAACTTGCTTATCTCTGCAAGGTGGTTAAGATTCGATATCAATTTCCAAATCTCTTTTAGACCACTAGGGACTTGATGATAGATGAGGACTGGAAATTGCTTGATGCCATTGGTCTTAAGTAAGTGACATGACTAGATCCAATAGTGGGCGACCGAGCTTATTTGATTGCTTTGATAGACTTATGGGATCCTCGCACCAACACCTTCCACCTACCTACAGGGGAGATGATAGTGACTCTAGAGGACGTCTATAATATTTTGCACATTTTGATAGAGGGGTGACCTATTGTATATACTCACCAATATTTGAGAGATATGGTTTTGCATAGATACTTTGATAGGGACTGGTTTGAGGCAGTGCAAGACTTACCTAGAAGTGGTATATTAGTGGAGTTATGGTATAATGTGGAGGTACTAACTATGAGACATGCCTTAATTATAATGCTAATATCCAACATAATGCTACTAGAATCATTAGGAGCTAGGTTCCCCTAGAACCTTTTAGAGTTAGTATTTACACTTGTGGAGTGCACGATAGAACAACCGCTAGTGATGGCTTGGGGCACTACTTTTTTGGCATAGCTATATGATGAGCTGTATGAGATCCGATCCCATGGGTAGAATGGATTAGGATATAAATTTCTTCTACATGTGTGGGGATGGCAACATATTATTGTGGATCAACCATGGGGACTACCTTGGATGACATGAGCACAACTTACAAATAAGGAGATAGGTTATGGGATTCTATGGTAGCGAGACCAATAGATAGGTCAGAGCCATCCCTTTGTAGGCATGATTGACCATTACACACAATATTTTGCATAGCTTAGGGTAGAGGAGGTGAATTGGAGATCCTACATGGATTTTCTAGCATGGCCTGAGGCTGAGGCACAACTTCATCGGGTGAGGCGAGGGAGATGATTAGTTGGGTGACATGATACCGAGCAAGAGTACTTCCCATATGCTCAAGTATTGTGATAGTTTGGGCTACACCATGGGTTGCCTAGTGAGACAATGATCTACCAACGTCTTGGGGATGAGAGGATACTTGGTTGGCCTACAGTTGAGGTAGTGGAAGAGGAGGTAGATCCTATAGTGGATATTTTTATGCTAAATGATGCCGATACTACCGTAAAGTATGACTCTTTGTGGGTGATGTGCTAGTGGTGATGGGAGGGGCCACTAGGAGGTGATACAACTATGATGATGGAGAAGGCTTAAAAGGATGCTCTATATGAGGGTCATGATGAGGCTCTAAATGAGGAGGAGCCAGATAGAGGTGAGATACATGTGTGTCATCAAGTAGAGGATGAGTGGATAGATCTCATTTATGTATGGGATCCACTGGATGACTTTGGTGAGGATTAGTTTGATGACCAAGGAGTGTAGGCACAACTGGAAGTATGAGATACTACTATTAGTGAGCTAAGGAGTTATTTTATCAAAGGTATATGAGATAATGTATAGGAGATAGCTCTCCTATAGGCATAGTTGTAGAGTACACAGGATAAGATTGATAGGTAGGCATTAGAGTTAACTACTCTTCAGGTATAGGTTAGGGTAGAGAATCCTCACCATGGGGGATCTAGAAGTGACAAGGTAGCTAGGCTATAGGAGAAGGTGATACAACTCTAGTCATTATTGGGATACTTCTAGGCTTGTCATCAAGAGCTATCATACACCCAGGATTTGGAGGATGAGATAGTGTGCTAGAGGGGGTGCTTACTAGCTTGTCCTTTCGCTAGTGGATCCTAGTAGAGCAGGCACAATGGTACAGGGTAGTCATCTGCAAGGATGGGGACTCCCAACTCTGCACAAAGGTTGGATAGGGCAGGGAGTAGTAGATCTTGGAGTTCTCAATGGATGATATTCGAGGGTGGGAGTGAGAGTCATAGTGTCAATTCTGTGTGACCATGGCTTTTGAGACTTTATGGTTCTTTTTGGATTTTGGGAACGTGAGGTTTGAGGACCCATGTGATTGTAGCCTATGGGCATATTTTGGATTATGATGTATATTTTAGTTCCATACATATATGTATATATATATATATATATATATATATATATATATATATATATATATATATATGATTTTTTTTGTTATCATCGGTGTTTCCTTACTACTTTATGAGATGTATGTAGTTCTTATATTTGCTTTATGATGCTTTTATGGATGCACGTAATGTAATATGATGTTGATTGATGATATGTACATGCATGTATGCATAATTAAATGGTTGATTTATTAATATGGATGATGGATTATGAATACTATTTGACACACCAGATGGTAGCACCATATACTGTACAAAATTCATCTATTCATTTGAATATTATCATCAGACTGTGTAATGGATTGTGAAAATGTAAACTAACAAACATGTGATAAAATGGTATGTAATGGAATGCATTGTATAGTAATATATTATAGAATGTCCTTGAGGTTTTCATGAGACTCAAACACTCTAGTGATCTAGTCAAAAGTTGTATATTAACCATGCAAGACTTTTTGGAAATGTATAAATTTGCTAGGATGACCAAGATATTCAATATCCCTGTGTGTGCATGTGAGTTCTGTGAGACAAGAAAAGTCTCCCCAAGATCGAAGAATGCTCCACAAAATCAATCATACATAAAAGAGGTAAACCCACAACACAAATATTGAGTGGTAAAACCCTAATTCAAATTAAGAAGGGAAACATCCACTATGAAGCTCACTATATTACTCAATGATTCAACAGTATAAGAATGCTTCAATGTTATGCAACAATATGCATCAACATAAACTACAACACAAGTCAATATGACAAGATACGATAAGATATAATAATATCTAATAATATGTAGTAGAAAACACCCCTATTTAAAGATAAGTTTTTCTACTACAACCCTAAATCTTATCACAATCTAATATTATCACAATCTATCAAATATTAGAAAGTGCTTTAGTTACTTTCTAATTTTATCATAATCTAATCTTTGAGATATGTGATAAGTGGCATCTATCAAATATTAGAAAGTGATCAGTTACTTTCTAATATTTTCTAAAAAATGGGGAATAAATTTTTTCCATAAATTAAATATTCCTAGCACCCTTAATTTTATTTATTAATTGGGTAGGAATATTTTTACATAGAATTATTTTCTAAATATTATTCTTTAGACTTTATATTTTAGTCTAAGAATAATTTATACAATGTTGCATTACATATTCCAACACTCCCCCTTAATGCAATATTGAGGAAAATAATTATGAGACAAAGAAACATTCTCCCCCTAAAGATACAAATGGGGATGAGAATCAAATGAGTAATATAGTTACAATGAACTTCTATGACCAAGAATAGTCTATAATAAGGCACCAATACAAAATGGGCCAAAATGAGACTACAAGCCCCCAACAGAGTAGCTTTAGATACAAGAATCTTACAAAGTCATCCATCAATCACAAGGGGTTGCAAATGACAAGAAGAAAACATCACAAAGGTGTCTTTAGTAAACCTGCAAAATCCCAAATGAAAGTACCTGCAAGCTACAAGCAACTGAACATAAGATCAGTTAGATACATCATCATAAATATATTCACCATAGCATATATGAATATCAAAAGATGATAAAAAAACTGATCTAACAAATAGTGAACTATAAGTCATCACAAAAAGATGTCAAGCCATACTTATAGTCATGTGCTATATAGTTGATAAAAAAATATCATGTACAAAGTTGCATAAAGCAAACAAGGAGTACCATGATAATGCAAAATATAAAGTACCATGTACAAAAGTAGCACAAGGCTAACAAAAAAATACCATGTACAAGAGTTGCATAAGGTATATGAAAATAATAAAGTGTGCACACCAGTTGCATAAAGCCAACCATAAAATATCATGTACAAAAGTAGCATAAATGCTAACAAGAAAGTACCATGATAAACCAATTGTATAATTCCAACTACATAAAAACATGTACAAAGTTGCACAAGGCAACAAGAAAGTACCATGTAAAAGAGTCGCATAAAGCAATTGCATCATATACCATAATTGCACAATGTCATCTACAAAGTAACATGTACAAAAGTTGCACAAGGCAAACAAGAAAGTACCATGTTCAAAATAGATGCAAAAAGCAATTATACCACCAAATATCAACTCATATATAGCACAAAACACCTCATAAGGATGAATTTGTCATCACACAAGTGTAACTACACTTCATTCCCCCTTGAGGACAACTTCACCAAACCAAGTGAGTCCCTCAACTTACAAAATTACTCCTTGGAAAGAGGTTTGGTGAAAAAATCAATAGAATTAGAAGATGATGGGCAATACTCCAACTGAATAGTCCCATCCAATACCTTCTCTCTGATAAAATGGGCTTGGATTTCAACATTCTTTGTTCTTTGATGCATTATAGAATTTTTAGCCAAGGCAATAGTTGATTGATCATCATGAAAGATAATCATAAACTACTATAACCATCTTGCAATAAACAACTATAACCATATTGCAATTGAATAAACCAAGATCAACTTGCAATAGATTAACTTGCAATAAGAAGGTAACTAACCATAACAATCATCTTGCAACAAAATAAACTAACTTGAATTGAACCATAAAATATTTGTTAAATGTTAGATAGTCAATAAGTTAGTAAGTTAGTGTTCATTTTAGGTTTTGCTATAGCCTAATGAATTGCCAATTCATCTCACCCAAGGTCAACCAAGCTACCCAAAAGGGTACGGGTACGAGGACCCTAAAAGGACTTGCTACCGATAGAGTGGATTCTTTTGGATTCAATAGGTGTTTAGCAAATATAAATTGTGTTGCAAGATTAAGTAAATTTTAATCAAATACTAAAGTTGTGGTTAGGAAGTTGATTCATTTTTAACCTTCTTGATTAATATGAAAATTAGTAAATTGCAAGTTAGTTGGTTAGTAAACTGTTTAGTAGCAAGTTAGTAGTTAGATTAGTTGAGATGCAAAATATAATAAAGATGAACAAGAGATAGTGGAGACACAAAGCAAAACACACACACTTTCTCTCTCTCTCTCTCTCTCTCTTTCTCTATCTCTCTCACTCTCACTTTCATTCTCTTTTACTTTCATAATGAGAGATACAAGTTACATTAATTTACAGTATGCTTCAAGCAAATACTGGAGAGAGATTAGAAGAAATTAATAAAAATAGGGAGAGAGAGTGAAAAATTGATCCGAAATTTCCTTGTATACTCCAAAACATACTTGGATAACCTTGCAACACAAGCAAACTCACAAACAACCATTGTTAATGTGAGAAAAAAAATATTGCATTTTAAGGAAAATAATTAAAAAAAATTATACAAAAAATTGCTTAAAAAATGCAATTAAATTTATTTTTTTAATAAAAAAAATGGCATGAAAAAGTTTAAAGATTTTTATAAAGCAAAACTTTTTCAAAAAAACAAAACTGTTTTTTTAATTTTTTTCATAAAGAAAAATTGTTTTTTTTTTTTTTTTTATATATATAAAAACAAAACTACTTTTTTTATAAAGCAAAAATGTTTTTTTTGTTTTTTAAAAACAAAAACTTTTTTTTTTTTTTATAAAGCAAAACTTAAAAAAAAAAAAGAAGCAAAATTTATATATATATATATTTATATATATATATATATATATATATATATATATATATAGTGACTATATTTTTTTTAAATAAATACAAAAAAATTACTATATATGGAAATAAGGGTTTTTGGGTCTTCCGAACGCAACCATGGGGTCCGTTTGGCTCCAAAAACCTTTTCAAGAAAAATCTTAATGCCAAAAAAAAAAATATAGATTTAAAATAAAAATACTGTTTGCAAAAGATCTAACTAGATCTAAAAACATAATAAATCTATAAACCCTAATGGCATATTTGCAAAATAAGTTTACATAAAATACCCAAATATCAAATGCATGCAAAAAAAAATACCTTTATGGGTTTTTCATCTCAAAGGATTGAAGACACTTGATGGAGATCCTAACCACTCTGATACCAAATGTGAGACAAGCAAAGTCTCCCCAAGATCGAAGAATGCTCTACAAGATCAATCACATATAAAAGAGGTAAACCCACAATATAAATATTGAGTGGTAAAACCCTACTTCAAATTAAGAAGGGAAACATCCACTATGAAGCTCACTATATTACTCAATGATTCAATAGTACAAGAATGCTTCAATGTTATGCAACAATATGCATCAACATAAACTACAACACAAGTCAATATGACAAGATACAATAAGATATGATAATATCTAATAATATGTAGTAGAAAACACCCCTATTTAAAAAGAAGTTTTTCTACTACAACCCTAAATCTTATCACAATCTAATCTTATCACAATCTATCAAATATTAGAAAGTGCTTTAGTTACTTTCTAATTTTATCACAATATAATCTTTGAGATATGTGATAAGTGGCATCTATCAAATATTAGAAAGTGATCAGTTACTTTCTAATATTTGCTAGAAAATGGGGAATAATTTTTTCCCATAAATTAAATATTCCTCGCACCCTTATTTTATTTATTAATTAAGTGGAAATATTTTTATATAGAATTATTTTCTAAATATTGTTGAGCAAGGTGCAGCAAAAGTATTGTCATTGTTGTCAACACAGACAGATTGATGCAGTTGATGCAGTTCAGAGGTCAGTTAGATCAAGTACAGTGATTTTCAAGGAAAACAGAAGTGACCCAGATTCAGAATTTTGCAGAAAAAGACAAGTAAGAAAACTGTCGCGATATCGCGACATGTTTTCTATCGCGATTTCGCGACAAAAAGGAGGAGAGAGAAAGTGCAGTTGAAAATGTCACGATTTCGCGACAAAACTGAGGAGAGAGAAGGCGCAGCCAAAACTGTCATGATTTCGCGACAAAACAGATGAGAGAGAAAGTGCATGAGAAAGTGTCGCGATATCGCGACAGTTTCGGAAGAAAAGCACTAAGGGCGCAAAGTGTCGCGATATCGCGACAAAATAGAGGAGAGAGAAAATGCAGCCAAAAATGTCATGATTTCGTGACAAAACGGAGGAGAGAGAAAATGCAGCCAAAAATGTCGTGATTTCGCGACAAAACGGAGGAGAGAGAAAATGCAGCCAAAAATGTCGCGATTTCGTGACATATCGGAGGAGAGAGAAAGTTCATGAAAAATTGTCGCGATTTCGCGACATGCTGGAAGGAAAGAAGCAAAGTTGAAAAACTGTCACGATTTCGTGACAAGTTTGGAGTAAAGGTGCCAAGGACGAAAAGTGTCACGATTTCATGACAAGTTTGAAGAAGCAGCGCCTAGGATGAAAAGCTGTCGCGATTTCGTGACATGTTGGAGGCAAAGCAGCAAAGTCGAGGAACTGTAGCGATTTCGCTACATGTTGCAGTTTCGCTAGCTGATGCAGAAAAGAAGAGCTAAGTCAAAAAGCTGTAGCGATTTCGCTACATGTCAGACTTTCGCGAGCCGAAGCAGAGTTCAGATGCCGAAGAGCAAAGGGGTAGCGATTTCGCTACAAGTTCGAAATGCAAGGGGCATAGGTGTAGCGATTTCGCTACAAGTTCGAAACACAAGGCACAAAAGTGTAGCGACTTCGCTACAAGTTTGAAATGCTAGGGGCATAGGTGTAGCGATTTCGCTGCAAGTTCAAAACACAGAACACAATGGGGTAGCGATTTCGCTACAAGTCTAAGCTTAGCAAGTCGAAGCAAGAGGAAGCACCAAGGCAACAAAGCTGTAGCGATTTCGCTACATGCTAGATTTTTGGAGGCCCCAACAAAGAAAAAATGCTAAGTCAAAAAGGTGTAGCGATTTCGCTACAAGTCAAGTTTTCGTAGCTGCATGAAGTGAGAGTTGTACGGAAGCAGAGAATGTCACGATTTCGTGACATGTTAGGATTTCGCTACCACTTGAAGCAAGAATTGTACGAAGGCCGAAAGCGTCGCGATTTCACGACAACATTGAGGATGACGTCAGCAAAAGCTGAAAGTGTCACGATTTCACGACAAGTTGCAAGAAAAGCCTCAGGAAGCCGAAAGTGTCATGATTTCGTGACAACATTGAGGATGACATCAGCAAAAGCTAAAAGTGTCACGATTTCATGACAACATTGAGGATGACGTCATGATTTCGTGACATGTATCATTTTCGCGGATGCAAGCGAAGGATAGTGCAGAGGCAGCGAATGTGTCACGATTTCGTGACATGTCTCATTTTCGTGGGTGTATGCCGAGTAAAGTAGGAGGCAAAAAATGTCGTGATATCATGACATGTAATGTTTTCACAGGTGCATGTTGAGATAAGGTCTTGAAGGCAGAAAATGTCGTGATATCGTGACAGGTAATAGTTTTGGCGGGAAAAAGCCAAAGATGCATGCACAGTGACAGGTGTCAAAATAGCGCTTTTAAGAAAAGAACGGTTGTTGCAGGGCAGTGATGCAGCATGGTCGACAAAGGTGGAGTTACAAGGGGAAGTTACGAAACAAAGCATTTAAGGAATGCGAGAATAGCTGTTGCAGAAGTGGTTATAGCTCGAGAATCAATTTGGAGAGATTCATTAACGATAGTTGCATATGTCAGACATGGCAGTAGCAGGCAGAAAAGAAGGGTCTACACAGTATAGAAAAGAGTGCCATGAGAAAGGGTAAAAGCACTAAGAGAGCAGTTACGTAGAGTTTTGGAGAAAAGAATCAGAGAGCATCGAAACACGCAAAAAGGCTGTCAGTCTGCACAGAAAAAGGTGTCAAGATAGAAGAAGGTCGAGAATGTGCGAGAGAAGGATGTCAGAATAAGTCGGAAAGAAAGCGGCTAAAAGGCGGAACGCGTCAGAGAGGGTTTGACAGATTGATCATAGCCAAGAATGCATAAAAAATGGAGGGAAAATTTGAGCCGTTTAAAATTGAGCCATTCGAGAAAATCGAATATAAAGACTCGAACAAGCACAGTAAAGAGGTAACTGCAACCGTGTTTTACATTGAAAAACCAAAAAAGCGTGGTTGAGTTAGTGTGTTGCATGAAGTATAGAAAAAGAACAAAACCTGAATGTAATTTTTATTTGAAAAATCAGAAGAGAGGTTTTAGACTGTGAAAGAGGATATTGAGATTCTAACAATTCTCTTTATGCCTCTGAGAGATTAATTTGTATGAGCTATAGACCAGTGAGGGTCTTGCAAAAGAGAAGGCATTTTTATGTCAATATTTTCTTTGTTAAAAATTGAAATCCAAGTTGGTGCTTGGTAAAAGGAGTTGGTGCTCCTATCTATTGCAGCAAAAAAATCGGGGGTTGGTGCTCCTTCCAGTGGGTCTCTGGTAAACAATTTGTAAAGATTGAATCCTTGCAAAGACTGGATTTGGATTGTAGTCCAAACAGTCATTATTTGAGGAGTAGCCACATCGGTGAACCTCGTTAAATCTTGTGTTGTGTGATGCTCTTGTGTTATACTTGCTTTATCTATTTTTAAGCTTGCATTTTTAAGTTTTAAGAGTTGCAGATTCAAGTTTTTAAATAGTTACACTGATTCACCCCCCTCTCAGTGTCATTGTGAGAATATCAATTGGTATCAGAGCAAGGTTCCTGTACAAGCTTAATCAGCTAAGGTGATCTTGAAAGATACACAATGGCCAGTGGTGAAGGATTCTCTTCTAACAAAGCTCCTCTGTTCGATGGAACAAATTATTCTTTTTGGAGACTTAGGATGCAGACATATCTATGTGCATTGGGTTATGACATTTGGGAATCTATTGAAAATGGATACACTATACCCTCTGTTCCTCCAACAGATGCGGCTGAGAAGAAAAAGTTTGAGAACAACTCGAAAGCCAAGAATGCTATTATGTGTGGATTAGTAGACAGTGAGTTGATACGCATCATGAACTGCAAATCTGCAAAAGACATATGGGACAAACTGCAAAGCATTCATGAAGGAGATAGCAAGATCAAGGAAGCTAAGCTGCAAACACATCGTGCCCAGTTCGAAGCATTAAAGATGACTAATGATGAGAACATAGAAGCCTATATGCTGAGAGTAAATGGAATCATTAATGCAATAAGAGGACTCGACGAGGAGATGGAAGATGCAGTTGTTGTGAAGAAGGTACTAAGAACTCTCAATAAAAGATTTGATGCAAAGGTTTCTGCCATAGAAGAAGCAAAAGATTTAAATTTTTTTAGTATGGATGAAATGCATGGTTCTCTAACAGCATATGAAATGAGAATTGGACAAACTAAGCCCTCAGACAGAGAAGCAGCTTTTCAAGCACAGAAAAATATAAAATCTAAACAAGAATCTGAGGAAGAAGAATCTACAGATGAAACTGAAGCAAACTTTGTTAGGAAATTAGTAAAGGGAAAAGGAAAGTACAGAGGCAAGCTACCGTTCAAGTGCTTTAACTGTGGAGGCATCGGGCACTTTGCAGCAAAATGCCCAATGAATGAGAAAAACAAAAATGATGAAGGGACACACCAAGAAAGAAATGTCTGGAAGAAGAAACCACATTTTAGAAAAAGGAACTTCAAGAAGAAAAGTTTCATTTCCAAGAACATTGACTCTTCAGAAGACAGTTCCAGTGAGGACTCAGAAGAAGAAACTGGTGAAGCCTTGTTCATGGCTTTTGAAGAACAAAGAACTGAGGAAACCCAGGAGTGTGAAGAAAAATTAGAGGATGAGGCTGAGGTAGATCTGGAAGGTGAGTTGGTTGCTGCACTTGAAGAGTTAAGTGCAGAAAGGAAAAGAAATAAAAAGATTTCAAGAAAATTTGAGGATGCTAGCAATTTAATAATCAGTTTGAAAGTACAAACTGAAGAATATAAGAAAAAGTCTAAAGATTTTGAAGCTCAGCTAACCGTGAAAATAAAAGAGTGCAATAAGCTAGAAGAAGACATAGTTGGATTAAGGCTGCAGCTAGAAGAGATGAATCGGAAACTGAGTTGTCATCATAAATTTGAAGACAGTTCTGCGAAGCTGAATAAAATGTTAAATAATCAAAGGCCTACGGGTATCAAATTTGGTTTAGGCTTTGATGAAGGAGAATCCTCAAAGGACTCAAAGGCTGTAACTGTAGAACCAATAAAGAATAAAGACAAGATCAGGGTTGATCAAGATAAACCGTATCATGCAAAAGAAAACAATAAGTCCAAGCTCGAAAGGAGTTCTGCAAATGATGGATTTACCAAAGTCACATATCAAAGAAGAAGAAGACCCATGGCTCCTACTACAACATGGCAACAACCATTACCCAGGTACACTCGTTCCTTTTCTAGTTACTGTTTTAAATGCAATGCATATGGTCATAAAATCTCAAGTTGTAGATATAATGTAGAACACAGAAATTTTACTAGTAGAAATATTTTTTCACCTTTGATAGATTATCCTGTAGAATGTTATAACTGTCATAACTTCGGACATATTGCAAGGAATTGTCGTAGCTCTTTTGCAGGAAATAAATACCTGGGAAGAAAGTATCAATCAACTGGATTAAATCAAAACAGAAAATTTCCCAAAAAACTGTCACAAGCAAATGAAAGGGAGAAGGTAAAACAAGTGACCAGATCTGCTGTCAAATCACAGTGGAAGGAAAAGGAGCAACCTAAGAAAGACAAGGAATCCCTAATCGTTCAAACAGCTCTCAAAGCCCAGAATAAATCTGCACCTTGGATTCTGGACAGTGGATGCTCCAGTCATATGACAGGAGACAAACAGAAGTTTGATAAGCTACAGACATACGAAGGTGGTTCTGTAAAATTCGGAAACAATGATGGAGCAAAGATAGTGGGTAAAGGATCAGTTAAGTTAAGTGACGAAAAAATCAACTCTAAGGAAGTTCTTTTTGTGGTAGGTCTGAAGCATAACTTATTGAGTGTAAGTCAAATTTGTGACAGAGGTCATGAAGTAATTTTCAAGAAAGAGGGCTGTGAAGTAAGAAAGACAAAAAATGGAAAGTTAATAGCCACTTGACTGAGAACTTCTGGAAATTTGTATACTCTCTCGGAGACTTCGAAGGAGCTTGCTTGGTTGGACAGGAAGAAGAAAATTGGCTGTGGCACAAGAGACTCGGTCACATAAGCTTTGATAATCTGGTAAAAATCAGCTCAAAAGGAGCAGTAAGAGACATACCCACTATTGGTAAACCTTCAAACAACATTTGTGAGTCATGCCAAAAGGGGAAGCAAACCAGATCCACTTTCAAAGCAAAAGAGTATTTTACAAGCAAGCCTTTAGAACTAATTCACACAGATTTATGTGGACCCATGAGAACGGAAAGCATAAATGGCTACAAATATTTTATGCTGTGTATAGATGACTTTTCCAGAATGACATGGGTACTCTTTCTGAAATTTAAATCAGAAGCCTTTGAGATGTTTAAAACTTTTAAAAATCTTGTTGAGAATCAATCTGGAAAAAGAATTAAATGTTTGAGATCAGATAGAGGTGGAGAGTTTATTTCAGATGAGTTTGCAGAATATTGTGAAAAACATGGGATTAGAAGACAGTTTTCGGCAGCTAGAACACCACAGCAGAATGGAGTAGTTGAAAGAAAGAACAGAACTGTGCAAGAAATGGCAAGGACTATGTTAACCGAGAGCAAAATTGCTGACAGGTTCTGGAAAGAGGCAGTTCATACTGCAGTCTACATTCAGAATAGATGTATGTTGAGGCCGCATGAAAGCAAAACACCTTATGAACTGTGGTTTGGCAAAAAGGCTACAGCAAAATACTTCAAAGTGTTCGGCAGCAAGTGTTACATTAAAAGAACTGAAAGCAATCTTGGCAAGTTTGAAGATAGAGCTGATGAAGGTATTTTTCTTGGTTACTCAACAAAAAGCAAAGCCTACACATGCTACAACAAAAGACTCAAGAAAATTGTGGAAAGTGCGGATGTTAAGGTTGATGAAGGAAGGAAACAAGAAATCAGCCATAATGAAAACTACCCAACTTATGAAGAATTTATTGAAGAAGATGAAGATCAAGAAAAGGAAGAGAGACAGAAATCAGATTCAGATGATTTGGAAAGAGAAGAAAATAGGAAATCCAGAACAGGCAGCTGGTAGAAAAATCATCCCAAAGAGCAGATTATTGGGGACCCTACAGTTGGCATTCAGACAAGAAGAAGAGTAGTAAATAACTATTCTCTGTTATCCAGCATTGAGCCCAAAAATATTATTGAAGCAAGCACAGATGAAAGCTGGATGGAGGCAGTAAATGAAGAACTAGATCAAATTGAGAAAAACAAAACCTGGGAATTAGTACCAAGGCCTGAAAATAAAAACATAATTGGTACTAAATGGATATTTCGAAACAAATTGAATGAAGACGGACAGGTTGTAAGGAATAAAGCAAGATTGGTCTGCAAAGGATATGCTCAAGTTGAGGGGATTGATTTTGAAGAGACTTTTGCACCAATGGCTAGACTTGAAGCAATCAGACTATTTTTGGCTTTAGCGAGTTCATAGGAATTTCAAAGTTTATCGGATGGATGTAAAATCAGCATTTCTGAATGGAAATCTTGAAGAAGAAGTATATATTGAACAGCCTCGATGGTTTTCAACTTTGTGAGAATCCTAACTTTGTTTGCAAGCTGAAGAAAGCATTGTATGGCTTGAAACAAGCACCTAGAGCTTGGTATGCAAGATTGGACAGCTATCTCACTAAGCAAGGATTCAAGAAAGGTATGGTGGATAGCAATTTATATATCAAAACTGAAAATGGCAATTTCATTGTACTTGTTGTTTATGTAGATGATATAATATTTGGAAGCAGCAATGATGAATCATGCAAAGACATAGCAAACAAAATGCAGAAAGAATTTGAAATGTCTATGATTGGTGAACTTTCATATTTCCTTGGATTGCAAGTTAATCAAACTGAAAAAGGGATTTTTATTTCTCAAATTAAATATGTGAAAGAAATGCTGAAAAAGTTCACTATGGAGGATAGTAAGCCTGTCAGCACCCCCATGACAACAGGTTGCAAGTTGAGCAAGGATGATAAATCTCCAGATGTTGATCAAACAATGTACAGATCAATGATTGGGAGCCTACTGTATTTGACAGCCACCAGACCGGATATCTTACAAGTTGTTTGCATGGTTGCAAGATTTCGGGCTAGTCCAAAAGAGACTCATGTGACAAGTTGTGAAAAGGATTTTTAGGTACCTCAAGGGTACTATGGAGTATGGGCTATGGTATCCAAAAGGAAAAGACTTCACTCTTTTTGCATATTCCGATGCAGATTGGGCGGGGATGTATTGATGACAGAAAAAGTACAAGTGGAGGAGCATTTTATCTTGGAGATAAATTGGTAGCATGGCACAACAAGAAACAAGAATCGGTTTCTCTATCCACTGCAGAGGCGAGAATACATTGCAAGCAACAACATGTTGTACACAAATATTATGGATGAGACAAACATTGAAAGATCTTGGTATTCACTTCAATGAGCCCATTTCAGTCAAATGTGATAACACTAGTGCAATCAACATTTCAAAGAATCCGGTAATGCATTCCCGCACCAAACATATTGCAATCCGGTATCACTTCTTGAAGGATAAGGTTGCAGAAGGAGAGGTCAAATTGGAGTTTGTTCCAACTACAGAGCAAGTAGCAGACATATTCACCAAACCTTTGCCCAAGGAAGTTTTTGAATACCTTAGGAGTAAGTTGGGAGTAGTCACACTACCCAAGCACTGACTAGCTATGGGGAACACATTCTTAGGGGGAGCATTAAAATTATTTATGCCTGAGAATGTTGTGCATAGACTCAGGGGGAGTCTGCAGCAGCCCTTTGGTATTATTGGCAAAGGGGGAGAAGAAATTGAGCAAGGTTGCAGTGTGTTGCCAACAATTCCAAAGGGGGAGATTGTTGAGCAAGGTGCAGCAAAAGCATTGCAAAAGTATTGTCATTGTTGTCAACACAGACAGATTGATGCAGTTGATGCAGTTCAGAGGTCAGTTAGATCAAGTACAGTGATTTTCAAGGAAAACAGAAGTGACCCAGATTCAAAATTTTGCAAAAAAAGACAAGTAAGAAAACTGTCGCGATATCGCGACAAAAAGGAGGAGAGAGAAAGTGCAGTTGAAAATGTCACGATTTCGTGACAAAACTGAGGAGAGAGAAGGCGCAGCCAAAACTGTCATGATTTCGTGACAAAACAGATGAGAGAGAAAGTGCATGAGAAAGTGTCGCGATATCGCGACAGTTTCGGAAGAAAAGCACTAAGGGCGCAAAGTGTCGCGATATCGCGACAAAACGAAGGAGAGAGAAAATGCAGCCAAAAATGTCACGATTTCGCGACAAAATGGAGGAGAGAGAAAATGCAGCCAAAAATGTCGTGATTTCGCGACATATCGGAGGAGAGAGAAAGTTCATGAAAAATTGTCGCGATTTCACGACATGCTGGAAGGAAAGAAGCAAAGTTGAAAAACTGTCGTGATTTCATGACAAGTTTGGAGTAAAGGTGCCAAGGACGAAAAGTGTCGCGATTTCGTGACAAGTTTGAAGAAGCAGCGCCTAGGATGAAAACTGTCGTGATTTCGTGACATGTTGGAGGCAAAGCAGCAAAGTCGAGGAACTGTAGCGATTTCGCTACATGTTGCAGTTTCGCTAGTGAAGCAAAAAGAAGAGCTAAGTCAAAAAGGTGTAGCGATTTCGCTACATGTCAGACTTTCCGAGCAAGCAGAGTTCAGATGTCGAAGAGCAAAGGGGTAGCGATTTCGCTACAAGTTCGAAATGCAAGGGGCATAGGTGTAGCGATTTCGCTACAAGTTCGAAACACAAGGCACAAAAGTGTAGCGACTTCGCTACAAGTTCGAAATGCTAGGGGCATAGGTGTAGCGATTTCGCTGCAAGTTCAAAACACAGAACACAATGGGGTAGCGATTTCGCTACAAGTCTAAGCTTAGCAAGTCGAAGCAAGAGGAAGCACCAAGGCAACAAAGCTGTAGCGATTTCGCTACATGCTAGATTTTCGGAGGCCCCAGCAAAGAAAAAATGCTAAGTCAAAAAGGTGTAGCGATTTCGCTACAAGTCAGGTTTTCACAGCTGCATGAAGTGAGAGTTGTACGAAGCAGAGAATGTCGCGATTTCGTGACATGTTAGGATTTCGCTACCACTTGAAGCAAGAATTGTACGGAGGCCGAAAGCGTCACGATTTCATGACAACATTGAGGATGACGTCAGCAAAAGCTGAAAGTGTCGCGATTTCATGACAAGTTGCAAGAAAAGCCTCAGGAAGCCGGAAGTGTCACGATTTCGTGACAACATTGAGGATGACATCAAAAGTTAAAGTGTCACGATTTCGTGACAACATTGAGGATGACGTCAGCAAAAGCTGAATGTGTCACGATTTCGTGACATGCATCATTTTCGTGGATGCAAGCGAAGGATAGTGCAGAGGCAGCGAATGTGTCACGATTTCGTGACATGTCTCATTTTCGCGGGTGTATGCCGAGTAAAGTAGAAGGAGGCAGAAAACGTCGCGATATCGCGACATGTAATGTTTTCATGGTGCATGTTGAGATAAGGTCTTGAAGCCAAGTAGAGACGTCGCGATATCGCGACGAGGTAATAGTTTGGCGGGAAAAAGCCAAAGATGCATGCACAGTGACAGGTGTCAAAATAGCGCAAAGAAATAGAACGACTGTTAGAGGGCCGTGATGCGAGCATGGTTGAAAAGGTGGCAGAGTTACAAAGGGAAGTTACGAAACAAAGCATTGAAGAACAGAATAGCTTTTGCGAAGTGGTTATATCGAGAATCGATTTCAGAGAATTCTTAACGAAGTTGCATATGTCAGACATGGTAGTAGCGAGCAAAAAGAAGGGTCGACGCAGAATAGAAAAGAGTGCCATGAGAAAGGGTAAAAGCACTAAGAGAGCAGTTACGTAGAGTTTTGGAGAAAAGAATCAGAGAGCATCGAAACACGCAAAAAGGCGTAGTCTGCACAGAAAAAGGTGTTGGGAGAGAAGAAGGTCAGAATGTGCAGAGAAGGATGTCAGAATAAGTCAGAAAGAAAGTGGCTAAAAGGCAGAACGCGTCAGAGAGGGTTTGACAGATTGATCATAGCCAAGAATGCATGAAAAATTGGAGGGAAAATTTGAGCCGTTTAAAATTGAGCCGTTCGAGAAAATCGAATATAAAGACTCGAACAAGCACAGTAAAGAGGTTACTGCAACCGTGTTTTACATTGAAAAACCAAAAAGCGTGGTTGAGTTAGTGTGCTGCATGAAGTACAGAAAAAGAACAAAACCTGAATGTAATTTTTATTTGAAAAATCAGAAGAGAGGTTTTAGACTGTGAAAGAGGATATTGAGATTCTAACAATTCTCTTTATGCCTCTGAGAGATTAATTTGTATGAGCTATAGACCAGTGAGGGTCTTGCAAAAGAGAAGGCATTTTTATGTCAATATTTTTTTTGTTAAAAATTGAAATCCAAGTTGGTGCTTGGTAAAAGGAGTTGGTGCTCCTATCTGTTGTAGCAAAAAAATCAGGGGTTGGTGCTCCTTCCAGTGGGTGCTGGTAAACAATTTGTAAAGATTGAATCCTTGCAAAGACTGGATTTGGATTGTAGTCCAAACAGTCATTATTTGAGGAGTAGCCACATCGGTGAACCTCGTTAAATCTTGTGTTGTGTGATGCTCTTGTGTTATACTTGCTTTATCTATTTTTAAGCTTGCATTTTTAAGTTTTAAGAGTTGCAGATTCAAGTTTTTAAATAGTTACACTGATTCACCCCCCTCTCAGTGTCATTGTGAGAATATCAAATATTATTCTTTAGACTTTATATTTTAGTCTAAGAATAATTTACACAATGTTGCATTACATATTCCAACAAGTTCATTGTTATGATAGCATATAAATTTACCTTAGTGCCAAATAGGATTGATGCAATCCATATGTACTGAAGATCACCTTACGAGTATCATGATCCTAAGTTTTGTACATAGTTGGTTTAGACCACTAGGCAATACAGGCTACCAAAATCTAGTTCATCTACATGCAAACATTGGTATGTACAAAAGTAGATTTCCTATGTGACAAACATATCATCATGCGTAAGGATATTGCCATTTCCAGGTAGGATTAATGCCACCTAACATGTAATGAGGATCATCTTATGGTTGTCAAATGTTGAGAATTCCAAGGATTCAAGTTCAGTACTCCATTCTTTTCTTTTATCTTTGAATCACTCTAGGGTTTTGCTCATTTTTGTTTTGGTGAGCAAGGGTTTTTGGTAGTGGTGAGAATCACTATTTATTTTTCTTTTTGCTTTTTCTAATGGTGAAAACCACTTTGTCTTTTTTTAATGTTTTTAGTGATAATAACCACTGTTTATTTTAAATATTTATAGTGGTAACAACCACTGTTTATTTTTATTTGGATACTTGCCCCAATTTGGCATGAAGTAAGGGATTTTGATTTCTTTGGGTAGTAAGGAACTTGTCCTCTTATCAATTCTCAAATTTTGAACCATTCACATAGGGGATGATCAAAGTAAACCTTTCTATTAGGGTAACACAAACCACTTTGTAGGTTTTATCTTTCTTTGTGCAAAACTTGGATTTATTAGTGTGAAAATATGTGTAGGATTATGCCATATACAAGGTACAATCAAAGCATGACTCTACCTTCTAAAAATTAGGATAGCTTTCTACAAAATTTGAAAATAAAACTAAAGATGTCTGAGTGATAAAAAACCCTAAATATACCTTATAAATAATGTCTAGGTGAAGGGAAACAAATACACATTATGGAATGTGGATAGAAATGATAATGAAAATGTAGACGAGTATTAATAATGACTTGAAAAAGTTGATTTTGAATTATGGATAGTGGACAAACCTGGTGCTAGACATGTATGATCAACTCTAAAATGCAAAATGCCATGGTGTGTAAGACTAATGCAAGTGAGTGTATAATGTAGATATATGGAATGCTATGTCATGCAATCTTTTTATGTTTTTGATATTTTTATGATATTTTTGAATTTTGATAAGTATATATACACCTTTGACCAATGGGCTTAATGGATGCCATTGGGGCTTTTGGGTGACCAAAGGGTTTATAGATACCTTTGGGGATTTTTGGATGACCAAAGGGCTTATAGGTGCCTTTGGGGCTTTTTAGGGTTACCAAAGGGGTCGTAGACACCTTTAAAGTGTTTTAGGGTGACCAAAGGGGTCGTAGACACCTTTGCAAAATTTTAGGGTGACCAAAAGGGTCATAGACACCTTTGAAGAATTTTAGGGTGACCAAAGGGGTCGTAGACACCTTTGGAGCATTTTAGGTTGACCAAAGGACTTGTAGACACCTTTAGAGCATTTTAGGTTGACCAAAGGGCTTGTATACACCTTTGGAGCATTTTAGGTTGACCAAATGGGTTGTAGACACCTTTGGAGCATTTTAGGGTGACCAATGGGCTTGTATACACCTTTGGAGCATTTTAGGTTGACCAAAGGGCTTGTAGACACCTTTGGAGCATTTTAGGTTGACCAAATGGGTTGTAGACACCTTTGGAGCATTTTAGGATGACCAAAGGGGTTATAGACACATTTGGAGCATTTTAGGGTGATCAAAGGGGTCATAGACACCTTTGGAGCATTTTAGGTTGACCAAAGGGATCGTAGATACCTCTGGAGCATTTTAGGTTGATCAAAGGGGTCGTAGACACATTTGGAGCATTTTAGGGTGACCAAAGGGGTCATAGAAATCTTTGGAGCATTTTAGGGTGACAAAATGGGTTGTAGACACCTTTGGAGCATTTTAGGGTGACCAAAGGGGTCATAGACATCTTTGGAGAATTTTAGGGTGACCAAAGGGGTCGTAGACATCTTTGGAGCATTTTAGGGGACCAAAGGAGTCGTAGACACCTTTGGAGCATTTTAGGGTGACTAAAGGGGTCGTAGACACCTTTGGAGCATTTTAGATTGACCAAAGGGGTGATAGACACCTTTGAAGCATTTTAGGTTGACCAAAGGGGTCGTACACACCTTTGGAGTGTTTTAGATTGACCAAAGGGTTTGTAGACACATTTGGAGTGTTTTAGGTTGACCAAATGGCTTGTAGACACCTTTGGAGATTTTAGGTTGATAAAATGGCTTATAGACACCTTTGGAGCATTTTAGGGATGTAGTGATTAAGCATGAAAAGGTCATAGGTGAAGGATATTCAAGGGCTTAGGCTCCTCACATACTTCAATGGAAGCTAGGTGATAAGTTCTAGGTCTAATATAACTAGTGATAATGTAAGGACCTAACCAGTTTACCATAAATTTGTCCCATATATGGGGTGGCAAGTTATAATTTTTTGGTTCTCTTTTAGAACAATATCACCAACTAGGAAGTCTCTAGGATGGACTTTCGTGTTACAGGCTCTTTTAATTCTCTCTTGATAAACACATAAGTGCTCAAGAGAATTAACACGTCATTCATAAAGCAACATTAATTGGTCTAGGTAAGCCTACCATGTGGTGTCATCATTTATGAACTCTTGCATGGATATACATAGTGATGGGATTTATAAATCTAAGGGAATGATAGCCTCAACACCATACACTAGTGAAAATGAAGTTGCCCCAGTGGGTGTCCGAATACTAGTGCGGTAAGCCCAAAGGGCTAGAGGTAATTGATCATGCCAATATTTGTGATTATCCTTAACAATTTTCTTTAAGATTGCAATTACTGTTTTATTTTCTGCCTTAGCTTGCCCATTTGCTTATGGATAATAGGGCATAGATAAAATGTGTTGGATGTTATATTTACATACTAAAACATGCACATCCTTATTATTAAAAGGTGGCCCATTATTTGAAATTATTTTTGATGGGATACCAAAATAAGAAATAATATTATATAGCATGAACTCCGTGATGTGAGGTCTAATCATAGTGGTAAGGGGAATTGCTTCCACCCATTTTGTAAAATACTCAGTAGCTGTAATTATGAATGTGTGACGGCCTGAGGAATCAGGTAAGATTTTTTTGATTAAATCAAACCCCCTTTGCAAAAATGGCTAAACTAATTGAATCAGTTGTAAGGCCTGAGAAGGTACACATCTCATATTAGCATGGTGTTGATACTAAATGCACTTCTTGACATAAGCATAATAATCTTGCTCTAAATTTGTCCAATAATAGCCCATGCAAAGAATGTGCTTAACGATGTCCATGCTGCTGAAATGACCACCACATGTACCATTGTGAGCTTGGGTGATTGTCCAAACTAAATATTGATGCTCTAAGCAATGAAGTAGGATACCTTCATAGCTTTAACGATATAATATGTCTCCAAGTAAGACATACTTTGATGTTTTTTTCTTGAATGCGCACTTGGCGGCAAGCGATAATCTAGAAGGGATATTACCAAGCTTTAGGTAATATTTTATTTGGATGGACCAATATGTTTTTGTAGAAACCTCAATTGCATTAATTGCTTGACCTTTTTGAAGTTCATCTCTTGCAAATGCTTATTGGGAGAGAACTTATAAATATAGCATTGTGTTGCTATCAAAAGGAGTTTGAGGGAACAAAGTCCCCCAAGTGACATTACTTAAGCAATTGGGAATTTGTAAGAACCATTCATGAGAAGGTTCAATTTGAATTATGTGGACTTCTGACATGGAGTTAAGATCCTCCCACATAGTTGTAGAGTGTGATAGTATTTTAACTTGTTATGTCATAAGAAGGGTTCTGTGGGATTAAATATCCTAAGGAGGCCATTGTATCTACAAAACGATTAGATGAACGAGGGAGTGCCTCAATATCATACCATTAATTTTTTTCCAAAAGTTTATCCACTAGGGCTTTGTAGGCTTGCAATATTGGACATCTACATTGGAATAGACCCTTGACCTAATTCACTATGAGCAAGGAATCACCAAAAATATTGAGCTTGGCAATTTTTATGGCAAATATCATTTGAAGGCCTATGTGAAGAGCTTCATACTCGACATTATTGTTGGTGCATAGGAAATTAAGTTTAAATTATAGGGGTATGGGAGCCCCTTGCAGCATAAAAAATACAATTCCCATGCCACCCCCTTGTGCGAACTTAGAGCCATCAAAGAATAGAGTTATGTTAGCCTTTGCTTTAGGCTCTTTAGGATCAGGTGATTCTAACACCTAAAATACTCCATCATCGGGAAGCTCTACGATCCTGGAGGGGATACTATCCTAGTTTATTGGATATGGCTTGACCTTTAATAAAAAAAATTTAGATGAATTCTAGGTCAAATTCCATCAACAACATGATCCATTTTGCTATATGACTATTATGGTAATTTTGACTCATCATGTATCACAATGGATTCTCTTTGGATACTACATACGTGGTATGATTGAGCATGTAATAGTGTAGCATTTTAGTGGTGAAAACCACTGCTAAGCATAGATTCTCAACATATGCATAATCTATTTCATAACTAACCATGGTGCAACTAATATAGTATGTAGCATGTTCTTTGTACAATTCATTCTTTTAGGCCAACAAGGTGCCCAACGCAAGCTCAATAGATGAGATGTATAGATAGAATGATACTCCTAGTCGAGGAGGAGCTAATACTAGAAACGAAGCCACATATTGTTCAATCTCATCAAATATGGTTTGAAACTTGTCATCCCACTTAAATGTGACCCCCTTGTGTAATAAATTTTTCATAGGTTGACACTTATCTTATAATTACACTATGAAGCACTTTATGGATGCGACATTTCCTTGCAGACTACGTAGCTACTTGATAGTAGTGGGGGGAGGCATTTCTAGGATTACCTTGATTTTATTTGGGTCTACTTCTATGCCTCATTTAGATACTATGAATCCTAAGAGTTTTCCAGATGTGACATCGAATACACACTTCTTGGTTTTTAGCCTAACATTATGTTCAATGAGGTGATCTAAAACCTTGCGCACTACATCAATATGATCATGGCACAGTAGAGATTTGGTCAATAAGTCATCTATGTAATATTCCAAAATTTTATGCATGTAGTCATGAAAGATATAGGTCATAGCTCGTTGGTAGGTGGCACCAATGTTTTTGAGTTCAAAAGGCATGACCTTGTAAAAAAATGTCCCCCAAGGCATTGTGAATGTCGTTTTGAGTTGGTATTCTAGATTAATGTAAATTTGATTATATCTAGAGAAACCATCCATGAGGGATAACATTTCATGTCCTATTGTGGTGTCTACCAATGCATCAATTTTTGGCAAAGAAAACTCATCCTTAGAAATCGCTTTATTGAGATCTCTAAAATTAGTGCAAATGTGAATCCTCCCATCAGGTTTCTTGATAGGTACCATGTTGGAAACCCATGGTAGGTAATCAAATGATATAATAAATTTGGCATCTAGAATTTTTTGCAATTCATATTTTACCATTAAGGCTACTGTTGGATGCATCTTACACAACTTTTGCTTAACTGGTTTGGCATTTGATTCAACTGTAAGATTGTGTGACTAAATTGGGATCTAGTTATGGCATATCTTTATAATACCAAGGAAAAAATTTCTTCTTCTCTTTTAACAATTTTGTGTAATCAACTTGCTCTATAGGGGATAATATTTCCCCTAGCTTGATGAATTAGGGATTATCAGGATCTGTGTTGATATCCCTATCAATCATTGGCTCAATTGACATATGAGATCCCTATTCCAACTGGTGTGGAGTAGGTATCAAATGAATATCATCAGCTGGGTTTACGTCCTCAATAGGAAACTCATGCTCAACCTCAGCATGAAAGACATTGTGAGTAGATCTTGGAAAAAAATGAAATGGTTGTAACATTTCATCATAAGACCAGTACTCTAATGGATATGGAGGAGAATCTCCCTGATCAAATTCAATTACCTCTAGGTCAAGGTGCAATGACTTTGATGGGTTATTCAGATCATGCAATGGTGCAATAAGATATATAGAAATCATGTTGATGGATGGATGATTTCCAGTGTATGGACCATTGGGTCTAAATAAAATAGGTTGTCTCACAACTCATGGGGGTGGCTACGATGGTGGTGGAATGACCTACGGTGGTCGATGTGGAAGGTGACAAGCTTGCTATTCAAGTAGCAACAACTATCACCAAATATGATGTTACACTAGGAAAATATGCAAATAAAACTCTTATTTATCATCCAATGGGATGACATACTCATGTTCCTCATCTGAACTTGCATAATTTATGGATGTTATACCATAATCTAATTCATAATTTATTGTCCATTCATGAGGAGGACCTTGATCCTCTTCCTCACTATCATATGGAAGGGTATGTGCACCTTCAACGACTTCTTAATATTGGGTGAAATAATGAGATAACCCTTGATTTATCATATCTATGGAAACAAAATCTCCCAATGAGTGGACATGATTTGGATTAGCATAGGGATCATGTGCGAGCTCATCCATGTAGTTCAAACCTAGGCATTTTAAACTCTCTATGAGTACATCTAAAGGTACCATCTTGTTGTGTCCTAAACTAAATTTATCATACGGTAATTGATATTGTGGCTAGAAAGGAACATGAGTACCTTGTTCATATAACCCTAGATCATAGCCATGCCAATGGCAAATATGTAGATATTGCAAGGTGTAGTCACGATTTGACATGTAATTTATGTCCTCAGAGAAAAGTTCCTCATATTCTTCTTGCTGAGGAGCTGGAAATATTCCATATTCAATACCCCCATATATAAAATTTATTTGATTGGGTGGTATACCTAGAGGCACAATGCTACCTATGGAGAGACGAGGTCATCCCATATCTTGCATCGTCTCAATGGCTGGAACTATTGTGATGTGCCTCACTAGGTATTTTCCTAACCCTGTACTAGCCATATGGATTGTAACCTGGGATGGTGAAGGTGGAGGAGACGGAAGTGAGGCTTGAGATGACTCAATGTGTACCTCATGATATGGTTCCTCATATGCTAGACTAGGAATCTCTTTCATAGAGATGGTGGAAATGATGGGAGGGATCTCATCAATTGGTCTCTTTGACATGTTCCTCTACGGAGGATCTAACGATGATGAAGGTGTTTCTAAAGTTACCAATGATGATGACAGTAAGGATGAAGACGATAATGAAGTAATGAAAGGTGATGGTGAGGTAATTGGACCTCGAGTGGATGTATTCAGTTGTAAGTCCATGTGAGTTAATGGTAAGGTCAACTCGGGGATTTGCTACACCAAGTTGTAGTATTTTAAAGGCTCAAGGTCTATAGATATGATGTGTACCTACCCTTCATAGGTTTAATTTATACATTGGTGAGTGATGGAGGGGATACACTTCATGTCTTGGATCCAAGGTCTACCTAGCAGTATGTTGTAGGCCATTGCACCCTCCAAGATGTGACATAAAGTTGGTATAGTTTTGCACCCTACCTAGATGGGTAGGACTATAGTGCCAACTGTTGAGCATATCATATCATTGAATGCTTGGAGGGTGTAGGTAGATGCAACCACATGGGATGCTGGGAGTCCTAGATGTTTGAGAGAATTGGTGGTAATAATGTTACTTGATGAACCGATATCAATTAAAACTCTCTTATAGGGTGTTCCATTCACACATGCAATGATGTGTAGAGGAGGATCCACCACATCACTTACTATCAGTTTGAGTTCATGCTCATGGAAAGTAATCACTGGTTCTTTACACTATTGAACGTGCCCCAAAAAATTGATAAAGGATTTAGACTCATGGGGTTGTAGCTCAATCAACTTAAGAATATCCATAAGGACTTCCCCTATGAGGTGGAGATTGTTGAACAAGATTGTATATGGAAATTATAGCTAATGTTGTTTGTAAGATTTGAGCCATCTTACTTTTTATCGTAACCACTAAATGAGGTGGAAGGTTTTGCACTGGAGGTGGTGGTGGTTGTGATGTTGAAGGAATATCATTTGAAGCTGTAAGCGATGCAACTTGACTTGGATAACATTTGTTCCTTATCACAATGCTAACCATATCAACGTACCCTTGTTTAGGGGGTGATGTATGGATCTCATTTACTTGTTTGGTAGGGACTTGTTGTACGTCATGAGTGGGTAGTGGGTCTTTAAAAACACCCATTTGTTAATTGTTAGTCACAAGAATATTTTCCACTTGAAGGTCATTTCTCTCGATCATATCTTGCACTAGGTTTTTAAAACTATAGCACGTGGGCAAGTCATGCCCAATATGCCTATGATATCTACAAAATAGGTCTTCTTGACATCCCATAGGATATTTTTTTCCTGTACTCGGGTCTATAGATCAGATTTTTGGTAAAGTAATCACTTTGGCAACCCACACACGATCAAATAAGTATTCCATTGACTCATAAAAGGGTGTATACTATCACTTAGGGTGACGTTGCTAAATTTGCACCTGATTTGCTTGGGTGTTATTATTGTAAATCATAGGAGGAGGTTGGGCCTGATAATTTACCTTTTATGGTGGTGTTTTTTGTGCATGAACTAGGACATTGATGGCAACCTGGTTGAATGCAACCAGCTTTTATGGTGTTGGATCACCCTTTGGATTCTTAGTCCACTCCTTATTATGAGGATTTAAGATCTCCCCCTCTTGAATTTTAATTTCTTCTATCATTCTAGCCTATGCTAGAGCATCTTCAAGATTAGGATATTGATGGAGTTGAAACAATAATGATATTGGTTTTATACAACTCTTTGAAAACATTCAAGTCAACTCAAAAACTAGCAATAGGTAGGGAAGCTTAGCTAGAAGCGTTCACCACCTATTACCATAGTCTGTGATAGACTCATATTCATATTTTTTAACACCATGAGGTCATTTAAGGTAGCCTTTATCTTGGTATTGAAGATGAAACATTCCAAGAATGTGTTTGCAAATTGTTCAAAGGTATAGAGGGTAATAAAAAATGTTATCAGGAGTAAGGTATCATTCTCCTGGATGTTGAAGCACTGCTTCATGAACATAGTGACGTGCTCCTATGCATCTTCCTCCCCCTTAAATCTATCCAATTTGGGCATTTTAAAATGCTTCGGGTATGGAGGGGAAGGTATAGATGGATGCAGTGGTTGACTATGCAACTAACGCAAGGTGGGATTTTGGAACCCAGACCTAGTTGTCTTACTCTCTATGGTTTCCATGCACTTAAGAAATGCTCAATACAAATCAAAGGATTTAATCTCCTATTCTTTATTTTGGACCTATGAGAGTAGGGGGGGGTCAAGGAATGTTAAGCATATGTTGAGGTGGTTGATTGTCATCAACCATGAATCCAAAAGGTGCTTCTAGTTATTCCTCACCTTATTCCAAATCGTCATAAGCCTCGTAAGGTGTTTCTTCAATGGGCCTACAAGGAGGAACTAATGCTTGCTTAAGACAATCTATGTTAGGCCTAGTAGGTAAATTTTCATCATGCCTAGGAGGTCGATACAACAAAATTTCATTAGGCCTAGGAGACATATCTTGATGGAAAGTGGGCTGTCTCTGATGAGCCTCCTATCTATGCATGCTTAGGGTAGGAACCCCATTACGCAAGGTCTCTTGAATCTACTGTTCAAGCCTTTATATTTCTACATGATGTTGATGATCTACGAAATCCAAGAATTGTTTATCTAACCAAAGTTGATTAAACTTAGCTTGATGATCAGTATATATTTTGACTAGTTGGTTTATCTGCTCAGTTGTGTGAGGCCTATGTGACCTAGCACTATTGCCCTAATACCTATCATGTTCAGGAGGATTTGAGAGGTCTACTATGAGTTTACCTCGATTGAGAGAAGTCACATTTACTTGAGGCTCACTCCTAAACATATGTTCTTGGTATTCTACTGGTGCAAAGGCACATCATGCTTGCATGGAGTAATTAAGCTAAAGATAGTCAAGACTTTCTTCATATTTCCCTTCATCAATGAGGAAGGTAGGGATAAAATTGGCTCACCCCATGCGATGAGTATCATACTCATCTTTGTACTTGTACTTTGGATGTTGGGAATTTACCATGTACAAACAATACATAGTCTATGAAAAAAACAAATAATAAAAGTGGAAATGGAGAAATAGTTCAAACCCTAGTTAAGCCCCCATAAGAAAAATAGGAAACAATGCAATAAACAACAAGAAATCACATAGATGTAAGAGACACAAGATATACGTGGTTCGGTAGTGTAACCTACATCCACTGAGAAACAATCAGTCCTTTGTATTAGCAACAATACAACAATCTTCTCCACTTGTACAATGTCTCCTCCCCTCTCTTCCTCCAAACCAAAAAAGAGCATTCACATATAAGATGACCTTTATAGTACAAAATATATAGAGATTCATGAATTTTCCACTACCCAAAACCACATAGTGGTGTCGGAATACAATGGGCCAAAACCATGGGTTGAAACCACCCATACGGTTATCACGTTCTTTTGAAAAGTGTTTTTTACCAAGAAATGTAGTTAAATTTTCAAAAAAAATAACTTTTTGATCATTAACTCCTTGGAACCCCTTGGAACCCCGTTCACGTTCCTATTGTTGATCGTTGCCCATCAACAATATTTAATGGCCTTGGAACCCCACCAACAATATTTAATGGCCTTGGAACCCCGCCAACAATATTTAATGGTAATTAATTCCTTTCTTATCAATTTGGTTCCATTACCTAACATTGGAGACCTATCAGGGAGATTTAAGAGTGTAATATGATCAAATAGACCTACCCTTGGTGCATAGTCTTGATCCTGCATACAAGTGTGTGAGGTAGACTGAGTAGGCATGTGAATGCATGATATTTCTCTATGTGTAGGTGCCTCATTGCATGGTTGCCTTTCTTGAAAGAAGGAGTTTGACGTGTCCATAATTGGGAAGTAATTTCATTTATTGGGACTGCGACCTATAGGGGTACCCCGCATAGGGGTCCCTTGCATGCTAGGTCCCTTGTCTAACACTCTAGGACTTGGTAGAGTATGATGCCACCAAGGAGGTATAACCATGTCCTTAGGGTCAAATTGTATATGGTATATGTCTCCTTACCTACTCCCACAATGTCAACCCTTAAGTGGGCTTGGCTACGGATATATACCATGACTACTAATTTTAATGATTCAAACACATAAAAATAGAAACACACAAGAATACAAATGTTTATCTCTTTTAAATATGGATATGTGTTCCTAAACTGTTTAGAAACACACAAGAATACAAATGTTTATCTCTTTTATATTGGTATGCATTCCTAAACTATTTAGTGTGTTTTTGATTTGTTGTTTTGTAAAGAAATATCTTTTCATGTGTTTGAATGTTGTTGATGTAATTCTTAAATTTTTAAAGGATTTCACCTGTATGCTTGCAGCTCGAAAACCAGTAATAAAAGTTTAGCCACATAAACCAACTAAAGTATGGAGATGAAGCCCATACCCGATCAAGGAGAACAAGTCCTACCAGTACTTACCCAATTCACCCATGGTCATCGATATACCTCTCCAAAGAGAAATACATGCTCTATCCCACAAGCTATGATGGTTCTTAGTGCTGGTATTGGCAAAAATAGGGTTCATAGGATTTGAGCCAATATATGGAGGTGAAACCCATCGTTGTTGGTCTCTATTAGTGTTTTGGGATGAAATCCAACTCACTAATGTTCAAATGAAATCCAACTCACTAAATTACCCTTTTTTTAAACAACCTTACTGCAAATTGAATGTTTAGGTACTTACCTTGTTAGTCCAAGGAGCTGCTATTTATAGAATTTGGGCTGAAAACCCCTTATATTATGGTCATCCCAGGGTGGCATGGCTACAAATTTGGGGTTCGCACTTGGTTGGGACGATTGTTGTGGTCGTCCCTAAGAGTTTCAATTAGGAATTCGGGGGTCGTTTTAGCTCAAAATGGCCAGAACCTATAATATCCAAAGTGCAAAAACAAGGTTAAAAATACTAAAATTGAAAAGGGCTAAGGGTCCCACCATGATCCACCACTGAAGAGAAAAAAAATTATGCACCTAAAAAATGAAATTGAAATGCATCTAATGTTCTATTCAAGCATTTAAAAGAGACGATAAAGTAAGCAAGTACTTGAAAAATAAGTTAAGAAAAATGGGGTTATATTTGTATTAAATAATTTATAAAATAGGAGGTTACAATACATCCCCTTGAGGGTTTTCAATTTGATACAATTAAAATTACAAAGTTGAAGGATCCAATCCCTCCATGAACTTATGGCACTCTTTCAATGTTTTATCGCACTCACGATTGAAGAGTGTGTTTGCGTTGCCACTGCTTTGAGATATCTTTCTTCAAATACTTATCTCCTTCCTCATGTTCTGGAATATCTATACCTACACATAAGGAATTAAAATATGTTAATAGCATATACGTATTATGATAAATCCATGAAATGCATGTAGTATTGAATATAAAAAGTGCAATTGATACGTCTAAACTACCCCAAATGACATGAAAAATTAGAATGATGTATATTATATGATTTTGTAATTATATGAGTAGAAATTGAAGTGATATTATGAGCATAACCTATGGTTGTACCTGGGTGGGCCAATTAGAACTATAATCACAAAACCCTAATTAACAATTCAAAGCCACTCCAAAATTTACCCAAATTAAGTATGATGCTAATATAATGCTATAAAATTGATCTACACTATAATTAGATAAAAATAGTGGGACAATTCATGGTCATCCCCGAGTAGGGTTATGCATAAGGTATTGAACTCGAAATGTACTTGTAAAAGAATGGCAAATACTAATAAAAATAAAGGTGAATCATGGCGAATTCTAAGCAAATCAGATCAACCATCTTCACAACAAAATTTGGGGCATTTGAAGCCCTAAAAAGTAATGTTATATTTGGGACACATTTTTACCTATTAAATTACCTTATAACTTCATAAAAACACCACCATTAGATCAGGATTGAAAAGAGCTTTCCAACGAGTACAAATATGTCTATGTTTGGATATATATTATGGCGAATTGACCCTAAGAAAAAATTGATCTCAAAATTTTTAAGTGAATGGGCTGACATCGAGGGTCCTCATATTCACCAATTTCAAAATTTAAAAATCCTAATATTTGCCCAATTTGTGAATATTCGCCACTATGCATAACCCTATCCTTGAGTGTTCCAATTGGGAATGTTAACTATTCCAAGTGGGGATGACCACAAAATAGGGTGGTTTCTACCACATATTCCATTTTGATATGGTCTAGAATCCTCCTAGGGGTATTGTCATAAAATTTGGTAAATTAAATCACAATAATTGATAGTTTTGGAGAGGATGTGTGTATTTGGGAATGCCTTGAAAATGCCTTCGATTGATGAGGTTTCCAAGGACAAATACGAGGGCAAAATATGAAGGGAAATCTTGGTAGCACTTCATGGTCAATGCTTGCAAATGTATCTCTCTAAAAAATGAGTGGAAACACTCCAATTTATAGCCCAAAAGGTCAAATGGGGCAAAGGGGCAAGTTTGGGCATGCAAGATAGGTTTTGCCACTTGTCAATGCCTTTGCCATGCATAGGGTAGAAGAGGCTTCCAATTTGGACCTCCAATTTATAGTCCTTAATGGCCATGACAATATCTTAATCTAGCATGAATGATTGGGTGGGATAAATGGTAGAAATTGATTGCCATTTATCCCACACTTGACTTTTTGGGGGGCTTGTACCATGGTCGTCCCACCCAAGGACAATTGCTTGTGGCCATCCCTAGGTTGGATGACCATGAACTATGGCCATCCTAGGGTGGGAAGACCATGCATACATGGCCCAAAACCTCCCAAAAGTGGGCTAAACCTTCCCAAAAGTGGTTAGGACCCCTCATTAACCCTTGAGGATTTCCCAATGGGACCATATGGTATTGATAAGAGTGGTGCCTTGGCAGTCTTATCTGATTTACATGATTTTAGTGTCTACATTTTGTATGCTACTTTTTTAGATAAATTTGAATAGCCTATTGCAAGCCATGTAAAAACCCCACCTTGAGAGGAGTCTAATCATATACATAATCAGTATAATTGTTTTTAGATGTATCTTCTCTACCTCATGAAATAAACACTATTCCTCTTCATAACAAAAAATTAATAACATATTTGTGTAATAAATTGTTATCTTGTAAGGATAAAATAAATAACATTTGTCAATCTTAAGTTACTCTAATGACAATGTTAAAATGTATTTATTAATATCAATGAACACAATTCTTTCAACTTAAAAAAAGTAAAAAATAAAAAATTAATAATAAGAACTTTAATATTACACCTAATTGTATTGTTATAAATTTTATGTAAATTGTTTCTAATGATTATATAAGTTCAAAATGTATCTCTTTCCTATTACATTCATTTTTTTTTTAAATATTATTATAATATTGTAAACCTTATATAAAATATTACAAAATACTTAAAGACTTAATTTTTTTGTCAAATTATAAATTGTGTTTTCTATATTTAAACTGATTTAGCTCTATTTAAAACTATTAGATTTGATAGATTGTATTGTTATATAATTCACATTTTTATCATTATAAATAAGATAACTTAGTTATCATTATTTTTAACATTTCATAATTTCAACATTCTATAAAGTAAATTATTTTTTTTGATAATTACCCTTATGTTATCAAATAGAATTAGCTCAGCTAGTTAAATTCCACAACTTTTAAAGAGGACAACAAGGTTTAAATCTTATCAAGAAATACATATATAATTGCTAAATTGTTGTAATACCAATATATGATCATGATGTAATATATATGAGAGTCATTTCAATCTCATGTAACCTATGAAAAGTAACCACCCTTATGTTTATAGATAAGGATTTAATTGATAATTGTACAACCATATGTAGATAATTTTAAAATATAGACTCCATTGTGAAGAACACAAGATTATACTAAGAAGGGGGTGAACATTATAAGATAAAATTTTTTACTTTTCAATCCAAATGATACCCAAAATAATATCAAAGCATTAAATAAGGCACACATCATCACACACATGAGAGACATGATTTAACGTGGTTCACCCAATGTGGGTTACGTCCATGGAGAAAAAATTTCTTATAAATTTTCTCAATGAATCTCTTGGGAAGTAAATCCCTATTACAATGTTTATGGACATATGTCCAAAGGATACACCAATCCTCTATGCTCAAGTTCATGGATCTCTATCCACAGGAGACCCCTGTCCCCACTGCTCTAGTTTGTGGACCTCTATCCATAGGAGAACTCTATCCCCTTTATGTTGGTTGGCTTCCAAATACTGTTCTTAGCTCTACTCAACTCTGATCAAATTTGCTCACAAATATAATAAAATATACTCAATTACCTATACTAATATATATCATACCTACTCACAAGTCCTCTCCAAAAAGGCCTACTCAAACCATCTTACAATCCTGCTCTAGATTGCTCACTATCTCTACTCAATTCTGATCTAATATATACTCATAATTGTTTATTATACATGCTCAAAACTACTCATAACACTTGATCATAATACTTCAAACATATTCTGCCCAAAATTGTTGGTCAAGAAAACATAGAAAATAATATGCAATATAATTTCACAATATGTTCTTTCCAATATCACTCAAGCCCAATGCACAAATTGCTTCACAAAACTTGCTCATCCACATTCAATGCCACTCAAACCAATGCTCAAAAATTTACAAATTCATTCAAACAATGAATGCACAATTTTTTTCACAAACCCTAGCTCAAATATTTCCAACAATACACACTAATCAACCCTTTTATCTCCACCTTATAATTATAAAATATTTTCTCAACCAACCACATTAGAGAGGGAATAATGTCAACATACCTCTTAAATTTCTTTGATGAAGATGTGCCCTCAAAACCTGTTCCAAAATAATTTTCTTTTTTCCACTTCAAGAAGTTAGCCAATCTTATTTTCAAAACAATCACAAAAATATTTCCTCAAATATGTGCTCAAATATACTCTATAATTTCTCTTTAGTATTGTAAAGATAAAGCTTTGAATTTTAAGACAAAAAACTCAACCTTCTCTTTTCTAAGGTGTGTCAAAATATAAAATATCAAAATATTTAAATTACACCTTATTCATCCTTTTTAAAATGCCAAGACAATATATCAACAATCCCAATTACAAATTAGTTAAACACTAATTACACCTTATTACTCCTCACTTTTGCATATAAAAAATAACACCTCAAAAGAATACAATTTCCTTTTTATTTTCTTCTAAAAAATTTGTCAAAATAAAAACTTATTGCCCTTATGACTCCCTAAGTCAAATAGTGCGCACAATGACCAAACACAACTTATGCCTCCTAATAATTCAACCTTAGTCAACAAAAATATTTTTTTTTGCGCTTACCAAACCCACCGTGGGTGAGAATTGACCACTATACCTCCTACCTACCCACACGCTAGCACCGCTTGGGCTGCTGCTAGGCAAACTACCCACATGAAAGCATAGATGCATTAATTTTTTTTAAACCTTTCGATGAATCCTCTTTGTCAACAAAAATGAAAAAAAACCATCGTTGTCGAGTTTTGACCCTAAGACCTATTGCCTTCCCTGCACCTTATCACTACCTAGACTGCCACTAGGCCAACCTCCCACTTGAGAATAAATACCCACAATACTGTCCTTATTCACATGTCCTCTCGCTTTTTAAATTTTGGCTTCTCCTTCCTTTATTTCTCACACTTGTGCACGAGGGAGATTGATTTGCATTAAAAAACAAAACACACCAAGTGAATTATTTTAATCCATATTTATATGTATTTCACCTCCTTTCTTGACATCGATGCTCATATTAAAATTTTCATTTGAAACCTTCAAACATGTTGGTGCCAAACCCATATTGAGCTTAAATTATAATAAACTTTTTAACTTCCCTTGCAACACTTAAACCTTTGTCTTCAAAATTTTGTCCCAAATATTATAATATTATCTTTTTTAAGCCTTAGTCACTTGTGATTTAAACTTTCTTTCTTTTTGAACCATGGTCTTAAAATTGAGTGTTCAAACCTTTTTAAACGTGGGCCTTCAAACCTTTTATTTAATTACTTAAAACTTTGTCCCAAGTGCTTTGAGATGAACCTTGCCTTACCTTATTTTGATATCAACCTTTTGACATAAATGACTATGCACCTTTGACATCAATGACAACTCATTATGCTTTAATATTTCCAACACATTGATTACACAAGAAAAAAGTGTTGGACATTTTAAGCTCATTTAGTTGTCATTGATGTCAAGATGAGAAGTTGTCATTGATGCCAAAGTGAACACATGAAGCTATCATTAATACCATGGAGTACACCATTACTGCCACCAGGAACAATGCGAAGAGTTGAAGAAAAGTTGTCAAAATATTGTTTTATAAGGGTTTGTGTTAAAACCATGGTGGCAGAATAATTTACATCAAATCAGTGGAGTACAAAGAAAGGTTTAAATTTTATCTCAAGAAGGCTTTAATTTTTATTAAAGTCAAAGGTTTATAAAAATAATTTATAAAATTTAAATTCTTTTAGAATTTAAATAATTTATAAATTATAAAGGTTTTAAAAAGGCGCCGACGTCATCAATTTAGTGGAGCGCCGACGTCTATGTCAAAAGGTGAAATTCATATATAAAAGCTATGCCAAAGGGGCATTAAACTTACCCTTCATCGATTAATATTCATGTGACAGAGAAAAGAGTAATTCATGCAATCATTGAGGAAGAAGATAAATTTCATGTTGTCTTTTAGCGCAAGGAAGAAGATGAAAAGGGAGGGCTTAAGGCCTCACTCCCATTGGATAGGGTGGTCCATTGGCAGCACACATTTTGCGAGAGCATTGGGAGTGGAAGTGACCATGATCGATTCACATGGAGGTTGTTGGCATGTTTGTCTTGAGCGCTATGGAGGAAAACATTTTGGCATGTGCTCGTTTGAGTGCCAGGCTTAGAAGAAAGAGCACAAGGTGCTCTTAATCTTCCAAGTGTGCGTCTAGCACATGTGGTGGTCTAGCCCATGGCTAGGGCGCATGAGGAGGCAGATATTGGGGGTTCGAATCTCATAAGTGGCAAAGGTATTTTTGTTAAATAAATTTTTATTTGCCTAATGTTTTTCCTAAGGTAAAAAGGGAGTTATAAGGGTAGAATGAAAAGTTGCTTGTTTGGTAATTGATTTATGTTATTGGAGTTATAAGGAAAGTGGATTTGATTTTTGCCAAAGTTCTTCTTGCTATTAAAATTTAATTAAAGAGGTTTTTGAGTTAAATTTTGGTGGATGTTAAATTTATTTTAATTGGGAGATTATAAGGTGTTATTGGAAAATATTTTATGTATGTTGATGGTTGTTTTTATAGATGGAGTGATAAGGTGTAATTGAGTTTTTGCATTACATTGTGAGAAATATTTATCTTCTAACCTCTTTGAGTTTGGCATAGAAGTGGTTGTGGTTGTGGCAGATTTATGAGATCCCTTAATCATCAAGAAAAAGGTATGAGCACATTCTTCCATAGTTGAGTTGATTGATTGATTTTCTGAAAATAAGTTTGGAGTGAAAAGGATTTGATTAGGGCTTCCTTATTGAGTGTGTTTGAGTTAATGCTTCAAGGTTTTCTGGGTTAAAGAGTTGTTATGTGAACCTTGTTTTATAAGCATTGTTGTTGAAGCCATTGGTTGAGAGAAGAACTTGAACTAGGGTTTGAGTATCATTGCTATGTGAGGATTGTTTTATAAGCATTGTTGTTGAAGTGAGTTGTTGAGCAAAGAACTTGAACTAGGGTTTTGAGTATCATTGCTATGTGAGGATTGTTTTATAAGCATTGTTGTTGAAGTGAGTTGTTGAGCAAAGAACTTGAACTAGGGTTTGAAAAGAACATGAGTATCATTGTTATGTGAGATTTATGGTTGAGCATTGTTGGAAACATTTTGAGTTGATGTTTATATGCTTGGACTAGGGTTTGTGAGCAAGGATTATTTCATTGAGTGATTGGTTGAGTAGAGTTGGTTGAGCCTAGTCAAGTGGATGTGTGAAGTGATTGTTCAAGTTCCATAAAACAAACTATTCTATATTCTGAATTGAGTTGAGAAAGTGATTGAGCATTGAGTTGAATTTGAAGCATATTGAGTCTCTAACAATTCTCCTTATGTTTCTAAGAGAGTGATTGAAAGTAATTGAGCATTGTGATTAGTATAGAACATATTGAGTCTCTAACAATTCTCTTTATGTTTCTATGAGATTGGACAAGTTCTGTGTGGACTTGTTGAGCAGATTTGAGGTAAGTCTTTGAGGAGACTTGTGGACTGATTTTGTGTGAGATTTTGTGGAAGCTTACAATACAGATTTGGATAAGTTCTTGAGAGGACTTATTGAGCAGATTTGGACAAGTTCTAGAGAGGACTTGTAGAGCAGATTTGAGCAAGTTCTAGAGAGGACTTGTAGAGAATTTGAGAAAGTTATAGAGAGGACTAAATTGAGCAAGTTCTAGAGAGGACTTGTAGAGCATATTTGAGCAAGTTCTAGAGAGGACTTGTGGACAGATTAGTGTGAGATTTTGTGGAAGCTTACAAGGCATATTTGAGATAAGTCTTTGAGAAGACTTGAGAGTAGAGTTGATTGATTTGTTCAAACCTTGAGTTAAGGTTTAGGGCAGATCCAAAGAGTTGAGTCAAGCCTTGAGTTAAGGCTTGAGGATAGAGATCGAGGATAGATTTGTGCTAGACCGAAGGACTATGTTTAGTGCAGATTTGAGAGCAGAGTTTGGTGCAGATTTGAGGATAGGTTTATGCCAGACCAGAGACAGAGATTGAGCAGAGTTGTACTAGACCGAAGGACTATGTTTAGTGTAGATTTGAGATAGATATTTGGAGGTGATAGAGTAGAGAGGACAGTAGTCTCTAGTGGATAGAGATCCATTAGCCAGGGTAGTGAGGATAGGTCTTCTGAGTGGGGACAAGAGTCTTCAGTGGAGAGAGATCCACAAGCCAGTGTAGTGGAGGTAGTAGTCTTCTAGAGGATCACCAACCAGAGTAGAGGAGAAGGAGTTCTCCTATGGATAGAGATCCATAAACTTGATTTAGGGGATTGGTGTCTCCTTTGGACAGAGGTCCATAAACATTGTAATAGGGAAAGGATTCCCAAGAGATTGATTGAGAAAATTTTAGTGAAATATTTTCTCCATGGAGTAGCCCACATTGGGTGAACCATGTAAATTGTGGTGTCTCTATTGTGTGTGGTGATTTGTGCATTGCTTTGATTATTATTGTTGATATTGCTATCTATACATTGCATAATATTGATTTGGAAAGAAAAGTAAAAAGTGGTCTTATATTGTTCACCCCCCTCTCAGTATAAGCTTGTGTTCTTCAATTGGTATCAGAGTGGGTTCCTTCAGAAGAGTTTAACAGCTTGAAGGAAAAGCTAACAAGAACACAATGGATTCTAAGAATGTGTCCTCAGATAATTCAGCACCAGTATTTGATGGAAGTGACTATATATATTGGAGTATGAGAATGAAGATCTACCTGATGGCACTTGGCAATGAAATTTGGGAAGAAGTTGAATTTGGATATGATCCCTTAATTAATCCTCCTACAGATAAGGAAGGTAAGCTCCTACAACATTACAATTCAAAAGCAATGAATGCACTTTTGAGAGGTTTGCATAGAACAGAGTCTATGAAAGTTATGCATTGTCAAACTGCAAAAGAAATGTGGGATAAATTACAAAATATATATGAAGGAGATAAATGTGTCAAGAAAGCAAAGATGTAAAATCTCAAAGGACAATTTGAAGAATTAAGAATGAAGGATGAGGAAAACATTAGTACTTATCTACTTTGAATTGATGAGGTTGTTAATGATATGCAAGGACTTGGAATGAAGATTGATGAATCGGATGTTTGTGATAAAGTCTTAAGAACTCTTCCAAAAAGATTCAGTGAAAAGGTTTCTGCTATAGAAGTGTCAATGGATGGTGATACTTTGACAAGAGATATGTTGCTTGGTATGCTCACAACATTTGAGATAAGAACAAAAGATCCTATTCCCCAGAAGGAAGCAACATTCAAAGCAATCAAAAAGACAAAGGGTAAGAAGTCAGAATCAAGCAATGAGTCATCCAGTGATGAAGAAGCTAATTATGGTAGAAGAGATAAGGATTCTAGAAGATCTAGAGATCTAAAATCTATTAAATATTTCAATTGTGGAAAGTATGGACATTTTGCAACAGATTGTCAAGAAGCTAAGAATAACAATGGTGAAGAAAAATAGGATCACAAGAACAGGGAATCAGAAAGATACAGGCACCAAAAGAAAAGCAAGGATGGACAAAGCAGACAAGGAAAGAAGTTCTTTCAAAGACAAAAGAGGAGCTACTATGCGGATAAGGCAAGTAAGTACTCAAGTGATAGTGATGCTAGTTTTTCAGATAATGATAGAGATGAAGTCCTATTTATGATTGAAGAAAAAGAACAAGTTAAGAAAAGGACTCAAGTAATTCTCAAGTGTTTTAGATGTGGTAACTTTGGACATCTTGAAGATAGTTGTACAAGGGATGGTTATAGTTTCAGTGATGATGAATATGAAGATACACTTGAAGGACCAGAAGAGAATATTCTAATGGCACTAGAAGAAGGAAAATATGATCCTACAGAAGACAAGCCAATAGAAAATAAAGATGTGGACAAAGGTAAAAAAATAGAGGAATATTCAGAAAAGGATGGATATGATCTCAAGGGAGAACTTATTTATGCTCTTGAAATGGTAAAGAAGGTAAGAAAGCAACACTCTAAACTTGAAATTCAGTTTCAAGAATGTGATGAAGAGAGAAGATTGCTTATAGAGGATTTAGAAAAATCAAAGGCTAAGGCAAAAAGGTTCAAGGATAAGTTAGAAGCAAAGATCTTAGAATGTGAAAAGTTAGCACAAGAAGTGGCACTACTAAGAGAAGATTTAGAAGACTCCAAAGTCAAGCTAAAAGGGTTCAAAAATAGCTCAAAGAACTTGGATAAGTTCATCAAGATACAAAAGCCTACATCAAGCAAAATAGGTCTTGGATTTGAACAAGTTCAAAAGAAATGGGAAGGAAAGTCAACCTCAAGTTTTGGAGGAGAAGAAACTTCAGATGAAGATACTTCAGAAGAAGATAGTGTAAAAGAGAGTGAGACATCTGAGGATGAGTTGGACAATAGAGAGTTCAACAAGGATAGGAACAATGCACAAAGAAGATACAGATGGAACAACAATCAGAATAGGTCAAGAGAGACTAAGAGACCAATGAGGTCAAGACAAGGAGACTTCAATGGAAGATGTTTTTCATGTCACAAGTTTGGGCACATGGCTTCACAGTGCAGGACACATGAAAGACAGGAATATGGGAACAGATAACTTTTCCATGGGTATTGCTACTCATGTAATCAGTTTGGTCACAAGGCAATGAATTGTAGGGTTCATGATAGAAGAGGATATGGCTTCACTAGGAGAAATCCTAAGACATTTGCACCTCCAAGGAATAATAACATTAAGTGTTATAAGTGCAATAATGATGGTCACACAACAAAGTGGTGTAGAGCAGACATTCCAGAATCAAGTAGGAACAAGGAATAGGAATAGGAACATGGATATGAATAGGAACAGGAACATGGATATGAATAGGAACATGAACATGGATATGAACAGGAACATGGATATGGAAAGAAATAGTCAGAGGAATCAGAAGGATCAGATAAGAAGAAGAGAGGATAAAGGTAAAGAATAGTGCTTTCTAGGAGTAGAAATACTCCCACCCCAGAATTAACCACCTCAAGAGGAGGTGGGGGAGGGGCTAAGCTAAGAGGCTCATTCTTAGCCCCGAGCCCCAAAGGTGACCCTTTGCCATTGATGTCAAAGGGGGAGATATTTGAGTAAGGGGGAGATATTTGGTATTTGAGAGAGCATTGAGCCAGGGGGAGCAATGTCCCAGGGGGAGCAGAACAAAGGAAAGGTCAAGTTTTTGGTAAAAAGAATTTGGGTTGCCATCAATGACAAAGGGGGAGATTGTTGGACATTTTGAGCTCATTTAGTTGTCATTGATGTCAAGATGAGAAGTTGTCATTGATGCCAAAGTGAACATATGAAGTTATCATTAATACCATGGAGTACACCATTACTCACCAGGAACAATGCGAAGAGTTGAAGAAAAGTTGTCAAAATATTATTTTATAAGGGTTTGTGTTAAAACCATGGTGGAAGAATAATTTACATCAAATCAATGGAGTACAAATAAAGGTTTAAAGTTTATCTCAAGAAGGCTTTAATTTTTATTAAAGTCAAAGGTTTATAAAATATAATTTATAAAATTTAAATTCTTTTAGAATTTAAATAATTTATAAATTATAAAGGTTTTAAAAAGCGTCGACGTCATCAATTTAGTGGAGCACCGACGTCTATGTCAAAAGGTGAAATTCATATATAAAAGCTATGCCAAAGGGGCATTAAACTTACCCTTCATCGATTAATATTCATGCGACAGAGAAAAGAGTAATTCATGCAATCATTGAGGAAGAAGACAAATTTTGTGTTGTCTTTTAGTGCAAGGAAGAAGATGAAAAGGGAGGGCTTAAGGCCTCACTCCCATTGGATAGGGTGGTCCATTGGTAGCGCATGTTTTGTGAGAGCGTTGGGAGTGGAAGTGACCATGATCGATTCACATGGAGGTTGTTGGCATGTTTGTCTTGAGCACTACGGAGGAAAATATTTTGGCATGCGCTCATTTGAGTGCCAGGCTTAGAAGAAAGAGCACAAGGTGCTCTTAATATTCCAAGTGTGCGTCTAGCGCACATGGTGGTCTAGCCCATGGCTAGGGCGCACGAGGAGGCAGATATTGGGGGTTCGAATCTCATAAGTGGCAAAGGTATTTTTGTTAAATAAATTTTTATTTGCCTAATGTCTTTCCTAAGGTAAAAATGGAGTTATAAGGGTAGAATGAAAAGTTGCTTGTTTGGTAATTGATTTATGTTATTGGAGTTATAAGGAAAGTGGATTTGATTTTTTCCAAAGTTCTTCTTGCTATTAAAATTTAATTAAAGAGGTTTTTGAGTTAAATTTTGGTGGATGTTAAATTTATTTTAATTGGGAGATTATAAGGTGTTATTGGAAAATATTTTATGTATGTTGATGGTTGTTTTTATAGATGGAGTGATAAGGTGTAATTGAGTTTTTGCATTACATTGTGAGAAAGATTTATCTTCTAACCTCTTTGAGTTTGGCATAGAAGTGGTTGTGGTTGTGGCAGATTTATGAGATCCCTTAATCATCAAGAAAAAGGTATGAGCACATTCTTCCATAGTTGAGTTGATTGATTGATTTTATGAAAATAAGTTTGGAGTGAAAAGGATTTGATTAGGGCTTCCTTATTGAGTGTGTTTGAGTTAATGCTTCAAGGTTTTCTGGGTTAAAGAGTTGTTATGTGAACCTTGTTTTATAAGCATTGTTGTTGAAGCCATTGGTTGAGAGAAGAACTTGAACTAGGGTTTGAGTATCATTGCTATGTGAGGATTGTTTTATAAGCATTGTTGTTGAAGCCATTGGTTGAGAAAAGAACTTGAACTAGGGTTTGAGTATCATTGCTATGTGAGGATTATTTTATAAGCATTGTTGTTGAAGTGAGTTGTTGAGCAAAGAACTTGAACTAGGGTTTGAAAAGAACATGAGTATCATTGTTATGTGAGATTTGTGGTTGAGCATTGTTGGAAACATTTTGAGTTGATGTTTATATGCTTGGACTAGGGTTTGTGAGAAAGGATTATTTCATTGAGTGATTGGTTGAGTAGAGTTGGTTGAGCCTAGTCAAGTGGATGTGTGAAGTGATTGTTCAAGTTCCATAAAACAAACTATTCTATATTCTGAATTGAGTTGAGAAAGTGATTGAGCATTGAGTTGAATTTGAAGCATATTGAGTCTCTAACAATTCTCCTTATGTTTCTAAGAGAGTGATTGAAAGTAATTGAGCATTGTGATTAGTATAGAACATATTGAGTCTCTAACAATTCTCTTTATGTTTCTATGAGATTGGACAAGTTCTGTGTGGACTTGTTGAGTAGATTTGAGGTAAGTCTTTGAGGAGACTTGTGGACTGATTTTGTGTGAGATTTTGTGGAAGCTTACAATACATATTTGGATAAGTTCTTGAGAGGACTTATTGAGCAGATTTGGACAAGTTCTAGAGAGGACTTGTAGAGCATATTTGAGCAAGTTCTAGAGAGGACTTGGAGGAAAATTTAGCAAGTTCTAGAGAGGACTTGTAGAGAATATTTGAGCAAGTTCTAGAGAGGACTTGTGGATAGATTAGTGTGAGATTTTGTGGAAGCTTACAAGGCAGATTTGAGATAAGTCTTTGAGAAGACTTGAGAGCAGAGTTGATTGATTTGTTCAAACCTTGAGTTAAGGTTTAGGGCAGATCCAATAGAGTTGAGTCAAGCCTTGAGTTAAGGCTTGAGGATAGAGATCGAGGATAGATTTGTGCTAGACCGAAGGACTATGTTTAGTGCAGATTTGAGAGTAGATTTTGGTGCAAATTTGAGGATAGGTTTGTGCCAGACCAGAGATAGATATTGAGCAGAGTTGTACTAGACCGAAGGACTATGTTTAGTGCAGATTTGAGATAGAGATTTGGAGGTGATAGAGAAGAGAGGATAGTAGTCTCCAGTGGATAGAGATCCATTAGCCAGGGTAGTGAGGATAGGTCTTCTGAGTGGGGACAAGAGTCTTCAGTGGAGAGAGATCCACAAGCCAGTGTAGTGGAGGCAGTAGTCTTCTAGAGGATCACCAACCAGAGCAGAGGAGAAGGAGTTCTCCTATGGATAGAGATCCATGAACTTGATTTAGGGGATTGGTGTCTCCTTTGGACAGAGGTCCATAAACATTGTAATAGGGAAAGGATTCCCAAGAGATTGATTGAGAAAATTTTAGTGAAATATTTTCTCCGTGGAGTAGCCCACATTGGGTGAACCACGTAAATTGTGGTGTCTCTATTGTGTGTGGTGATTTGTGCATTGCTTTGATTACTATTATTGATATTGCTATCTATACATTGCATAATATTGATTTGGAAAGAAAAGTAAAAAGTGGTCTTATACTGTTCACCCCCCTCTCAGTATAAGCTTGTGTTCTTCAAAAAGTATCACTTAAAAATAGTTTGTTACCTTTTTAATACAATGGTGGTTATCATAATTAAATTTTGACCAAAATATTATAAAATTCTAGAACTTGAATCAAGGAAACCTGGGATTTAAAAAATTTCATAAAACGTCTCAAATATTCTCATAATACTAGCAGTAGAAGAAATTTAGGATAATAAATTTTATTACATGATTAAATGCCCAAATAGGGGGTAATTTGGACATAGAGAGTATTGTAACAATGGAAGAGGTATTTGAGAAGACAATCAAGCAATAATAAAAAATTCAATCAATTTTTCTAATTTTAGAGATTTGAAAGAGCAACATAAAACATCCAACAACCCACACTAGTGTTTAATTGTTTTTTGTGAAATGGGAACCATATAATGGGAAAAAAGGAAAGGTGGAGAAGCACTTCAAAATGGAAATTGAAATCAACAACAATCTCAATATAAAAGGCCAAAAGAATGCAAATAATGATAGAGAAAATGGTAGATAGGGAACCAAAAATGGGTGATTTACATATGACAAAGATCATTATGTAAGTCACTATCCCAAAAGAAGCAATGGGTTAAGCATAAAATCACATAATAAACCACTCAAAATCCACATTACATCCATGCAAATATGGATAATTGCCAAGTAGAATATCATAATATTCCTATGTAGGAAAAAAATATGTTGTATGCACACCCTATTTCCATCTTAATTGGTACTTGTTCTACCTATTTTTTTTTTAATATTTCCACATATTGCAAATAACATAAATAAAAGAGTTTCTTATATATCAAAATATTATATTGTTTAATAAAAAAATCAAACAAAAAGGAGGGTTGAGCATTTTTTAGCATGATCGAGTTAGAATGTTCTAACTTTACAACCTAAGTAGACCTCTATTTGAATCACTTAAGGTTTTATGATGTATTCATAGGCATTAATTGACTATAACAATAGGTCCAATGTTGATTGTTTTATTGACAATGGAATTTATTGGGGGTGTGTATAGTACTACCATTTAGGGGGTCTTGAAACCCATTAGCCTAAGATTGATTTTTGCTACATAGTTAAGAAATGCCTAAAGGAAGGGATGCATATTTTATTCTATACACATTGATGAATTAGGATATTAGAAGGCTTCTACTTTTTTTTTTTTTTTTTTTTAATTTACATGGTGGAATCGGTAGCCGCCACAAATCCAAGCAAGCTATCTAGCTTTATGGCCGCCACAGTATTATGCGTTGTCCGCCCTAGAAGCCACCACATAGATCTTCACGCAGTCCACCCCTATAACCACCATGCCACAATAATTTTAAACCTTTTACGCCGCTGAAAGCACCAGGAAAGGGACAAGTGTTCAGTTCGACGAGGCCCGAGATTTAAACCGAAGGCTTCTACTTATAATAAATATTATTTTCTAAATGAATATCATGATGTATTCCCTAAAGAAATTCTAGGATTGCCTCCCAAGCGAAAATTTAATTTTTAAAATAAACATTTACTAGGGGTAGAGATAATACTAAAAATACCTTATAGAATGACTACAATGGAGACAAACTAAAAATATAACTAAAGAATTTTTTTTCAAATTGGTTGATAAGACCAAGTGTATTACCATGGGGTGCAATATGTTTTTGTAAACAATAAATATGCCACTTTGTGACTTTGTATTAATTATAGGATGTTAAATATGGAAAAATTAAATAATATATGCTTCCTCCCTACAATTGATTATCTATTTGATTAAATGAGGGAAGATACAATTTGTTCAAAGATAGATTCTAGGTCTAATTATCATCAACTAAGAATAAAGAGTAATATATTCATAAGATGGCTTCTAGGACTAGGTATGGACATTATGAGTTCATTGCAATACCATTTGAACTCATTAATTATCTTATAGTCTTTATAAATTAAATTAATGTTATGTCACTCCTAGGATATTTGTATTAAGCCCCTTTTATGCTTTTTATGTCTCTTTACCTAAAACTAGAATAGGTTTGTAAACCGATGTCACAAATGCATAGACCACAAAAAAATTGTATGAATTACAAAATTTGGAATTAAGACACTTTTCTATCGAAGGTTATGGCCTCTATATTTTTTCCCAAATATTCCTCAAAATAAAAAAAATAAATCCTCAAACCTTAAAACTCAACATCAAATCACAATATGTTGCATGTCATTCATTGGTTTATAGGTGCTTGTCACTTATGTTTTGCAAACCTCTACACTATGGTACTATTTGAGTGGCTATAAATTTTACATATGCCATATTACTATTGGTTGAATATGTATAAGTAAATAAAATATTTGGTTTTATGGCATAAAATGTTGCAATGATGGTTGTCACATTGGCCATAGTAGTCTGATTAAAAAATATCAAATATCTATTGTAGAGGATCAAACTTGGGTCTTCTATGTCCTATCCTCTTTGGTCTAGCTAACATGACAACATCACACATAATAATTGAGAATTCACCAACCACCTTTGAGTTCTTTGCATTAGCAAAGTTGAAGCAAGGAAAAAAAGGATAGTCCCCAACAAGAATCTAATACTAGCTTCTCACACCATGAAAACTTTAGCAAGGTTGAGCCAAGTAACTATGCTATATTTTTTACATGATAAATTATGCCCTTATCTCCTTGATAATAGTGGGTATGACATATAGTATGACAAAGGTGCTACTACCAATGAACCAACAAACCTATGTATCGTGCTTCTATACTAAGCAAAACATTGAAGATTTGATCCAAGGATCCACATTGCCATGTAAATTGAGAAACCTTTGTCTAGAAAACATCTTCTATATTTGATCTAAATACAATTTTTTCATTATAATGAAAGAGGATCGAGGTAAAAAAATGTGGAGCTCATAAAATGAAAGTGTGCATAAAAGTGAGCATGCAAAAGATGGAAAATTTTATTTTGACATTCTTGGTGGCAAACCCTTATTTAACTTATTTCCTTATCTTTTATAAATGCTAAGAAAGAGTAAGGGAACCATAATTAAACTAAAATTAAATATGGAAAATCAGAATTACTTTGAAAGGAATGAAGAAAAGTTTTGAAAATTTTATCCTCTCTACTTCTTGTGCCAAATGAGTGATGAAGCTTTAAAGAGTAATCTACCCTAAAATTATGAGAATGTGACTAAGTGATGACACTCCATACTCATTATAATACCACTTTGGAATTTATAATATTATCTAAAGATAAAAAAAGCAATTTGTCCACTCAAATCTTATACAAAAAGTATAAAATATTAAAAGAAAGGAAAAGAGACACAAATATTGGTAGGAACCTACATGCACCATAAATAATCACTATTAATCCTTAGATAAAAGTCACTACACTCCAATAATTAAATGATGGAGTGGGAGGGTATTTATACTAAAACAAAAAACTATATTTATACTAATGATCTTACCCGACATTGACATAACAAGAAGGATTTAAGTTTAGTTGCAAGTTTAAAATGTGGGTTTAAACATAACAAGGTTAATCGGGCCCATAAAGCTTACATAATAAAATATTATAATAAATTAAATGTATTGTACAATGATTTCCCTTAGGCCTTATCTAATATTACATTATACAATGTTAGCATTGGCCATGAATCAATTTATACTTTCAACATTGATATTAGTTATATAAAAGGTAATAAAAAAAAGAGTGATTAGTGGTTTAAGTTGTAGTAGATATATTTCAACTATTATTTTTATTAGAATAACTTATAAAGAATAGGTTTTGAGGTAGATATCTAGGGATGAATGTTATAAAATGGTAAAAAATGCCTTAGAGAAAACATGAAGGATCATAAATATGATGGATATCATTTAGATGAGATAGTAAAATCTAGGAGGTGCTTGTATGTAACAAATGTTAGAAATATAAGAAATTTTATGTTGCAAGAGGTATATTGTGCTCTATATTTAGAGAACCCTAGTATAACAAAAATGGTGGAAAATTTGAAAAAGCTATATTTTTGGCTTGGATTGAAAAATATTATAACTTTTATAGCTAAGTGTTTAAAAATCGAACAAGCAATGGTTGAGAATATACATTTGATAGGTATGTTATACCACCATGACATATAGTAGTAGAAATAATAGACAATCAAAATGGATTCTGTGTAGGGACTATTGATATCTAGGAATAGGGAACATGTTATCTTAATAATGATTGATAAACTAACTAAAGTAGCATATTGTGTACTTAAAAATAAAAAATATGATGTTCCAATTTTTGTAAGGAGGTTAATCAAAGAGAATTTTACACTAAATGAGGTTCCATAGATAATTGTATCATATAGATATAGTATGATAACCTCTTGGTTATGAAATATATTAACCACTAATATAGGGAAACAAAATTAAAAAAATTACCATCGAGAAATAGATGGTCAAAATGAAAGAGTAGACCAAATTTTAGATCTACTAAAAATGTAATACATGGATCAACAATACCAGTGGGAGGAACACCTACCTATTGATCTAGGGAATTGTCTTGAATTCTAATAAAGCATTCTGCTCCAACATATGAGTTTCAACAAGGTTGGATGGGTTTTACAAAGGCTTTACCAATCTCTAGATTAAAGTTGGCTCCCTAATTTAATAATATGGATATATAATCTAAACTAGCCAATTTGTAATAAATTAAATACATGATAAGAAAATGCATGAAAAGTAAAGTGTGAAATTAAAATGCATGAAGTATGAAAACTGAATTCATGATGCTTATAGTGTGATAAATGAAAGCAAATATGACTATTACATTATAGTGAGGATAGCATATGGTCATTCAACACATGATAAGTTAATAATGACTTTCATCCATTCATTTGATTATGAAATTGATAATCAAATGATAAGATGGGCTAGAAGGGTTGTACCCAACCACCACACACTAAAAAAACCAAGAGGATAGTGCCACTAATGTAGAACTTTCCAAATTCATATAATATCATGAGTAAAAAGCACAATGTGGGTTTTATAAAGTGCTTTTAAGAATTTCGTGGCCAAAAGATAAATACAATGAGGGCCCTAGGTCCCTATTTGTAGAAAAAGTTTACCCTTGAGTTACCTAGGGTGAAAAATAATTTCTCCTAGTGAAAGTAAAGATTTGGGGGTAACTTCAGCAAAATGTGACACTTCCAAATGTTAAATACCTCTAATTATGCATCTAAGAGGATTAAAATACTCCAAAAATGTTTAGTGTGCTACAAAATCCAAATATTTTCTTGAAATACATGCTAATTTTCCTTGATTCACTTGCACTAGAAAGTAAACCATACATCTTTGTTGAGAAAATAACTCCTTAAGCAATTTGGCACCTTTCTTGAGTGAATCGCTCCTCAAAGCAAATTTGAAATTTTTGCAAGCAAATCAATAGTTCACCAAAAAAATATCTAAAATATTAGACTTTACGAAGCACTCAACTCATTCTCATTGATTTGCATATAAAGATTACAATGCGGTTGATTAACCACCAAGTTGGTTAATCAACTAATTCGGAGAACGCCTATGAGTGTTATTTTAATATTAGTGCTAATAATGTGATACAACATAACAACATATGCTAACATCCCCCCTTATTACATTATTGGCAAATTCCAATAGTATCATGAAATTTTTCATATTTGATACGTCCAAGTGCTTTGGTAAAGATATCTGCAACTTGCGCATCAGTAGGAATGTATTGAAGTTGTATATGGTGCTTTGGAACTTCATCTCGAATAAAATGACATTTGGTATCAACATGTTTGGTACGTTCATGAAAAATTGGATTTTTGACAAGATTCAAAACACCTTGATTGTCGCAAAACAAATGAAGTGGAAGATTCTTTGGAAGGCCCATGTTTGTAAGAATGCAACTTAACCACATTATCTCACAGACTACTTCACTAGCTACACGATATTCTGCTTCTGTAGAAGATAAAAAAACCACATGCTATTTCTTACTGTGCCATGAGATAGGTCCATATCCTAGATGAAAAACATATCCAGAAGTGGATTTATGATCATCAATAGATCTAGCATAATCTGAGTCCGTGTATCCCAGTAAGAAGAAATTATTATTCTTTCTATATTCTAGACCATAATTTGTACTACCACGAACATAATGAAGAACTCTTTTTGCTGCTTTCCAGTGACTCATCTTAGGCTCTTGCATGAACCTTGAAAGATATCCCACAACAAAATTGAGATCTGGCCTGGTATTTGTCAGATACAGGAGACTCCCAATCAACTGGTGATAGAGAGTTCCATCTACTTGAGGTGACTCATCATATCGAGATAACTTAAGTCCTTGCTCCATTGGAGTTGCTTTGGACTTACAATTAGTCATCCGATATTTTTCTACTAAAGTCTTGGCATATTTCTTGTGTTACTTGAATATGAAATTGTGCTTGAGTAAATTCTAAACCAAGACAATAGTGCAAAAGTCCTAGATCTGTCATTTCAAATGATTGCTTCAAGTCATTTTTCACTAAGTCAATCATACTTTCTGAGCTTCCTGTGATGATCAGATCGTCTACATAAAGTACAAGAATCACTATATCAGAACCATTTTTCTTGATATAGAGATTTGCATCTGAAGGACTTCTTTCGAATCCATGCTGCACAAGGTGACTATCTATCTTGATATACCAAGCTCGAGGAGCTTGTTTTAGCCCATACAAGGATTTGATCAATTTGCATACTTTTTGTTCTTGCCCCTCGACCACGAACCCTTCTGGTTGAGTCATGTATACTTCTTATTGTAATTCACCATTCAAGAAGGCACTTTTAACATCCATCTGATGCAATTTCCACCCAAACTGAGCTCCCATGGCACAAAGTATGCGAATGGTAGTCATTTTTGTAGTAGGGGCAAAAGTCTCTTCATAATCTATGCCTTCTTTCTGAGCATATCCCTTTGCAACAAGCTAGGATTTATGCTTATCAATAGATCCATCTGCCTTATACTTCACTTTGAACACCCATTTGCAGCCTATGGGTTTCTTTCCTATTGGCAGATCGACTAACTTCCAAGTATTATTTTTAAGGAGAGACTTATGTTCTACATCCATGGCCTCCTTCCACTATGGTTCATCAAGTGCAGATTGAACCGTTGTGGGTTCATTTGTATTCAATGTAGACATATAAATATTTTCTCCATCCTCATCTTCTTCTCTATCATTTCTTGCACTCACTGACAAGTCATCAAAATGTTGACAAAGTTTGTCAACCTCTGAAGTAGATTCCTCTGCTCTCATCTGCTAAGTCATACTATGAGTACATGGCATATCAAGAGATAGATCTAGAAGGGATTTCAACTTAGCATCTCTCAAAGTGCTAGTATACCATTTTGGAACTTTTTGTTTTTGCTGTGGAAGTATAACCTCCTTCTTAGGTTCTTCTTCATCTAGGTATATAGTTGTGGATGTGTCTTTTGATGTGAGGAATTCATCAAATACAACATCTCTACTTACATGTGTCTTCTTGGTCTTAGGATAAATCAATCGATAACCTTTTGAGTACTCATCATAGCAAAGAAAGATACACTGCAGGGTTTTCTCATCCAGCTTTCTCCTTTTTTGTTTTGGAATGTGCATGAATGCTTTACATCCAAACACCCTTAGATGAGAAATGGAAGGTTTCTTATCACTCCATGCTCCTTGTGGTGTTTTCCCTTGTAGAGCTCTAGTGGGTGCTCTATTTAGGAGGTATACAGCTGTGTTTGTTGCTTCTGCCCAATATTGATCCTCAAGATGTGCTCCCTTTAACATACATCGAACCATTTCCATAATGGAATGATTTATTATTTCTGCAACTCCATTCTGCTGAGGTGTATAGGCTGTAGTCAGTTGTATTTTTATCCTATGTTTCTTAAGAAACTCTGAAAACTCTTCAGAGGTGTATTCCCCCCTCGATCTGAGTGGAGGGTTTTTATCAAACATCTCGACTCCTTCTCAAAAAGTTTCTTGAACTATTGAAAGTAGAGAAACGCTTCTGATTTCAACTAAAGAAATAAAACCCACATCTTCCGTGAGTAATCATCAACGAATAGTTGAAAATATTTTTTTCCACCATAGTTGGTTGGCATAGGACCACACAGATCGATATGTACTAGCTCTAAAGGGTTTTTAGCTCGAGAGGAGCTAGCTTCAAAAGGTACTCGATGTTGCTTCCCTGCTAAGCAATCCGAGCAAACTGGCAAGATAGATGAGAGTGGTGGAAGACCTTTCACCATCCCATATTTGTATAATTTGAGCAAATATCCAGAATTGAGATGCCCATAATGTCGATGCCAGAGAGAGGTGGCATCCTTTGTAGTTGTAGCCAAAGCAACATGTGGAGTTGAAAGGGCATCGAGAATAAACAAGCCATGTTTGTAGGATACGGTTGCAACATGTTTACCACTGTGTGTGATAAAACATCTCTTCTTGCCTTTGACAACTCGAAACATGACCTCCATGTTTCTATCCAATATTTATGTGACTGAAAGCATATTATTGGCTAAGCTTGGAACATAGAGAACCTTCTCAATTTGACAAATACCATCAGGAAGGGACACAGAAATATCCCCTTCTCACTTTACTTGATATACTTGATTATCTACAATTGTGACTGGCTTACCCTATTTCTCCACAAAAGTATCAAACCATGATTTATCCCCAGTCATGTGTTTGCTATCTCCTGAATCAATATACCATACAACTTCTATCTAGGAAGACAAAGTATGAGTCATGAGGACCTTGTGTGCTCTTTCAGAGTCAAAATCTGAATCGGACCCAGGAGGATCTGAGTCTGAGTTGGAGTCAGCATAAGCAACATGGCCTTTAGATTGCTTATCCTTATCGTATTTATGCTTGTTCTTGCCCTTCTTCTAAGGACCTCTATCGTTTGGTTGCTTGTTTTTGAACCAACACCTGTTGGTGCCATGGTTATTCATATCACAAATTTTGCAATATTTTGATTCTTTTTGCTGATTTTACTTCCCTTTTCCTTTCGAAGAAGCACCCCCTTTTTGAAACTGGCCTTGTTTTTTACCACTTTGTTGTGTGGAAAGAGCATTATCTGGCATATCATCTTTCTGGACCTGAGTTGCCTCCTCAGTCTGAAGCAGGTTTACCAGTTCCACAAATGAGACTTTTCTACCAGAAACATTGAGGGAAGTGATCAACATCTTGTAGGAATTTGGTAATGCTCTCAAGATGACAGAGTTCAAGATATCATCATCCACCGATTTTCCCATAGCATTCAATTTCGCTTTCAAGTCAGCCACTCTACAAAGGAATATATCAACTGTTTCCCCAGAACTCATACTGAGATTATGTAGTTGAGTTTGGATATGGAGAATAGTGGATTGATTCTTGCCCTCATATACTGTGATCAGGGCATCCCAGGCTATCTTACTAGTTTTTGCATCACAAATATGAGGCTGCACCTCATCTATAGTAGCAAGCAAGATAAATACGAGACTCTTCTTGTCTTTCTTATCCCAAGCATCTTGATATATTCCTGCTATCTGAGGATGTTTTGTAGTGCTAGTCACTACGTCCTATAAATCTTCCAACTGAAGTATGGCTTTCATATTTGTCTTCCATGGAACAAAGTTAGGACCTTTCAAAAATTGTGAGTCTGAGAGATACTTATGAATTATGGCCATTATGAAGGTTCCTTATATCACCAATTGGTCTCCCTTTCTTTATACCTGCCAGATATTTATACTGTAACCATTCAATATACACCCGCCCTTATGTGAGGGAAACTATAGGTATATATGAATAGTATACTACTCAATATGTACTCGCCCTTACATGAGGGAGACTATAAGTACATATGATAAGCACAATATTTTGAACATAGGTGATACTGAAAGGGCATCGTGTTGTTAATGACACCTACCATAGAAAGTTTTATTCTACATGCGTGGGGCGTAACTTCCCCTAAACACTTTGGGAAAAAACCTTTCGTCAGGATTTACGCCTAACAACAATCACGATGTGGGTATGAAGTGGAAAAAAAACAAAAACTGGTTTGCCTTATTTCTTCCTGACAATTTATAGATAACAAGCTCAGACGTCATTGTTGCATCTATATTAGGCGACGAATACAGTAGTACAAAGCACGAAAACATTACCTGTAAGTGTGGACCAGAGGTATCTCAAATACTGAACGCTGTTGTGCAATAAATTGCACAAATAGGGTATAAATTTGGGGTCTTATATTTTGTTTAATTTATGATTTTGAATGCAAGAAAACAATGTATTTAAATGCAAAAAAAAACAATCATAAATGCCCACAAATTATAGCTCCTATTACACATTCCCCCCTTTATCTGAAAATTTTCCAAGTGAAATCATGTGAAATCCCCCCTTCAAATTGCAAAATAGATAAGAATGGGTGAAAAAAAAATACCTGAAAACCCCAAAAACAAAAAATGGGAGCCTTCAAGGCATCAAGATGTGTTTGTTGTTGCTTGAATGATGCCTTTTTGGCGTCAAATTTGCTTTATTGCCTTCGAAAGCCCCTTGCGGGCATCAAAACCACATTTCGGGCATCAAAATTTTGGTTCGGGTGTCAACGCGATCGTGCGGGCATCAACAATGCACAGGCATAAAAAAAAAAATGAATCCGTCAAAAAATTCCCTGACGGGATTCGAAACCACAACCTTCCACCAAACAAGGACCATACCAACCATGGGAGCCGAAGTGCCCAATGAAATCAAACAGGAGCCACGCCGGTATTATCCACTTTGGAGGGTGGAGAAGGGAGAAAAAAAAATTAATCCCACATGGCCTATGCGGCCACTGTGGGAGGGTTTAAACACTATCGAAAGTGCCAAAGCTTTCGGTTTCCTTTGGGCAACCACCCCACCCTTTTGCCTCCACTTTCCGCATCTACCGACGACACAGTCCCCGATCCACTGTCTGCTACATGCTACATGAGTCCTCTGTCAGTGTGTCCCTGTCCTTTGTTCTACGTCAGGTCTGTTAGCAGTTTTTCCTTTGTCAGCATACTGTCAGCTCTATGTCAGGTCTATCTATGTCTTGTCAAGGTTGTTCCTCTGTCTCGTCTAGGTCTGTCTATCGGTTGTTGTCTCGTCCAGGTCTATTTTTCGGCTGTTGTCTCGTCCAGGTCCGTCGTCCGTCAGGATCCTCCACCGTCAGGTTAGTCTACCCGCTGCGGCGTCCGTAGCTCTAATACCATATTAGATTTGACGAAGCACTCAACTCATTCTCATTGATTTGCATATAAAGATTACAATGCGGTTGATTAACCATCAAGTTGGTTAATCAACTAATTTGGAGAACGCCTATAAGCATTATTTTAATATTAGTGCTAATAATGTGATACAACATAACAACATATGCTAACATAAAATTCTATCTTCTTTTAGAATTTTCCTATCATCTAGCCTCATATTGCTATTTATTGCTTCTAAATTGGGTAAAATTTGGAAACGATAATTTGCCAAGGTACTAAATTTATAGAAAATTCATGGGATACCAAGTTTGATTGATGTATAATCCTAGATATTACCTCTATACTTGGGTGTGAAGTCTTCAAAATTGGTATCATTGCTATAAAATTGACAAAACTTTGTTATCTCTCCATGGTGTCTTTGGACCCTTAACCAATATTGCATGGTAATATCCCCATAAAAATTCTCCACTCACTGTCATTAGAAAAATACACTATTATGAGGTCCTTAGATTCTCCTACAAAATCTTCAAAAGAATTTTCAAATAGCTCTTCTCCCTTGGCCACTAGGTCTTTTAACTTAGCATAAATCAAATTTAGCTTTTTGCATACTTTAGGGGCATTCCCTTTATTAGCTTGATTTTTATATTCTTTTATCATGTTTTAGACATCATCATCATCATCTAGGACATGTTTCCAATAAATAAAAATATCTAGTGTTCCAATAGTAATTAACCCTTGAATATCTTTATCTATTTATTGGACTTGAGCTTTTAGAGATGCCAAGTTATCTTTGTAATTTTGTAAGTTCCTTTAGATGTTTGGAATTTTTCTAATATTCTTCACCATGTCTTTGTGATCTATCCCATGTTTCTATACCTTTATTAGGGTCATCGATGTAAGGAGTTTCAAAACCTCTTAGTATTCACATCTTACATAAAGTTACTTTTCTACTTGTTTGATGACGATCTTAGATATTTTCAAGATTTATCCTTTAGATGGTGTTAACTTAAAGTATCCAAAGGTGTTCTTTATATCCTCCTTGATTTTGTCCTACATGTCTTTGTTCATATATATTTCTTGCACAAATTTAAGGTATACCTCCATTTCTCTAAGCTTCAAGGTTTCCAACTTGATCTATTGGTATTTGTTTTATAGATCTTCCAATAGTCTACTTTGTTCCTCAGTTATATCTTACATGTTTTATTCAAATTTAGAATATTTGAACTTAAGGTATTCCATAATTTTATTCAAATAATCCCTTTAAAATACCTCTTTATTAAGCCCTTTATTTTCCTATTAGAGTTGGTCTCTTTCAACCTTGATATTCAATAACTCTACCTCTAGCCTTCTATTCCTAAATTATACTACTTCATCTTAAAATTCTGGTTGGACATACTTCATAACCACATATAATATGAGTTGGCTCACCAATTAGGCCATCTAATATGTATCCATTCTATATAGGTCTAGTTGCAATACTTTAGTAGTCAAGTCAATAGGAGTAGTTGCTATATTTGAGGGGTCAATTTTTGTTTCCTCATTAAAATCCACTTTATCCCATTTCTTTGAGATGTGTGAGTGAAAAATAACTAAGGCATTGGATATTTTTTTGTTCATCCACTTGTACCATTTATTCCACCCTCTCTCTTTAGCTGGGAGGATATATAGTACCTTTTTTACCTTTGAATACCTAGCTTGGTATGCATAACTTGACCTTTCTCCTTGAGAGGGAATCATGTATGTATGATCTCCTATAGACTTAACTCCTTAATAAGGTATATTAGGAATGATTACCTATAGGAGAAGTTGTCTTGCATTATATTTAGGGTAAGTGGAGGTGGTAGGTATGGCAAGTGGTGTAAACTAAGTGGTGACAATTAGAAATAGAGTGAAAGGTGATCAGAAAGGGAATCATGGTTTCTAAGATGATTGGTTGTGATGTAAAATATTGAGTGAGTGGATGTGGGAAGGAAGTGAATGTAGTGATATCTACTATTATGGTAATCATGTGAGGAAGAGTATCTCTTAAAAAACCATGGGGTAAGTAGCACCTAGGAGAAACATGGTATTATGCTAGTGGATGTGTCTCCTGAAAACCATGGGGTAAGTAGCACCTAGGAGAAACATGATATTATGCTAGTGGATGATGGAGAAGCACAATAGAATAAAGTGAAAGAGGAGTGGAGATAGGAGAATAAGAGGGAGAAAAAATATAGGGAGAGCATATATAGAAGAATAAGTAGTAGAGGGAGAAGGTGGAATGAAGGATGGTAAATATGTAGGAGTTGATGTATATGCAATCATGGCCATTGGAGTGCTTGTTCCTTAATATTGAGGTGGGATTCCTTAAGGGATTTATCCTTCTTCAATATAGATTTCTTGCCTTTGCTACTTTTCCATTGTTGCAACCACCTCACTCAACATTGATCCATATCTCTCAAACTCATTCTACCCTTTTATTTTTATCTATTTAACTACTATACTAAATATTGCTAGAGTTTATGATATAATTGATATGCTAATTACCAACACCACCAATTTTTTACACTTCTTATGTGGGGATAAAGTTACTAGTATTTCTAATGCTTTAGTGAAGTTCTTTATAGTATTGGTGTCTTTAGGGTATCACTTGTTCTAAGAGGTAGATAATTTGGCATAAAATAGACCATATCTCAAGGATTTGGTCATGGTGTCTATTTCATACCTCATTCTTTGACATGCTAGGATTTTCTTATATGCATACCCTAATTTTGAAAGGAAAACCACCCTTTGATGATTTGACTTGATGTTAAGGTCAAAATATTCTTTTACCTTTAGATCGAAGGCATGCCACTATGGGGGGTTATCATACCATATTTTAAATTCATCTTGATAACCTCTATTACTACTTTTACTGGAGAGCGTTATATCTTCATCTTGGTTAACCTACTATTGGTTGTTATACATTTTCTCATATTAAAAGAAGTTATCAACCTTCTTATCCCTGAAGGTTTTCTTGAAAATATATTTAGGGTTATATGACCATTAGTCTATGAGTTGTTCAACACTAATATCTCTTAACTTTTCCCCAACTACTAAGTTGTATCCTCACATCCTAGGAGTTATCTTCATGACTTTCTACTTTAGTGGTTAGAAAGTGGTTTTTTTTGCTCTTTAAAATATTTTGGGTCTACATAATCAAGTTGCCTAACATACTTAAGGTTAAACATATAATTTGGGACTCTTGTAGGTAAAATTAAGGGTATGGTAGAAAAATTATAGAGATAGATAAAGGATTTGTTCCTCGTCAAGTAAAATTTCCCTTGTAGCCATTTTACATCTATCAATATTTTTGCATCTCATCTATTGGTTTTGGAACCTTACCTCAAGACCTATCCATGATAGCCTTGTACACCTCATAATAGAAGTGGTATGAAGTCTTTATTGCTTATCTATATGCTATTTTGTGCACTCCACTATGATTAAGGTTTTTTCATCCTTTCTAACCTACTATAACTAGGGGATAGTGAACCAAAATTTGTTTTAGTACAAGATTAACTAGATTAAATAAGAAGTAAAATCAAACTTCCTCTCCTCCTTAAATCACCTTAACTAAATATCCATTTTATTAGATATGTATTTTACAATATCGATCATTAGGGAGTTCTCCAAGTAGGTATGCACAACATGTAGTAGGGCAATGTGTTCCTTGTATATCTTCTTATATTTTTTTTCTTGAGGATGGTTGCTATCCCTAACACCACCATGTAGATGTCATCCTAAAACTACCCTTATTTCAACAATATGCTAATATCAAATGCTAGATTATGCTTCATTAGGTATGGTATTAGGAAGTTTTTCTAATAGGTAGTGGATTACCTATAGTCAAAATCCATGTGGATTTTGGAACTATAATATATCCATATTGTCACATCATCAATGACATTAAAAATTATACTAATGAATCCCATACTATTCTAGAAGAAAAATTCTATCCATTATATGAGGCAAAAACTCCTTGTTGTGGAGACATATATGTTAGCCATGATTTCTATCACCTCATGAAAATTTTATATATATGGCATGAGGTTATGGCTAATATAGATATAAATTTCTAGCTTATGCTCTAATAATTTGTTTAGTCCTAGGTTGAACCTCCTTAATGCATGCCTCCTAACCTGCTCCATGGAGTGTGTGTAAGTACCCTCCATATTATAGTAAGGATCCTTGAACTATTATTTTGGTCTATTCTAAGGTTAAGATTTTTGTCAATTCCTATTTTACCTTATTTTGTTATGGTCTTATCCCTCTAATGGCCCTATCTCAATGATGGATATTGCTCAAAAATTCATGCAATCTACTTGGAAATTAGGGTGTTGCATTTAGTTTTCAAGGGGAGGAATTTCTCGAAGGGTTGAACAATTTTCTAGGTAGGTTGAATGACTCACTTGATTTATACGACTTAGGAAAAAATTGCTTTATATATTCCTCTGGTTACTTCCTCAAGCAATTCACTTAGATTCAATGGGATCCTCAATGAGGCTATGACCTACTCGGTATTTGGTATGCATGTGGCTTGTTGTTTATGCAATTTGTAGGTCAGGGTAGGATATTTCTCAAGATATATTAGAAGGAAAAGTGTGTAGAGTGAGGACCCCTTGAATATCTACATTGGGTATTTATAGACCCCAAATAGGGCATGACCTATCCATACATTGGTTTTATTTACTTGCATCATGGTGTGGGTTGTCCAAGTAGGGAGATCAACTTGTTAAAGCTTGACTAGCCTAGCCTTATGGTTGACATATGCCTAATCACTTAAGGTGAATGCATCACTTTCCTTGGCAAATGAATCACTCTTTTTTCACAATATCTTTTTTGGAAATGACATAACATAATTTTAGGGGGAGAGAGAATTTCTACTAAAGATTTGGGAAATTCTCGAAAGAAAAGGAAAATAAGAAAATGAGAATAGCAAAAGGAGAAATGTTTTCCAAACTAATAGCATGCATTATATACATACTTGTTATTTTGGCTAGGAAATTTTGTTACACCAAGAGGAGGTGCTAATTTTTCACTATGATAGGAAACATCACTCCTATGGTGGACAATATATAGGTATTTTGACTTACAATTTCAACAATCTAGTAAGGTCCACTTAATAATAAATAAAAAAAATTATAAGCTCCTAGTTTAGCATAATTATCATCCCATTTGAGCATAAGGTTTCCTTTGTACTCCACTTTGGTTTCCCATGTGTTAAACCATTTATTAAAGACCTTTTGTTATTAATAACTTCTCGAAAAGGTATTTTAACTCTACTTTAAGGCTAGTTATGCATTCATTCTTGCTTACATTGGATCAATGTTGGTGTCTTACAACTCAATTTGTTATGATATTTGAAATAAATGGAGTTCAAGGTTAATTGGTAACACATCCTCCTTGTCATTTACTAGCTTGTAGAAATATAATATTGTGTAAGCCCTTGGTGTAACCCTATCTATCTATAATTCTTGATGTGGATTTGTATGTCAATATATTTAGAATTTTGAAATGGCCTTTTCAAAGTCCTTGTGATGTTCTTATTGGTTGATTCAAACAATCCATTCTCATAAGGATAATAATTGAACAAATTTTTAAATAGGAATCTATATTCAAAGGAAACTTCATCATTTTAGCTCCTTTGAAATATGTGGTATTATTGATGATGGTGGCAACAAGGATTATGAACCTATATCTGATATCTTCAAGTAGTTACACAACTATTTCTTGATTGTCTACTTTGGCTAGGATTGCTTTAACATATTTGATAAAGTAGTATATGGTAGTGAGGATCCATCCATGGCCTATGATGGACAACATACTCATATTATTTATGAAATTAAGACCCCACTAGTGGAATGGTTCAATTAATATAATCAATTTCAAAGTAATTAGGGATATTTTCTTCCTTACTTGGAACATGCAACCAGATTTATAATTCTTAACCCATTAAAACCAATAGATGAACATGGTAGGCCAATAGTATCCATCCATCAGGATTTTATGATCTATTGTGGGTGTAGACAATTAACCTCCCTCATCATAATACTATTTGGTTTTTTCTCATTGTCTATCTTCCTCTATGCAATAGATCAAAATATCATCATAATACTTACTAAACAAGATGTTGTCTAGCCATTGATAGTGTGTTGCTTTCTATATAAACTTGGCCTTTTCTTTGATGGATAAAATTTTGAAGACTTTTCCTATAGCCATATACCTACTTATATCACTCATCCATCTAATGCACTAATCATTATCCATTTGTTAAATTATATCTGACTGCTCCTCATACATTGTCCTTATGAATATTTTGAACATAACATTACCCATGATCAACTCAGTAGACTTGATTTAAATATTGAATTATTGCATCTTATTGATCCACCTAGATTTATTTTGTTCTAGTTTACCATGTAATATAATGAACCAAACATTGGGGTGCACTATAAAAATGGTGGTCTTGCATTGTGAAATATAATACCTAAATTTCTTAAATGCATTCACAATAATGAATACATATTTCTCAATAAGGGTATATCTCTCTTCATAGTTGTGTGGGATTGACTCATAAAGTATGTGGGATGTTATTCATATTGACTATTATTTTGATTCAGGACACCAACAATACCTTTGTTTATTTTATAAACATACATACCAAATTCTTTAGAGAAACCTAGGTTGATTAGGACATGAGCCTTGGTGATGACATCTTTAAATTTTTGAAAGTATTTATTTTCCTCTTCAGTCAAATCTAAGAAGGTGTATTTTTTAAGCATCTCGGTTAGGGGTCTAACAATTTGAGCAAGTTTGGGTATGGATTTGGCTACAAATTGGATCTATCCTAAGAACTACCTAACCCTTTATTTGATGAGGATAATAATTGATGTTGAATGGATTTGTTTTTGTTAGGATATATGGTTAGTGATTATTTTGATACTATGTGACCTAGCAATTTGTCTTTTTGTAACATGAATATAGATTTATTAGGATTTAGAGAAATACCACAGTACTTACAACTTTGGAATATTACCCTTATGTGTTTGATGTGCTTTATTTTATATTTGGAAATGAATATCAAGGCATCAAGGTATATAAGGATGATCTCACCTACAATCCCCAAAAAAGCTATATACATTGCTCTATGGAATGTTGTTATATAATTTAATAGACCAAAATATATTTTTGATATACAAAAGTACCACAATTGGTGGTGAAGAGCATATTTTGTTTATCCTTGTCTTTAATCCAAATTTGATTATATCTAGAGAAAATTAAAAAAAGATAATATCTATGAGCCTATCACCTTTTATAATATTTAATAAATGTAGTCTATGGGTAGTGATCCTTTAGTGATTCCCTATTTAAATTTCTAAAACTGATACATAACATGATATTACCATTTTTCTTATGTATTGAGGTGAGGTTAGCAACCCACATAGAATGCTTGATTGAAAATATAATATCAACCTATAATATCTAGAAAAAACTTTTCTTCATTAATATCTCTATATTAGGTTTGATTGATCTTTGCTCTTGGTACAAATATTAGTATTGGGCTAGAACTTGAGGATGTGCTCTATGACACTATGGTTGTAGACCTTTAGATATTTATATGAATAGATAGTAATATCTTGGTATTTATTTTAGAGATCTTTGAAAAGATATTGTTATTCCTTAGTGTAATATTTCCTAAGTAGCAGTATCTTCCTCTTGGATACCTTGAGTAGGTGATATGGAAAATATTTCACCTTGAGTTTTCTTTTCCTTTAGCTATCATCTAGGCTAAATAAGATTTCCAACATGATCAAAACTTTGGGTATATTATTTGACTTAAGATATATGACCCAATATTTGATATCATCACCATATTAATTCTATTGTTTAGCATATTGGCACTCTCTAATGGGGAAATCTATAATATATTCATTGTTATCGAAGACTTGTTAGTGGTCACAATTATCTAGAACTGCTAGCCTAAAAATGACCTCTATCTCCTTTAGTTCAATATCATATAACATTTTCTAGATTTAATTAGGTTGATATACCTACCAAGTCATATACATTTGCATTCAACTCCATTGAAATTGCTTTGATCACATAGAAGTGAAAAATTTCAAGCAAATACCAAACTAGATGCTTCTAGGATTTTAAATCATGAAGCACTAGAAACTCACCTAATTTACTATTAGTTTAGAGTTTCCATATATTCTTAGGTCTTTAATTCCTATTTTTTTACCTTTCTTAAGCTAATACAAATCACTTCATAGTTAGCCACATTGCTTATGCCATTAAATAGTAGTTTTGAGGTATAATGAATTTGTGCTCCTTATAGACTAATGAATTGGATCCTAGTGCCTACTCTATTTCTTATTTTTGTGCTATCAAAGTACATAGTCCAGGTCTTTTAATCCCTATGTCTTGTGAAAGAAATAATACTATGCAAAATATCCATTATTAAGTAGTTTCTAAACTTTTTTTCTTCATATTCTACATTTGAGTCTATGTAATCTTACAAACATCAATTATCATTTGTACCTTTAGGTATTGGTCACCTTCTTGGTGTTCATCATCATTGATATATTTTAAAATATCATTCTAGTTTATCATGCTTTCATCTTCTAGATTATGTAGAAGGTAGTTAAAATGTGGCTTGGTCTGTATTTTAATTATCTTTTTACTAATGGGCACCTTCCTGTGTGTGTAGTCCATTTATAGACAATTTATGTATCCACTCTATAGATAGTGACATTCCAATATTTAAGGGTAGGACCATGACTACCATAAACTATAGGTATTGGTCTATGGTTATGACCAAGTCCTTGAGAATGCCCATTAAATTGACTCTAGATATCTCCTTATGTATTGGGTTTGTAGCCATATTGGTATAAGGAAGACTCCTTTTATCATATACAACCTTGGACATGACTATGGTTGTTGCGTATGAATTTACTATACAATTTTTAGTATGTAGTTCTCAATGTATATCATCATGTTAAATGGAGACAACTTGAAATTATTGGATTTTAGAGTATTTTGCACATCAAAAGTAGTTACCTAGATATTTGATGGTTGTTCTATTATTACTTTTTGTTGCTTAGTTACATGGACTAAGGAGGAATCTAGTTGCTTACCCTTAGCATAAATTTGCTCATACTCTTTCATGGCTTCATGGAATAGGTTTCATTTCCTAGATAGGGCTAAATCTTCTAGTATGATGGCCTTAGTCAATGTTTTCTTCATTTCTTCCATGATACTAAACTTGGTGAAGGGGGTTTATATCTCTATGATGAAATTTGAGGGCTTCCAAGGATTTTTTTTACACACTTCATGTGTAAGAGAGGTTTATTTTAGGCTTCTTTTATACTCTTTTTATAGTGGATATCTTCCCCTATCCCTTTTCCTTTTAGTTGGTTTACTAGATGTTTCTTTGCCTCCATTATTTACTATCGGTCTCTTCCCTTTGTCAACCCTTTGGATTTTTATGTTTAGTGTTTCCTAGACCTCCTCTTGAAGCATTTTTATATCCTCTCCTCCTATGTTTTGCTTCTCATTTTGTTCTCTTATTATGCTAATATGGCTCCTTTATTATTTACATACAATGGGTGTTTCCCCTTGTAAGGATCACTATTCCTTTTGTAATGTTGGTTTTCTTATCAAATGATTTCTCTATAGTAATGTTTATCTTTCCTTTATTTTTTGTACCCTATTGGTTGGAAAATATGCCATCATTTCAAAATATGAATCTTCATCCATCTTGATAGCACCAAAATATGACCCTTCATCCATTTTAAAAATGTTTTGGTTCAACTGTAGTTATTTGTTTTAACTTTCTCTAAATATTAATGTGTAGTTATGAATCAAAATAATTATTTCTATGAGTAGTTATTAAATAAATAATCTCAATAGTAGTCATATAGACTGCTTTCTTAACGAGTGTTGAATCACAAATAAAATAATTTTTGTAAGTTCAATTTTCATAAAGGAAATTGATGCAGAAGTTTTAAAATATTTGTTCCATGGGATGCTCTTTGTTGGTTTGGAAGATAGAGATGATTAGAACTTTAGATGCATGCTTAAATGTGTTGAATTTATGTTGTTGCATCTATGGAAATGTGTAACATACAGGTGAACTAATTGTAAAAGGTTACGTTTGGGTTTTTTTTTTTAACATAAGTTCACTCACAAGCTGTATGCATTGATGTAGTTTGAATATGGATCTTTGTGGTTTAAATTTAGGTTTGTGCAAGAGAGGTCAAAGTTCTAACCACTAGTGTTGTTGTCTATATGAAAACATTATGCCAAAGCAAACATGCATCATTGTAAGGCATCCACATTTTTTAAGTCCTAATAATTTTTTTTGTTGTTTAGATATTATACCAAAGCAAACATACATCATTATAAGGCATCCACTTTTTTAAATTTTTAATTCAATTCAAAATTTCTCATAGATGATTGTATACAAAAAGGAATTGCATGTAATTTTCAATAAAATTAATATGTTAACTATATGGAACTTTTACCCAGGTGTTGTAGGTGAGTTGGAGAGGAGAGGGCAATCCTCCAAGGGAGGTACCAGGTTCAAATCTCCACCCTACCAAAAAGCTGAATTGGGTATCCAAAATCCAATTGATAATGTTGGTGCGGGCAGGGTCGAGTGCGACCCCGGGTGACTTTGACGGTGTAGAACCCCCTGTTCGTGGTCTCTCAGACTAAGGCGGATCCACAAGGGGATTTTCACTTTTAAAAAAAAAACTATATGGAAATTTTCCATCCAACCCTGCTTCACTCAAATCCCATTTAGTTGGAAGCGTGGGATAAGCCAAAATGAGGTAGATGTAGTTGGAAGGCACTTACCAAATTCAATTGAAAGTGGAGAGCTGCAAAGATGTAAAACATTCCAAGAGAAACACAACAAAATATTAATGGTACAACCACCCAAAAAATGACACTAGAATGTTGAGTCAGCAACAATTGACCATCCAAAGATCCAAAAGTAGCAACAATTGATTACTAAGACCTTGAAAGATTTTATCATTTATGGCCTCAAATCTAGAGACCTTAAAGATTCCAATTTAAAGTTACATATGGATTTTGGCTGTATGACCAGAAGATAATTTATAGATCTTTTGCATAGATCTTCAAAGGAACCCTTCTATTGGATTTAAATAGGCCTAACTTATATTGTTAAAGGTATTAGGAGTTCTTTGCTCATGCCTGGTACCTAGTCTTATTGGCTCTTCCTGTCATCCTTCATTTTTATTCTAACAAGAGCACCCAAAACCTTCTCACATAGCCTAAGGAGTATTGAACCTTGGGCCTCATTGTCTTATAAACACTTTCAACATGTTAATACAAGTCATGACTAATTTTGCTTTGTCCTCCTTTCTTTAACTTGTTTTGATTTATAGTGGTCTATTTTGCTTGGTTGTGTTCAATAGTCATAGGATGAAATTTGTCATGTTTAGTTGCCACTTATTGAAGTTAAAATTTAGGATTTAATTATTTGGTGCATCACCCTTGTATCTTAGGTTTTATTTTTTGCAAAGTATTTAATTTCTTATTTTTAATTTTATTGCAATTCCTTTCCCTAGCCTCATTGAGGTTCAATGTGCGTTAAGGATTAGATCCTATGAGGAGCCAACCTCGATTCAAAACATTGGATATCACCTCACATTAGTCTTGTTGGGCTCCCCAACTTGGGTTAGCAGTGCATTTTGAGACAACAACACTAAAATAAGGGTTACTATAAAACAAATAATTTTACCTTACAAAATATTGAAATTATGAAAATTTAAAAGTCACTATAACTAAGCAATAAGATATAAAGAGTTATTTATAATAAGAAGAAGGTGATTGACATAATATTATAATATCTCTAATATAGTAATTTTGAATAGAGCTTTAATCATTTTAAATATGGAAAAATAAAAATCATAATTTAACATAAAATTTAAGTTTTTAGGTGCTTTATAATTTTTTAATTAAGATTTATAATATTATAATTATATGTTATTTTTAAAATAAATATGACATAAATGCAATATTTTATGCATGTGATCATCAAAGACAATTTAAATATACTTTTTCAAAATAGAAATAATTATAGTGTTAATTGTTTTTTATTAAATTTTTATGTTAACAAGATTATTTTCATTGTTATTAATGAATTATAACATACAAAAAGGATAACTATTTCTTTTACAAGAAATATAAAATAAAATTAAACAATCTAAAACATTTAGACTGAATATGAAGGTTCTACTGGGCTTTTTGATCGTATGTTGTTGCCACATGTTTGCTCTTTCTTCAACAACCATACTGTTAGGGATATAAGTGCTCTTATTACACAATTTTGTGTGCCAATTATGACTATGGTGGGGGGCTTATCCCCTTATTATGGCCACTTCTCGAGATGTCTCTTCATTGTTTAGTGAAGTTGCAGCTACAAAGAGAAATGGTAACAGTTGACAGACCTAGGAAGTTTTTCTTGAGGGTTTTCCATAAGGTAAATCATCTATGTTGGACATAATCTTGTCTATGCAAGATTTTGATAAAGCTTAAAACTGGCTTGAGAGTCACACCCTCGTTGGATATTTTTTTGGGGAGGATTCCTAGTGACTCACTAATCCATCAGTGGAATCTCCTAAAAACTCTATAAATGTAGCCCTTAATGAGGGAATTTCATACATGTTTAAATAGAAATAAGAATCTATCAAATACTTATTATATTTATTATCTTCTTCATGCCAAATTATTTCCAAATAGCTTACTCTATCTTAATTCACTCTCTTTTGCATTAAAGTTATCATTGCTCATCTATCAAGGCATTGGAGGTGATCTAGTTAGTAGCTAAGGTTGAAAGCATTTGGTTGGCTCTCAAAGGGGTAAGGAAGAAGAAAAATGTGTTTTGGTTGTGTCATTTCCTCTTTCTCTTCTTACTCATTTGGATCAATCTTTACTTTATTTTTTTACTAATATTTTATCTCCTTTTATTATCTCTTCATGTTACAAATCATTTCCATCTTACTAAAGGTGGAGGTTTTGCTAGGGTTTTTTGGTCATATGTTGTTGATGCATTTATGTTTCTTCGATCACCATACTATTAAGGATCTACGTGCTCTTATTACAAAATTATGAGTGCTAATTTTTATTAGGTAGTAGGGTTTCTCCTCTTGTTATAACCACTTCTCAAGATTTTGCTTCACTATTTAGTGAAGTTGCAACTACTAAGAGGCATGTTAATAGTCAACAAACCTAGAAAGTTTGTCCTGAGGGTTTTCCACAAGGTAAATACTCTATGCTGAACATAGTCCTACCTATTCAATATTTTGATAAAGTCTGCAACTGGCTTGAGAGTCACATCCTCATTGGATATTTTTTAAGGAGGATTCCTAGTGACTCATCAATGGAATATCCTAAAAACTCTATAAATGTAGCCCTTAAGGAAGGATCTCCATACATGTTTAAATAACAATAAGAATCTATCAAATATTTATTATATTTACTATCTTCTTCATGCCATTTTTTTGCCAAATAGCTTACTCTATCTTAATCCGCTTTCTTATGCTTTAAAGTTATCGTTGCTCATCCATCAAGACATTGGAGGTGATCTAGTTAGTAGCTAAAGTTGAAAGCATTTGATTGGATCTCAAAGGAGCAAGGAAGAAGAAAAACATGTTTTGGTTGTGTCATTTTTTTATTTCTATTATTAGTCATTTGTATCAATTTTTAATTTATTTTTTACTAAAATTTTATCTCCTTTTCCTATCTCTTCATGTTACAAATCATTTTCATCTTACTATTAATCACTTCTAATCACTTAATTTAATATTTTTCTCATATTTATTGCCATTTATCTTACTATTAGATTATGTTACTCTTATTATAAAAATTTGCATATTTATTAGTATATATTTTCATAATAGTTTGATTTGGTTTTATCACCCTCTCTACTATTATCTTGTAAGAAAACTATTGCTACTCATCACATTTTGTAGTTGTCTTTTTAAACTTATTTTCTAGTTTATTTAATTAACCTTGGATTTCATAGTTGCATGCTAACCATGATTTTCTCATTTGGTCTCATAATTTAGTTAAATTTACATAAATTACTGATGCATCAAGGTTTTTACCATCTTAGCAGAGTGCTTGACATCTTATTATCATTAACCAAAATACTTCTCATATTGTTCTTGCTCTTTTCTACTTAAGAAATTGAAAGCACTGCCTAATTATAGGGAGGTAGTACTTCTATGTTCTATTTTATATAGAGAAAAAACATTGGCTATAAAACTGCTATCAATATTTTAGATAGGAAACATGTTTTCCATTATTACATATTTTATTTTATTTTAAGAATTCTATTATCTTTTTGTACCTAACAAGGGTCTGATCATATTCTTAAAAAATCCTTTTAACTTCACTATGATTAGACAAACCTCTTGAAGAACACAAGCTTATACTGAGGGGGGGTGAACAGTATAAGATAAAAAAATTACTTTTCTTTCCAAATGATAACAATAATAATATCAATGTAGTTTTTAAAAAATGCACAAATCACCACACAAATAAGAGACACAGATTTAACGTGGTTCACCCAATATGGGCTATATCCACGGAGACATATTGCTTATAATTTTCTCAAAAAACATTGTGGCCATCAATCCACAAGAGAGACCAATCCACTATTACAATGTTTTAGGACACCAATCCACATGAGACACAAATATCCTCTCAAGTTTGTGGACACCAATCCATAGGAGACACCAACCCCTATCAAATTCATGAACACCAATCCATAAGAGACACCAATACTCTATCTCAAGTTTGTAGACACCAATACACATGAGACACCATTTCCCTCTCAAGTTCATGGAAACCAATCCATAGGAGACACTAATCCCCTCTACTGATTCATGGAAACCAATCCCCTCTACTCTAGTTCATGGACACTTATCCACAGGAGACACCAATCCCTTTTTCTCTAGTTTGTGGATACAAATGCATAGGAGACACCAATCCCCTCTCAAGTTTGTTTACACCAATCTGCAAGAGACATCAATTCCCTCTTAATTTTATGGACACCAATCCATAGGAGACACCAATATCCTTTGCTCTAGACTCTAGTCCAAACTCTGCTCACAAGACCTGCTCAAATATGCTCCAAAATTGTGCACAAAACCTGCTCAAATATTCTCCAAACTTGCCCACAAAACCTACTCAAATATTATCCACACCTGCTCAAATATGCTCCAAAACATGCTCATAAAACCTGCTCAAATTTGCTCCAAAACTTGCTCAAATATGCTCCAAAATCCTACACAAATCTGATCTAAAAAATTCTCATATATTCCCAAATATTGCATACAAAACAATGCTCATATATTCACAAATCTTGCATAATGATATCATAAAGTTATTCACCTATTCTTCAATGTGCTTTCCTCAAATAAATCAATTCAGATATATTCTATCCAAAATTATTTTATCTTCATGAACATATAGAGAATGATATACACTAACAAATTCCCAATATGTTCTTCACATTCATTAAGTTTTTCTCTTCCACATATCTCACATTAAAAGGTAGCTCTAGTCTAGCACTTGATAACTGACCTTGTAATTGTTGATTTGCACATTTTCTTCCCTTTTGTATATAGCTTAAAACGTCCTTTTCAATTGAATCCTTTCACATTATCCTTGCATTATGTGATACCTTGACTTATTTTAAAACAACCCTTCTATTTGTGTGAGACTACTATTTTGCTTATTTCCACATTCACTTCAAAACCAATCACAATGCATAAATTTGTCCTTCTCATCTACTCCCAAAATTAATCATGAACAATGCACAAATTTACTCTCAAATATGATCTAAAACCTTTATTAACAATTTCAGTCAAAACTAGTGCACAAGTTTGTTCACAAATCTGATCTATAACCTTTGCACATTCATTCCCAATTTCAATAAAAACTAATACACAAGTTTGTTCTCAAATCTGATCCATAACTCTTTCCCATTTATTTCCAATTTCATGAAAAAACAATGCACATCCAATATTTCCTTATACCTCCCACTATATGACAACAAAAATATTTTATTTAACCAAAACCACCTGAGAAAGGAATTATATCACCATACCTCTAAATCTGCCTCAATGATGATGATATTATTTTGCATGAGCTTTCTAAACCTATTTTGACAAAAATAATTTTCCTTTTGTTTGCCCCTTCAAAAACTGGTTAGCAATTCTCTTTTTATTTTCTTTATTAGATATCAAATCAATCACTTAAAAAACCCTTAAAAATATGCACAATAAAGCTTAAAAATAACTCCTTATATCTCCCTTTTGAAACTCACAAAGTAAAGCTTTATTAACAACAAAAACCATATATCTTATTTTAATAATTTTTAAAATTAAACCCTTTATGATAACATCAAAATACTTATTTCTCCTTTTATTAATGTTCAAAAATGAAACCTTCATACTAACATCACAATCCTTATATCTCCTTTTATTAATTTGCAAAAATATAATTTCTAAACTAACACCATGACCCTTATATCTCCCTCAAATTTAAATTTCAATAAATTTTTTAAAAACCTTTGCACAGTCGTGAATCGAACCCTTGACCTCTAGTAGCGTAGCACTTTCAAAAGCACTTGTGAATAGCTGTGCTACCACAAGAAGTGAAATAAAAAAGGACATATGAACATTTATTCATGTCCTTATGCTCTCTTAATATCAAAACCACATCAAAACTATGTCTATCAGATTTGACCCCCTAACCTCCTACACAACAATGCTCCATGCAAAGCCACACAACTGCCTTGGCTACCCCAGCAGGTGAAACCAAAGGAGCACAATGTGATATTTTTTTGTGTATTTTCACCCTTTCAACAACAAAACCTCAACAAAATGACATCGATCAAATTCAACCCCCTAACCTCTTGCCCAACAACGTTTCACGCAAGCCAAGCAATCGGTTGGGCTACTACAGTAGGTGAAATGAAAAGGTGTGCATAAATATTTATCCTTGTCTTTCTCTTCCTCAACCTTTTGCTACTCTACTCCTCTTTCTATTGTTTGTACTCACAATGTTGGACGTAATAAAAAACATTCATCACACAAAGGTGAATTAATGCCATGTATTTATATGTTTCCCAATTGCTTTGATTTTGTTGAAGGAGGTCGGCTCAAATTTATTTGCTTTCAAAATTTATAATTACTCCAAAATACGTCAACATTTTTTATTATAGAATCACTTTATATCATAATATTTTAAATCTTATGATTTAAATATTATAATATTAACTTTTAAACCTATGTCCCTCTCTTGTAATATTTAAATCTTTTTATTCCAAGCAACTTTTAAACTTTTGTCCTCTTGTAATATTTAAATATTTTTGTCCCAAGCAACTTTTAAACCTTTGTCATTCTCTTTATAATATTTAAATATTATAATCCTTTGCTTGAAAAATAGTTACCTTGCTTTGAGATATACCTTGCCTTGAATAATTGTCTATTTTTTGCTATTCACAAAATCCATTTTTGACATCGTTTATATATTGTCCAACCTTATAAACTTCTCACCCTTGAAGAATATTTTTGCCTTAAATACCATGTACCTTTGACATCAATGGCAACTCAATATTTTCAACAATATCCCCCTTTGTCATTGATGGTAACCCTACAACAATTTTTTTTTACTACAATTGGATTCACTATCTGCTCCTCTTGAAAAGTTACTCCCCCTTACTGAGTTCTCCCCCTTTGACATCAATGGCAAAGGGCTCCTTGGGACTAAAAATAAGATACTTAACCCAACCCCCTTACCATATCCTTTTCTTGAGGTGATCAATTTTGATATCGGAGTAAAGTTACTCCCAACTTACAGTGCTCTTCTTCTTTTTCTAAACTTTTGTAGTCATACCTCTTTGAACATTTTGAGCATCCTTTTTCTTGCCTATCTTTGGAAGTTTTGGGAATACTGTTCTACACCATTTATATTTATGCCCAAAATTATTACAATTGTAACACATGATGTTGTAGTCCTTGAAAGGTGTAAATGAATTGAAGTTCCTATTAGTGAAGCCAAAATCATTCTTATCATGAACCCTACAATGTACAACTTTGTGACCAAAATAATTACATGAGAAAAAATAACACTAGAATAAATATTCATATTACCTTGGAGGATATGATCGCATGGTTATTTATTTGCTTTTCCTGTGATGTTCTCTATTCCTTTATGGTGTATTTCTTCCTTATAGATTCTTCCACTTTTCAACATATCATCATATGTCTTGGACTCTTCTTCTTCAATTACTTTCTTCGATGCTTCTATATCTTTTGAGATTGACTCACCCTTTTGTTTCTATTGACATTATTCAAAACCAAGTCCAGTATTCATAAATGGAGATATCTATGCTTTGATAATATCATCCAAGTTTTTTGAGATTTTCCTAAACTGATATATCTTATCATTAAATTTTTCAAATCCCTTACTTAGAATGATAGCTTCATGTTCTAGTATTTCACACTCTAGCTCTTTTACCTTTAAATGTTCAACCATACCTTATTCAATTCTCCTTACCTCTTCAACATTTACTTTTAAGTCCATGAGATCTTGTAGAAGCTTTGCATTTGTTTTCTCATCCTCTTATACTTGAGCCTTCAATCTTGAGTTCTTCTTTATAACCTTCTTTAAATATTCAAGAGAAAAAATAAGTTCCTCTTCTATGTCAACTATGGCTTTCTCTTCATCTTTTGATCTTCCTCTTCTTATTGGTTGTCAATAACAAGATCATCTTCTTGCTCTTCTTCTTGGTTTTCAACAACAAGATCATCTTCTTTCTCTTCTATGGCCAAACAGAGAATTTCTTATTTTCATTATCAGAGAAGCTTTCATCACTACTACTAGAAGCATTGCTTGCTTCTTCAACATAAAAAATCTTCTTGTATCTTTGAAATATCTTCTTCTCATGTGTGCCTTGACCGTGCCTGTTTTTATTTTCATGTTGAAATTTTATTTCTTTATTTTTATTATATTCATTTTCTTCTTCACTACTACTACTTACTACTTGTGGACAATTAGATACATAGTGACCAAGGTTACCGTAATTAAAACATTTCATATACTGCATACCTTTGTGTTTTCTTGGACCCTTCTTATTCCTTCGCATAAAATTAGCTTCTTCTCCATTGCTTTATTCTTCACTTGATTCTAGTTATTTATTCTTTGCCTTCTTTGAAGCTTTGAATGCTACCTCTCATTTGGATTTTTGATTTTTTCTATTGTCATATCATAGGTTGTGAGAATCCCATGTAGGTCATCCATGCTCAAAATTTTGAGATCCTTCATTTCTTCAATTGCTAAAACCTTTGCATAAAACCTCATGAGAAGTGACCTCAAGATTTTTTTAACAATCTTAGAGTCTTCAATAATTTATCCAAGTCCATAAATGGTGTTTACAACCTCATCGACATGAATCTTCCTCATATTTCATCTTCAATTCTTCAAAATTTCTCCTATGGGTTTAAATTTTTACCATATTAACCTTGTCGTATTCTTCATATATTCTCTATAAATTGTCCCATATTTCTTTGGCTGAAGTGCATTGCATGAATTTCATAAATTTTCATTCACATAATCCACTTAATATTGCATTCATTGCCATGGTATTATTTTTATATGGTTTCTTACCATTTGCATCTATGGGAGGAGTTGTAGGTGGAGTGAACCCATTCTCAATGTATTGCCACATATCATATCCATGTGCCATAAAATAAGTATTCATACTTATACTCCAAAAAGCATAGTTAGTTCCATCAAACATTGGTGCTTTGTTTGATAAAAAACCTTCTTGGTCAGCCATGTTTGTTCTTGTAATATCTTCCTTCAAGTTGTTAGGATTTCATGAAGGAACCCGCTCTAATACCAATTGAAGAATACAAGTTTATACTGAGAGGGGGGTGAACAATATAAGATACAAATTTTACTTTTATTTCCAAATGATAACAACAATAACATCAATGCAGTAATGAAACAATGCATAAATAACCACACACATAAAAGACACATATTTAACGTGGTTCACCCGATATGAGCTACATCCATGAAGAAATATTGCTTATAAAATTTTCAATAAATTTCATGCACACAAATCCATAGGAGACATCAATCCCCTATTATAATGTTTGTGGACACAAATACATAGGAGACACCAATCCCCTCTTAAGTTTATGGATACCAATCCAGAGGAGATACCAATCCCCTATCTCAATTTCATGGACACCAATCTAGAGGAGACACCAATCCCCTATGTCAATTCCATGGAGACCAATCCATAGGAGACACCAATCCCCTCTCAATTTCATGGAAACCAATCCACAGGAGACACCAATCCCCTCTATTTATTCATGGACACTAATCCACAAGAGACACAAATACCCTCTTCTCTAGTTCATGGACACCTATCCACAAGATACATGAATACCCTTTGATCTAGTTCGTGGAAACCAATACACAGGAGACACCGATTCCATATCAATTTCATGGACACTAATCCACAGGATACATCAATCCCATCTCAAGTTCGTGGACACCAATCCATAGAAGACAACAATCTCCTCTATTTTGGAGTCTAGTCCAAAATTTTCTCACAATACCTACTCAAATTTTCTCCAAAATTGCTCACAAAACTTGCTCAAATATTCTCCAAAATTGCTTACAAAACCTTCTCAAATGTGCTCCAAACTTTCTCATAGAACCTGCTCACAAAACCTGCTCAATTCTACTCCAAAACCTGCTCAAATCTACTCCAAACTCCTACTCAAATCTGATCCAAACAGTTCTCATCTATTCCTAAATATTGCATACAAAACAATGCTCATATATTCTCAAATTTTGCTTAATGATGTCATCAGGTTCTTCACCTATTCTTCAATGTGCTTTCCTCAAATAAAGCAATTCAAAAATATTCTACCAATTTTTTTTTTATCTTCATGAACATATAGATAATGATATGCACTAACAAATTCCCAATATGTTCTTCACATTCATTAAGTCTATTTCTTCCACATGTCTCACATTAAAAGGGAGCTCTAGTCTAGCACTTGATAACTGGCCTTGTAATTGTTGATTTGCACCTTTATTTCCCTTTTGCAGATAGCTAAAAATATCATTTTCATTTTAATCCTTTCATATTATCCTTGTATTATGTGACACTTTGAATTATTTTAAAACAACCTTTCTATGTATGTGAGACTGTACTATTTTTCTTATTTCCACATTCACTTCAAAACCAATCATGATGCACAAATTTGTCCTTCTTATCTACTTCCAAAATTAATCATGAACAATGCACAAATTTGCTCTCAAATATGATCCATAACCTTTGCACATTTATTTCCAATTTAAATCAAAACCAATGCATAAGTTTGTTCACAAATATGCTCTATAACATTTGCATATTTATTTCCAATTTCAATCAAAACCAATACACAAGTTTATTCTCAAATCTGATCCATAACTCTTGCCCATTTATTTCCAATTTCAAACAAAAACAATGCACATCCAAAAATTCATTATACCTCCCACTATATGACAACAAAAATATTTTCCTAAACCAAAACCACCTGAGAAAGGAATTATATCACCATACCTCTAAATCTACCTCAATTATGATGATCTTCTTTTGCATGAGCTTTCCAAACCTGTTTTGACAAAAATAATTTTCCTTTTGTTTGTCCCTTCAAAAACTAGTTAGCAATTCTCTTTTTATTTTCTTGATTAGATATCAAATAAATCACTTTAAAACCCTTAAAAATATGCATAGTAAAGCTTAAAAATAACTCCTTATATCTCCCTTTTGAAACTCACAAAGTAAAGCTTTATTAACAACAAAAACCCATATATCTTCTTTTAATAATTTTCAAAAATAAAACCTTTATGCTAACATCACAATCCTTATTTCTCCTTTTATTAATTTTCAAAAATGAAATATTTATGCTAACATCACAATCCTTATATCTCCTTTTATTAAATTTACCAAAATATAATTTCTAAACTAACACCATGACCCTTATATCTTCCTCAAATTTAAATTTCAATAAAAAATTTAAATACCTTTGCACAACCACGAATCAAATCCTTGACCTCTAGAAGTGCTCGTGACTAGCACAGCTACGAAGCGCACATGACCAACTATGCTACCAAAATAGGTGAAACAAAAATGGGCACAAAAATATTTATTCATGTCCTTGCACTCTCTTAACAACAAAACCACATCAAAACAACATCGACCATATTCGGCCACCTAACCTCCTGCACAACAACGCTCCATGCAAAGCCACACAATCAATTGGGCTACCCTAGTAGGTAAAACCAAAGGAGCATAATGTGATATTTGTCCATGTATTTTTTCTCCTTTAGCAACAAAACCTGAATAAAATGGTATCAACCGGATTTGACCCCCTAACCTCCTGCACAATAGTGCTCCATGCAAGCCAAGCAACCGGTTGGGCTACTCTAGCAGGTGAAATGAAAAGACATGCATGAATATTTATCCTTGTATTGCTCTTCCTCAACATTTCACTACTCTACTCCTCTTTATGTCATTCACACTCACAACATCAAATGTAATTCAAAAATTTCATCACACAAAGGTGAATTAACGCCATGTATTTATACGTTTCCCAATTGCTTCAACTTTGTCCAAGGAGGTCAGCTCAAATTTATTTTATTTCAAACTTTATAATTGCTGCTTCCAAAGACATCGATGCTTTTTCTTATAGAATCACTTTATATTATAATATTTTAAATATTATGATTTAAATATTATAATATTAACTTTTAAACCTATGTCCCTCTCTTGTAATATTTAATTTCTTTTGTCCCAAGCAACTTTTAAACTTTTGTCCCAAACCTTCTCTCATAGCCTAAGGATCATTGAACCCCTCGAGTATCATTATCTTATAATCGCTTTTGGTATGTTAATACAAGTCATGACTAATTTTTCTTTATCCTCCTTTCTTTAACTTGTTTTAATTTCTAGTAGTTTGTTTTGCTTGGTTGTGTTCAATAGTCATAAGATGACATTTGTCATGCTCAATTACCACTTACTGAATTCAAATTTTGGGATTTAATTATTTTGTGTGTCACCCTTATTGTATTTAATTTCCTATTTTTACTTTCATCACAATTCCTTTCCCTAGCCTCATGGAGGTCCAATGTGCATTAAGGATTAGATCCTATGAGGAGCCAACCTTGATTCAAAACCTTGGAGATCACCTCATGCTTCATGTTTTTCAATCTACATGAGGTGTAGGCACATTAGTCTTGTTGGGCTCTCCAACTTGGGTTAGCAGTACATTTTGAGATGACAACACTAACATAAGGGTTACTATTAAATAGATAATTTTACTTTATAAAATATTAAAATAATGAAAAGTTAAAAGTTACTATAACTAAGAAATTTGATATAAATATTTTTTGATATTACTAAATATGGAGGCTTTGCTAGGATTTTATGGTCATATTTTTTTGATGCATGTCTAGTATTTCTTAGGCAACCATACTATTAAGGAACTAAGTGCTCTTATTACAAAAATATGAGTGCCAAATTTTCTTAGGTAGGGCGGCTTATACCCTTGTTATAACCAATTCTCAGGCTTTTGCTTTACTATTTAGCGAATTTGCAGCTACTTAGAGGTATGAAAATAGTCAATAGATCCAGCAAGTTTATCCTTAGGGTTTTCCACAAGGTAAATCCTCTATACTGAACATAGCCCTACCTATGCAAGACTTTGATAAAACTTGCAACTGTCTTGAGAGTCACATCTTCATTGAATATATTTTGGGGAGGATTCCTAGTGACTCATCAATGAAATCTCCTAAAAAATCTATAAATGTAGCCCTTAAGGAAGGATCTCTGTACATTTTTAAATAGCAATAAGAATCTATCAAATATTTATTATATTCACTATCTTCTTCATGCCAAATTGTTGCCAAACAACATACTCTATATTAATCCACTCTCTTATGTATTAAAGTTATCATTGCTCATCCATCAAGGCATTGGAGGTGATCTAGTTAGTAGCTATGTTTGAAAGCATTTGATTGGATCTCAGAGGGATAAGGAAGAAGAAAAACATGTTTTGATTGTGCCCTTTATTATTTCTCTTCTTACTCATTTGGATCAATATTTACTTTATTTTTTACTAATATTTTATCTGCTTTTGCTATCTCTTCATGTTACAAATCGTTTCCATCTTACTGTTAATCACTTCTAATCACTTAATTTACTCTCTTTCTCATATTCATTGTCATTTATCTTACTATTATATTATGTTACTATTATGTTACATATTTACATATTGATTAGTATATATTTTTATAATATTTTGATTTGGTTTTATCACCCTCTCTATTATTATCTTGTAAAAAAATATTGCTACTCATCGTATTTTGTAGTTGTCTTTTTTTTTTTCCCAATTTTCTAGTTTGTTTAATTAACCTTGCATTTCATACTTGCATGCTAACCATAATTTTATCATTTGGTCTCATAATTTAGTTAAATTTACATAAATTATTTATGCATCAAAGTTTTTACCCTCTTAGCAGAGTGCTTGACATCTTAGTATCATTAACCAAAATACTTCTTATATTGTACTTGCTCTTTCCTACTTAAGAAATTGAAAGCACTGCCTAATTATAGTGAGGTAGTACTTCTACGTTCTATTTTATATAGAGCAAAAATATTGGCTAGAAAACTGCTATCAATATTTTAGATAGGCAACATGTTTGCCATTATTACAAATTTTCTTTTATTTTAAGAATTCTATTATCTTTTCATACCTAACAGGGGTCTCATCATCTTGATAAAAAAATCCTTCTACCTTCACTATGATTAGACAAACCCCTCTACATTGATATTCTTTATTATTTTTGTTTTGTTGATCATTTTTTAAAAGTACTAGAATGAAACAAAAAATTTGATAATGCTTTTGCACAATAGGCAATGCTTCTACCCCTGAGACAATATTAGATATTTTTTTTCCTAAAATTTTTGTTCTACCATTGTTATTGGATCTATCTATTGTTCATCACTAATTTAGGTTTGTGTTTTCTATTTTATTATTGGTTTGGTAGAAAGGAGAATTAAACCTAATTTAATCATTTATATTATTTTAGGCAAGAAAGTAAAAAATCATGTAGTTGCATTATGGATAGATGTTTATTTGCATTTATCTCTTGTACCTTTGCCTTAGAAAAGAAAATGGTCTTTACTTTTATGGCATCATTACAAAAAAAAACAAAATCATATAGCTTAGGTCTTGTCTTCTTACATATCTTGTTTTCTTTTATCTTTAATTTATATTTAGGCTTTTAAGGTTTAAGAGAAGAATATTATAAAGGAAATATAGTTTTACCTTAGAAACACTATGTGTTCATGAAATATACATGTAAAACATAGTCTAGGCCCTCATAACATATAATATACCCCTTAAAAATATTGATTTGAGAGGATTTTAAATTTCTCACATCGTTCAAAAGATATTAAATGTCTTCTTACACAACTTACATAGTTTTAAGAGTAGAGACCTTTTCATTTGCTTTAGGCCTTTGCCCTATTATTGTAATTTTATTTTATGAATAATAGGGTAATAGGAAAAGTTAAACTAGATATTTATAATATCCTATAGGCCCTTGAAGACTAAGAAAAAGGTGTAGCATGGACCGACCATGAAATTAAAACCTTTTTATAACAATGATGGGTAATGCATCTTGATGAATGTGATAATAGAAAGCCTACAAAATATAATAGAGATGCATTCAAGATTGTAATGGGATGGTTTTACATAGTTTTCGTATGATTATATCAAATTAGACCTAGTTTCTTAGGATCAACTAGTTCATTTAAATGGAAACAACAATCCTAGAAAAATTTAAAATAATCTAAGCATTTTATCTTTACATCAATGATGGATATTTTAACAGAATAATTTAAAGGTATTCCAAAGAATGTACAAGAGGTTGGGTTTGAACATACAATGGCTTCATTTAGGCAGAGCAAGATACCATCACCAAAAGAGATATAAGAGACATCATCGTACATTATACATTATCTAATGTAAAAGCAATGCTTAGTTCCTTATTTTTTACCGTTGGTACACACACATAAATACATACCTACATATATCTATCTATCAATATATACATGGGTCAAATATCAAAAACATGTTTTATTCAATAAAAATGATTAAATTACAACTAGAATGCAAAATAAACGTGACATGGACTATACATTTTTTATACGAAATCATACATCAAATCTATAGTGCTATAAAATGATCGAATGTTGCATCTATCAATATATATATATATATATATATATATATATATATATATATATATATATATATAAGCCTAACATTCATCCATTTATAAATGAGTTATTTATTTTTCAAAATTGGTTATATATAGAATTACAATGCTTAGTATTTTGATAAGGTTTGAAATTCCATGTCTACTTTAAAAGTGAAGAAGTTTAACCAATTGAACTCATTTCATTTGAATAAATGTTATGATTTACCTATGAAATTTGTAACATTGTTTATCATGTGGAAGTTCACATTTTCAGGTTTCAATTTATCCTAAACCCATATATTATTTGTTAGAATGATTATATTTATAAAAAATACTTTAATTTTATATCATAACTAAAGATGTAAAATTTAATAAATTTCAAATATAATTTTCATGATTTAAATATTATAAATAAATTTTTAAAGTTAAATTATTAATATTTATATTTTATAACATATTATGTTTATTATAAAAATTTATATTTAATATTTTTTAGGTTTTCATATTTTTTTTTTATTGATATAAATTGATTAATCAGGTAGACAATGTTAAACATTAACTTTGTTATTGCCTCAATCTTATAACATAAGGTTGATATGCGACGTGCTTGAAAAGATGCGAATGGTGGATTAAAGTGTGACATAAAAGTATGTTTTAATTATTAAAAAATACCTTGCTTTGGAAAAGCTTATATTCTTGTTTAAACAAACAATAGTACATTAAATGTTTTGCTTATTTGGCCTTTTTAATTATATCAGTCTGGTTATTGTTTCTTCCTTATCTCACGTTTCTATTAAATTTAGATTTAAAAAAAAAAGGACGGTCAAAGTTATAAGACAACCAGAAGAAGCACACGCATTTGAAAAAAAAAAAAAGACCGTAAAACTACAAAAAAGAAGAACACGCAGTTGACCATCCATAACGCGCCTAAAAAAACATAAAAATAAAAAATAAAATGTGTATAATTTAGATGTCACGATCCATCCTGAGCAGTTTGGTACACATAGAATTTCCTTTAACCCACGGTACTATGAAAAACAGCAAACCAAACGAGTTAAATTTGAGGTGAAGCGGGACTTTTGGTCAACCAAGCAGATTAGACGGGCGCTTCGCTAAATGAAAGAGCGAATCCGAACTTTCGCTCCACTATCAAGCGAGACGGAGGCAGTCCTTGTTTCGGGACATAGGAGTCCGAAACTCCTTTCCGGAAAGATTGTGTCCCGAAACTTGTTTTCGGGGAAATACGAATGCAAGAGATAAAACAAGGTGGCGGTAAATGTAGTTTAATAAAAACCTTTTGCGAAAACATTTGAAAACACAAAAAAACAAACAGAGATTTATTTATTCATCAAAATAAAATCAGGACTACAATTATAATGCTTCTTTATTCGAAGCTTTACAGACTTCTGGAAGTTCAGTTGCAGGATAAAACCCAAAGAGAATTCGGAAAGTTGCTGCTCCGATTTTTTTTCTTCTTTCTTCTTCTAGTACCAAATGCCAACTGCAGATATATATATATAGTTGGAGTTGGAGGACCAGAGCGGGAGAGGCTCACTATCTGACATACTTTCAATCGCTGAACGAATGCAACCCTGGTAATAACTGCGAATGCTTGAATTTTAGGAGGATCGAATGTTAAATGTAGGATCAGTCTGAGATCTCCAAGCATCAAATCTGTTTAATTTTCTAACAAGCTATAGTTATTTGTTTTAACTTTCTCTAAACATTAATTCAAAATAATAATTTCTACCAGTAGTTATTAAATAAAGAATCTCAACGGTAATCATATAGACTGCTTTCTTAATGAGTGTTTGAATTACAAATAAATTAATTTTTGTGAGTTCAATTTTCGTAAAGGAAATTGATGTAGAATTTTTAAAATATTTGTTCCATGGACTCTCTTTGTTGGTTTGGAGGGTAATTTGCTTAAATGTGTTGAATTGATGTAGTTGCATTTATGGACATGTTTAACATGCAGGTAAAATAATTGTAAAAGGTTATCTTGGACACGTTAGGATTCAAGAATGAACTGGATGTTTTATTATTTTAACATAAATTTCCCCAGTTTGGAAATGGGTCTTTGTGGTTTAAATTTAGGTATGGTTCTTTGCAGTTTAAATTTAGGTTTGTGCAAGAGTTCAAAGTTCTAGCTACTAATATTGTTGTCTAGGTGAAAACATTATATCAAAGAAAACATGCATCATTATAAGGTATCTACATTTTTAAACCCTAATCACTATTGTTATTGTTCGTACATTATGCTAAAGCAAACATGCATCGCTATAAGGAATTCGCATTTTTTAAATTTTAAGTCAATTTAAAATTTATCATAGATGATTGTAAAAAAAAAAAAAAAAAATTGCATGTAATTTTCAATAAGATTAATATGTTAATACATTTTCAATAAAAATCCACCCTGGGTGAAGCAAAGTATGCCCAAATAATAAAACTAGAGGGAAGCCACAGATTTTTATTTAGTTTTTGATACATCCATAACTGAAGAAAATTTAAATCGCCGGGTTAGCCGAAATTCACTCAAACAGACGAGCGAGACTCGAAATCGCATGACAAAGGTGCGAAGCTTGGATTCGCTCGAAGGAGATTTGATTTGATAGCGACGTGTAGACTCGTTGAGGAGACGAGCGAGTCTCAGATTCGCCCGCTAGCTAGAGCGAGGCTGGGAATCGCTCGCTAGTCGGGCGAGACTGGTCTTCGCTCGCTGGTTGGAGCAAGCCTGGGAATCGCTCGCTGGTCGAGCGAGACAGGTCTTCGCTCGCTGGCTGGAGCGAGCCTGGGAATTGCTCGAGCAACAAATAAACAAGGAAACTGTTGTTCCTCGCTTGTGAGAAGATGCGATGCTCGTACTCGCTCAAATTCCTAGGGAGACAACGCCTTCTCTAAGGAAGAGAGTGACACTTAACACATATAACAACAAATATTTATTTAATAAAAGCAATCTAAATACATCACTTCCTCTACTAAGGGATTACAATCATCTGCAAAAGGTTGCAGGATAAACAGAAAATAAAGGGCTCCCGAATCTGCTGTTTGGTTTTGCCACTGCTATGCTGATGTTCTTCTGCCGCTATGCAAAATGTCAACTGCACCAGTATTTATAGCTGGGATTTGAGGACATGTGCGGGAAAGTCTCAACTACTTGCACACGTGAAATTACGATGTCCGGATGTACGGTAATACGGTCTGACTGGAATCAAATCTGGTTTAATTTTCTAACACCCTTCTTTAACCCAGATTTCACAAAGACTTTGATGCCCAACTTTTTCCGCACTCATTTGAAGTCCTCCTCCTTCAAAGGTTTTGTGAAAATATCAGCTACCTGCTCCTTGGACATGCAAAATAATAGCTAAATTTTGTTAAGTTTCACCAACTCCTTTATGAAATGATACCGGATGTCAATGGGCTTCATCCGTCCATGAAATACTAGAACTTTCAATAGTGCTATGGTGGAATTGTTGTCACAAAAATGGTTGTTGCCCCTTCCGGTGGATGATTCATCTCACTCAAGATTCTTCGCAGCCATACTGCCTGGCATGCGGTTGATGTAGCGGCAACATATTCTGCCTCAACAGTAGACAACAGAACTATCGGTTGCTTATTGGACGACCATGAAATTGCTCCTGAACCAAGATGGAAAACATAGCCAAAAGTGTTCTTCCAATCATCAGTGCTGCCAACCCAATCACTATTTGTGTAGCCCACCAATTCTATCTGGTCTTGTCTGGCATAGAAAATTCCATGGTTTCGTGTCCCATTGACATAGCGTAAAATCCTTTTTCCTGCTTGCGAGTGCATGTCCTTAAGAGTCTCCATAAATATTCTAATCAAGCTAACTCGAAACATCAAATTGGGCCGAGTTGTAGTCAAATACATGAGACTACCAACTAGCCTCTTGTATAGAGTTGGATCAACATTTATGCTGGAATCCAACTTGCTCAGCTTCAATCCTGTGGCAACAGGTGTGATAGCAGGTTTGTTATCCTCCATCTTGAACCACTTCAGGACATCCTTCACATACTTACCCTGAGAAATGAAGATGCCATCTGTTGATTGGTCAACTTCAATGCCAAGAAAGTACTTCATCAGCCCTAAGTTTGTCATCTTGAACTCCTTATTCATGGTTGTTTTGAACTGGTCAAAAAATACATTACTGTTGCTAGTATATATCATATCATCCACATACAAGCATATGATTATCATCCCCCCTTATGCATTTGTCTTTAGGTACATGGTGTGCTCATATGGGCATTTGATGAACCCATTCTCTTGAAAATAGCCATCAATTCGATTGTACCGGGCCTTGGGTACTTGCTTCAACCCATACAAGGCCTTCTTTAGCTTTAGGACCTTATCTTCATGTGCTTCCAACTCATAGCCTGGTGGATGATCTATGTAGACCTCCTTTTCCAACACTCCATTCAAGAAGGCAGACTTGACATCCATTTGATAAACGCTCCAACCCTTATAGGCCGCTAATGCCAGAATTATTTTGACTATGTCATGTTGGGCTACAAGTGCATACACCTCATGATAGTCAATCTCTGACTTCTACTTGAAGTCTTTCGCCACTAGTATGGCCTTATGCCGATCAACTTCTTCTTGGGCATTAAACTTTGTTTTGTATACCCACTTGACCCCAATGGTCTTCTTCCCTTCTGGGAGATCCATAAGCTACCATGTCTCATTCTTATCTATGGCCTCTATGTCCTCATCCATTGCCTTCACTCATTTACGATTCTAACTTACTTCTTCAAAAAAATTTGGATCACACTCAAAAAATAAAGTGAAATCATAATATTCTTCATCTACGTGATTTTGGGTTACCTCATAGATGTCTTGCAAGCTCCTCATATTCATGGGTGTCCTCAAGTTGGGGATCTTATTTGCAAGTGGAGTTGACCGGGATGGTGAGGCTGTGAAACTGCTAGCACCACTACTACTACTTGAAGCTATAGGTGGTTGTACACTATTTTCCTCTAAGTCTTCAAACTCAATAACTACTGGCTCTAGCTGGCTAGTATTCGATTTCCAATTCTAGGCTTCATCCTCTAGGAACTTCAGATCTCGACTGATGATTAGCTTCTTCATCATAGGATTATACAGTCTATATGCCTTGACTTGTTCACTGTATCCTATGAAGATATACTTATCTGCTTTATCATCCAACTTCTATCTCTTCTTGTCTAGAACATGTGCATATGCTATGCACCTGAAAACTCTCAAATGGTCCACACTCGACTTTTGATTACTCCAAGCCTCCTGAGGAATCTTGTCCTTCACACTCTTGATGGGACATCTATTTAGAAAATAAACTACATAGGCTACAACTTCTACCCAAAACTCATGCGATAATCCTTTCGCCTTCAACATACTCTGTGCCATCTCCATAATGGTTCTATTTTTCCTCTCAGCTACACTGTTCTACTATGGTGTGATTCTAGCTATGAGTTGCCTACGAATTCCATGTTGCTTGTAAAAATTATGGAATTCGTTGGAGATGTATTCACCTCCACCATCTGTCTTGAGTGTCTTCACAAAATATTTTCTCTATTTCTTAACTAGAGCCTTAAACTCCTTGAATTTTACAAACACTTCTAACTTCTGCTTGATGGGATAAAACCATGTCTTTCGATTGGAGTCATCAATGAATGTTAAGAAGTATTTATTGTCGATAAAGGTGTTGGTCTACATTGGACCTCAAATGTCTAAGTGCACCAACTCCAGTGGCTGTGAAGCTCTCCAAGACTTTCCTAGAGGGAATGCATCCATGTGCTATTTGTCGATCAAACAACCTCCACAAACCTAATTCAGTTGCTTAATAAGGGGTAAACCATTCACCATCTACTTCTTGTGCAGCAAGTTCAGGCCATTTAAACTCATGTTATCGAATTTGAGATGCCACAGCCAGGTAGCATCCTTCACAACTGCACTAAGAGACATTAGAGATTCATTCTGAATCTACAGTGGAAACATCTTGTTCTTCGTCATGGACACTGTTGCAATCTGCCTATTCTCATTGTATCTGATGGTACAAGTTCCATATTTAAATTGAATAGTGTGCCCCTTCTACATGAGTTGTCCAACACTAAGCAAATTATGTTTTAACCTAGGCACATAATATACATCACAGATCTGCTTCCTTTCACCGTGCTTGGTGCGAATGAGATTTTTTCCTTTCTCCATCACAAGAACTTTGTTATTGTTCCCCATTTTTACTTCAGATAGGACTATTTCATCCAGTTGTGAGAACATCTCATTTTTCCTAGGCATGTGGTTGCTACACCCACTTTCAAGATACCATACATTTTTTTGGATCTCCTTCTCAATACTACACGTTAACTACATATTTCCATAGGCATCTCTATTTCCAGGTTCTTCTGTGTAATGCGCTTGTTGTTGGTTATCCTTGGCCATACTTTTTTTGCACTCATATATGTAGTGACCAAACTTCTTGCAGTAGTAACATTAGACCTTCGATTTGTCCTTCTTCTAATTAGATCCACCTTGCTGATTTTTCCCACTACCTCTTCCTCCTGCCTGATGGAAGTTGTAGTTGGTCTCCCCATAATTGCAGTTTGGCCTTCCTCCTTGCTTGTTGTCTTTTCCACGCTTGACTCTGCCTCTTCCTCCTTAATAACTGAAGGCTCCTTGGTAGGTTTCTTGTCTACCACTATCTCAAAATAAGATCTTCGACTTAAATGCCTACTCCAATGAGTACTAAGTTGAGTGGATCAACCTCTGCTCATACGTATGCAGAGAACCCATGAGATCAGAGGGTTGTCAAATCCATCGATTATTTGATAGCAATCACCACTGAGTCAAAATTTGATGGTAGGCTTCTTAGAATATTCTCCATAATTCTCTGGTTCTGCATAATATCTCCATTCAACCGCATCTAGTTGATGACATCTATTTTTTGGGTGAAGAAGTCACTCATGGACTCCAAATCGCTCATCCGCAGGTTCTCAAACTCCCTCCTTAACATTTGTAGCTTCACAAACTTCACCTTGTTGGTTGGTGCCTTGATAGGAACTAGCTAATATTTCTCAAGCTTGCTTTGCTTTGGTTACTGCTGCAATCTACAAGAAAATAGTCTCCTCAACCACCTACATGATGTAAAATAGAGCCTTTTTATCCTTATTTGTGTTTTCCATTAATAGATCCTTATCAGCTTGGGAGAGTGCAACAAATGCTACTGCATATGCCGGTTCTAGATAACCATTCTCGACCAATTCCCATAGCTCTTGAGACCTGAAAAGAATTTTCATCTGGATGCTCCAGTAATCATAGTTCTTATTATTGAACCATAGGATCTACAACTGCAAGGAGTTGTTTTTGGAATCCATGCTTCAATATTCCATGGAATGACACAGGCTTTGATACCAATTTGAAGGAAATTAGAATTGCTAGGTCAATCAAAGTTCACTCAAACAAACGAGCGAGACTCGCACGAAAAAGGTGCGAAGCTTGGATTTGCTCGATGGAGATTTGATTTGATAGCGACACCCAGACTTGTTGAGAAGATGAGCGAGTCTCAGATTCACCCTCTAGCTAGAGTGAGGCTGGGAATCACTCACTAGCTGGGTGAGACTAATCTTCACTCATTGGCTACAGCGAGCCTAGGAATCACTCGCTGGTCGAGTAAGGTAGGTCTTCGCTCGTTGGCTGGAGAGAGCCTAGGAATCGCTCGCTGGCTGGGTGAGACAGGTATTCACTTACTAGCTGGAGTGAGTCTGGGAATTGCTCGTTGGTAGGGCAAAATGGAGCTTTGCTTAAGATCACTATAGAGTGAGGGAGAGATGGAGGATCACTCAAGAGACAGAGCGATATGGAGGTCGCTGGTGATCGCTTATGAGAAGAAGAAAGGATGAAGTTTGTTTATCTCTCTGAGCGATATGTAGCTTAGTTCACTTGTGAGAATGGGCACAAAGGGTTTTGGTTGTCTTTGCATGCGAGAAAATAAGGTTTTACCTTGAGGAACAAATAAACAAGGAAATTGTTGTTCCTTGCTTGTGAGAAGATGCGATGCTTGTGCTTGCTCAACTTCCTAGCGAGACAACACCTTCTTTAAGGAAAAGAGTGAGACTTAACACACATAACAAAAAACATTTATTTAATAAAGGCAATCTAAATACATCGCTTCCTCCACTAAGGAATTACAATCATCTACAAAAGGTTGCAAGATAAACAAAAAATAAAGGGCTCCCTAATCTGCTGTTCGGTTTTGCCATTACTCTGCTAATGTTCTTCTACCAATATGCAAAATGCCAACTACACCGGTATTTATATATGGGCTTTGAGTACAAGGGCAGGAAAGTCTCAACTACCCGCACATGTGAAATTATGATGTTTGGATGTACGACAATACGGTCTGAGTGGTGTCAAATTTGGTTTAATTTTCTAACAATAACTTCATATTTTAATAATGTTTTGGGTAAGCTATAGTTATTTGTTTTAACTTTATCTAAACATTAATTCAAAGTAACAATTTATACGAGTAGTTATTAAAAAAATAATCTCAACAGTAATCATATAGATTGATTGCTTAATGAGTTTTGAATCGCAAATAAAATATTTTTTGTAAGTTCAATTTTCGTAAAGGAAATTGATGTAGAAGTTTTAAAATATTTGTTGCATGGGCTGGTCTTTGTTGGTTTAAAGGGTAATTTGCTTAAATGTGTTGAATTGATGTTGTTGCATCTATGGACATGTGTAACATGCAGGTAAACTAATTGTAAAAGGTTATCTTGGATAGGTTAGGATTTAGGAATGAACTCAATATTTTTTTTAACATAAATTCACTCATATGGTATATAAATGGATGCAAATTACATAGGTCTTTGTGGTTTGAATTTAGGTTTGTGCAAGAGAGTTCAATGTCCTAGCCACTAATATTTTTGTCTAGATGAAAATATTATACCAAATCAAACATGCATCATTGTAAGGCATCTACATTTTTTAATCCCTAATCACTATTGTTGTTGTTTAAACATAATGCTAAAGCAAACATGCATCATTATAAGGCATTCACATTTTTTAAATTTTAAGTCTACCAAAACCATTGGAGAACTGGTCACCATAGATCCGATGATGAAAGCTAGATCAAGATTTATGCAGGCTTGTATATGTGTTAATGCAAAGCTAGAATCTCAACTTTTGACTCATGTAAATTTAATCTATGGATCTTGTGAAGCAAAAAGCACGACACTATGCAATAACAGAAATAAACAAATATGACAAAATAAAGATAATTGCACAAAATGGATTATATTTGAATGATGGGGGGGAGCTAAAAAACTCCTTTTGAACAATAAATTTTGTCTTGATATAATGTTTATGATACAATAAATATTGATTTCTAGGGTTCTCTGAAACCCTAGCTGTAATGGTGGAGTGTATTCAGAGTGCTTCGCTCCCAATAGAGTGAGTGGGCTTCAAGTATCCGATGATGGGCCACTCGAGCTTCAAAAGCTATCCAAAAACAATAATAACCTGTAGATCTGCAAATACATAAATAACAAAAGATATGAGTAACACCTGTGAGGGCTCCACAGTGTGAGACCCTTAAATATTAATAAAACCTTAACTGTTAATAAATCAAAACATCACATGAAAACCTACAAATTGTATAATAAAATAATAAATAAATTGATTTACCTTGATTAAATGATGGTCCTTCTATGGTTTTCAGTTTATTGGATGCCCTAGCAGCAGCAGCAAATTGATGCAACAGGCTCGGGGGTGCACCTGTGTTATCGCATATTGGGTATGGCGAAAGATTTAGACAACGAGGATGAACGACGCAGATGGAGGTAGACTATGAGGAATTGCTAGAATGAAAGAATCCTAGGGTAAGTTAAGGCTATGGATCAAATCTCCTTAGTGGATTTGGCAATGGCGATCTTCAAATCTCTATAACCTTTTATCTCGCAAGGATTTCTTCAATAGTATATCTAGAGCACAAAAACATTCCAGGGTTTGAGCATTATGAGTGCTCTCATTTATAATCTAGCTTAGGGTTTACTTAGGGTTTTAGAATTACACTTTTAATCATGTGACTAAGATTAAATAAAATCCTAAGGCTGAGATTACACTTTAGATGTGGCATGGATTAATGAATATGGACGGTGGATATTAGATTAGATCGGATGACTGTGGTTAATTGAGTTTATAAATACATATTTTATAATAAATATAATATAATATAATATAAAATATTATATTATATATAATTTAATATAAAATAATATAAAAATAAGCCCAATTGGATTAGGAAATGGTGGGAAAGGGTTAAAGTGGGCATTTTGAATGTGAGAAAGGGCTAAAGTGGGCCTTTTGAAGCCAGGAAGGGATTAAGTGGGACTTTTGAAGGCAGGAAGGGCTAAAAGTGACTAAATGGATGACGGGGAAGGTGTATGGTGGACAAGTGGGTGGTGGGATGGTTAGGATGGAGGATTAATGGTTGTAATTTGGTGTCTATAGATCTTACTACAAAAGTCAAGTTGTGGAATATGAAAACAAACCTACTTAGTTTTGAGTGTAACATCCAGGGTCACCTTCGAAATCAATGCCCAAAGTTGCACCCTAGACAGAATACCCTAAAAGGGAAAGATCGCATGAGCAAATACTTCCAACAACATTCTCACTTTTTATCATACAAGAACCAGGAAAACCAGATTTCCAAGGGTGGGTAGTGCCATGAATCCAAGGAAAAGCAACCAAATGGCGTAAAGAAAAAGGCAAGTTCTTATTATGTTTTGGCTAATTGTTTCAGTGTTTTAAATGAATCAAATATTATTTTTGATGGCAATCAAGATTAATACCCTAGATTGGATATTTATGATTCAAATTCTACTTCCACCATCAATGATGCTTCTTTTCGTCCAATAAATCCCTCTACCAATGATGCGTCTAAATCCCTCTACCCTCCCAATACCCCACCTCCACCTCCACTTTCTTCTTCTCCTCCACCATCCAATCCTCTTTCACCCTTTGGATCGAGACCTTCTCACCTCATCCCATCCTTGGATCTGATGAGGTTATTAATCTAGAAGGGGAGTGCAGGATCCTTGGAGCTTGGAGTCTTAAGCATACTAAAATTTATAAGAAATATTAGATATATGTTGGCAGTGATAGAAAAATGGGAAGACCCTCAGTAGTTGAACAAATAAAAATATATATAGAAGAGATAGCTAATGACATTCAACAAACCCTATTTCCAGATATCATGGCATCCAATGGAGATGAACCGAATAAAACCAAACCTCCTCTACAACAAACCAAAGGAGGGATAAAACCTGGTAAATATTCCTAATGAAAGTATTCTCTTGGAATGTGAGAGGGCTTAATGGGATAGTAAAACAAATAATTGCTATCTCATTAATAAAGGAGTTTAGACCGACTATTTTCACTATGCAAGAATCAAAATTGGGTGCACAATCTTCTCCACAAGCTGCTAAAACTATTTGGAAACAATGTGAATTTTATTTTAGCCCTTCAGTTAATCATCTGGTGGTCTCCTATTTCTATGGTATCCTACCAAAGTGGAGGGAAGGGTGATTTATAGTCAAGGTCGGATTTCTAATATTTTGTTTCATGATCTAATTTATAAACAGTCCTGGGTCTTGACACATATTTATGCCCTAAAAAGTCCTCGGGACGGGCTAAGTTTATGGAATACCCTCACCCAAATGAGGACAACATTTTCTAATATTCCATGGATTCACATAGGATATTTTAATGCTCCTCTCTACCCCTCAGAGAATAGAGGAGGAAATTATATCAATCCTAGATCCATTGAAGACTTTTGCAATTTTTTGAACACTAATGATATGATGGATGTACAATTGAAAGGGTATCATTTTACATGGAGTAAAAGAAGATATGGAGTGTATCTTATTTAGGAGAGAATTGACATATTTTTCCTATCCTAGGATGCTCTATAGATGTTTGGTGATGCCACTCTCTAAGCTCTTCCTAAAATATATTTTGATCATAGCCCTATGATTTTTGAATCAACTAGTAGACCTTTCTTCAAAATTCCCTTCAGGTTTGAAGAAATGTGGAATCAACACCCATATTTAAGGGTGCGTGTAGGTGAATGGTGGAAATAATTTTTTTTTGGATCTCATATTAGGTAGTTTTCTCAAAAATTACGCTCTGTCAAAAACAAGCTGAAAATTTGGAATAGGAAGGTTTTTTGAAACATATTTGAAAATAAATAGAATATAAGGGATAAATTGTAGATAATAGAAAATAAATTTTAGCAAGGACAAGAGGGTCCTGATTCGATACAGGAGGAAAAATAGCTTCTTTCAGAATACCATAACATTCTAAATAAAGAGGAGATTTTTTGGCATAAAAAAACTAGGCACTTATGGCTAAAATATGGGGATTTGAACACTAAATTATTTCGCATTTCAACCCTCAAGAACATAGGAGCAAAAATGATCAAGGGTATGGTAAAGAGTGATGGGTCTTACACCGCTAACATCTACGAAATCAGGGATGAGGCTATTCATCATTTTGAGTCTTTGTTGGGATCTCAACCTATCCAATCCTCCCAAGCAATGGATTCCCTCCTTAGGCACATTCCAAAAATTGTTATTGATGAAATGTATGAAAATATCCTAAAATACCTTAGTGATGATAAAATTCACAAAGCTCTATTTTCCATGCAACCAGATAAATCTCCTGGGCCTGATGGGTTTTCCTCTCATTTTTTCTAAACTTTTTGGGAAATCATAGGTCCTGACCTTTGCGTGGCCATTAAAGAGATGTTGAATTCTAGATTTATCCCTAGAGATGTAAATTCTACTTTCCTAGCCCTTATCTCTAAAAGCCCTACTACCAATAGTTTGTATGATTACCATCCTATAAGCCTTTTCAATGTGGTCTACAATATTCTTACCAAAGCTATAGCCACCAGACTTAAAAATTTCCTTCCAAACATCATAGACCCGTGTCAAGGCAACTCTGTTAAAGGTCGAAATATTGTTGATGGTGTGATAACTATTCATGAGCTAATCCACTCTGCCCATAAATATAAAAAAGTGCTTTCTTATTGAACCTGGATATGAACAAAGCCTTTGATAGGGTCAATAGATATTTTTTATCTAAAGTCCTTCTAAAGTTTGGATTTCACAATGATTGGACCCGTCTTATTATGTAATGTGTTTCATATTATTGGTTTTCTATCCTGGTGAATGGATCCACAGCTGGATACTTCCCAAGTACTAGAGGAATAAGACAAGGGGACCCTTGTCCCCCATTCTCTTCATCATTCTAGCTAAATCTCTTGGAAGAACTATAAAGTCAACTTGTTCTCTAGGGTTAATTTTTGGCATAAAAGTTACTTCCAACGTAAGACCTACCACCCACCAACAATTTGTTGATGACACTTTGATGGCTACCATAGCTTTCGTCCTAGAAGCCCATACTATCAAGACTATTATTAACCTCTTTGAAGATGCAACTGGGAAAAAAAAATTATTCCAAGAGCAAAACATTTTTTCTTAATACTCTAGTCTCACTACAAACTTCTATTGATAATATCTTGTAATTTTCCATTGCTACTATGCCCACTTCCTATCTTGGGTTGCCCATGTTTGTGGGTCATCCAAAATATGCAATGTGGAATAATGTCATTGAGTGGATTCACAAGAAATTAGTAGGCTATAAAGGTGTTTTGCTTTCTTTGGCGAGAAAAGCCACGATGGTCATGTTAGTTCTTTAGAGCATTCCTATTTATTTTGTCTATTTTCAAAGTGCCTATAGAATTTGGATCTAAAATAGAAAAAAATCAAAAGCACTTCCTATGGACAAGAACTAATAATAAGAAAAAGTTTCACTTGGTTGCTTGGGATACTGTTTTCTCCCAAAAATATAAAGGGGGTCTTGGTTTTCGGAGAAATCACAAGATGAATCATGCCCTTTTGGCAAAAAAGGCATGGAAGATATTTACCCATGAGAAATTGGAATGGATATTTGTCATAAGAGAGAAATATATACAACGCCATTCCTTTATGGATGAGGAAGCTGCTCAAGATGGAACTCATTTCTGGAAGTCTATCCTCTAAACAATATAATTGCTCAGTAGAGGTGTAAGATGGAATCTTGGTGATGGGAAGATAATCAATTTTTGGAATGATCCTTGGGTCAAGGATGAGGTTCTTATAAATGATCATAACATTGTTGTCCTATAACCCTTAACAGATGCAATGATGGGACCAAAATTTGTTGACTTCATCATCCAAACCCAGGGGTATCCCATGTGGAAACAACTACATGTCAATTCGAATGATGAATTAATTTCCCAGGTTGTTAAGACCATGCAGTACATTCTCAGATCAAGTTTTATCCTAGCTTCCTAGGAAAAATATAGGACTTTTTGGAAATGCAGTGAGGATGGCAACTTCTCAGTCAAAATGGCCCATGAGTTATATGACAATTATGATTCTCAAGATGAGCAAGCGACATCTTTGATCTTCAAATGCATTTGGCTCAAAAAAATTATCCCCAAATTTGCTCACTTCTCTTGGTTTATTGTTAAGAACAAAATTTTAACTACTGATAATTTGATTAAGCATGGAGTCATGTTACCCAACATATGTTATTTGTGCTACCAAGCTTGGGAATCAGTGCAACATATTATGGTTGACTGTCAATTTGCCTATGATGTTTTTACAGTGCTTTTAAGTATCTTCAGAGTCCAATGGGTATGGCCCCATACTATTTTTGATATGTTTACCCAATGGCCTCCTATTTTTTGCCACCCCAGATTAATTTTTATATGAAAATATTTCGTCCATCATACCTTATGGCAGATTTGGTTAGAGCAAAATAACAGAGTGTTCAATAATCAGACCAAGGATCCAGTTATGGTAGCCAACAGAGCAGTGAGGTTTGATATTGAGAACACCAACTTAATTTAGTGTGACAAACCCCCTGATCAAGGTTTAGAAATGCTTTTGTTTAAATTTCTCAATATTTCCACCAAAATTTCTAAGCAACCAGTTCACATCAATGACAAGATCAATACTAAGTGGAAACCTCCAACGTTGGGTTGGCTAAAAGTAAATTTTTATGTTTCATATAAAAGCAATATTGGGGATGCTAGAGCTAGTGGTATAATTTGGGATCGCAGTGGAAAGATCGTCAAGGTCTTCATTGAAAATTTGGGGATTCAATCAAATAATTATGTTGAGGCTCATGCCCTATGGAGGTGTCTTGTTCTGTGAAAATATTTTCCTAACAAAATCATATTTGAATGTGATTCACTTGTTGTGGTTTATCATGCAAAAGGTTCTTTGAAACCAGGTTGGAATATTCAAAATATTATTAAGGAAATTCAAGACATTCTCAGGTAGCTTCCCTTAAGTACAATTCAACATGTCTTCCATGAAGCCAATGTAGCTGCTGATACTTTGTCTTATTTAGCAGCAAATCAATCTGATTGCATTATTTGGGAAGACTACTTTTGGGAGGATTTAATCACCATTGTTCAAAAAGAAAATGAGCAAGTTTCTTAATAATCACATAAATGCCAGAAAATGTATTTTTTTCAACACCACAAGGTGTTTTATCAACACCTGTGTCTTTCCTTTCATGTGTTTTTAACACTATTGTTAGTTCCAACAAAGGTGTTCTCTTTAATGCTATAATGTGTTTTGTAAACACCTAGTTTCTTTTGTCTTTGGTGTTTTGTCAACACCATTCCTAATCTGTTTCAGGATCCCACATGTTTCCTTTCAAATTGTGGGCTTTTTCAAAATGGTGGTTTTCATCACAAGGCTATTGTTTTCACCTCTGTGCAAAACCTTCTCCATATGACGAGTTTGTTAATTCATGGAATGATGGAATGGTTCATGTTAGAGGGCTTCAAATTATGTTCGTGGATGCGGCTAAAAATATTACTAGTTGTGTTGTTGAAGTCTTTCATTTCAAAATCATTAGCCATGTCTCGAGGGCTATTGACCAACTCTTGGCAGTAGCCAATATGATCAAGGAAGCTGGGATCATCTTATCTCTTAACTTCAAGGAATTTTAGGATATTTCGACATCGCTCAGCGCTCTTCTAGATCATAAGTAGAATAATGTTACTGACAATGGTGATAAAGCCCAGTAAAACTGGGTTCTAGGTTATTGGGATTTTTGAGTTTAGTTTTTGTTACTGAACCTTCCCTGTTTTGTTGGGTATATCCATAGTTTCTTTTTGTTGTAAAAAAAGGTTATTGGAATCTTATGTTTTGTTTTTTTGTGTTCCCATGGAACTAACACAACTCTTCCCTATGTCTATGGGGGATATTCTATTTTTGTTTCTTCAACACTAGATAATAGCCTTATGTAAATAGAGACTGGGACCCTTCAACCCAGTGATATTAATAAATGTCATTACCTACGAAAAAAAATTAAGTCAATTTAAAATTTCTCATAGATGATTGTATACAAAAAGGAATTGCATGTAATTTTCAATAAAATTAGTATGTTAAATATATAAAACTTTTCCATCCAACCCCGCTTCACTCAAAGCCCATTTAGTTTGAATTGTGGGATAGTCCAAAATTAGGTAGAGGCAGTTGGAAGGCACTTCCCACCTTCAATTGAAAGTGGAGAGCTGCAAAGAGGCAACACATTCCAAGAGAAACACAACATAAGATTAATGGTACAACCACCCAAAACATAGCACTAGAATATTGAGTCAACAACAATTAACTATCCAAAGGCCCAAAATAAGCAACAATTGATAATCAAGGCCTTGAAAGCTTTTAGCATTTATGGTCTCGAATCTAGAGACCTTAAAGATTTCAATTTAAATTTGCATAACGATTTTGGTTGTATGAGAAGAAGATAATTTACAGGTCTTTTGCATAGATATTCAAAGGGAAGGAACCCTCCTCTTGGCTATAAATAGGCCTAACTTATATTGTAGAATGTATTGGGAGTTGTTTTCGCATGCCTAGTACCTAGTCTTGTTGGCTCTTCCTTTCATTCTTCCTTTTTATTCTAACAAGAGGACCCAAAACCTTATCTAATAGCCTAAGTAGCATTGAACCCATTGGGTCTCATTGTCTTATAATCATGTTTGGCATGTTAATACAAGTAATGACTAATTTTGATTTATCCTCCTTTCTTTAACTTGTTTTGATTTCTAGCAGTCTATTTTGATTGGTTGTGTTCAATAGTCATAGGATGACATTTGTCATTTTCAATTGCCACTTATTGAAGTCAAAAATTGAGATTTAATTATTTGGTGCATCACCCTTGTACCTTCGGTTTTATTTTTTGCAAAGTATTTAAATTCCTATTTTTACTTTCATTGCAATTCCTTTCCCTAGCCTCATGGAGGTCCAATGTACATTAAGTATTAGATCCTATGAGGAGCCAACCTCGATTCAAAACCTTGGATATCACCTCACCCTTCATTTTGTTTTGTTCTACATGAGTTATAGACACATTAGTCTTGTTGGGCTCCCCAACTTGGGTTAGCAGTGCATTTTGAGATGACAACACTAACATAAGGGTTACTATTAAAAAAATAAGTTTCTTTTATAAAATATTAAAATTATGAAAAGTTAAAAGTCACCAGTGTTATGCATAAGGGGTATGCCCAAAAATATATATAGAAAAATAAGGCGAATCAGTTTCAAAACCAAGGTGAATATGGTACAAAGTCATGTAGAGGCAATGGCAATTTTTTTTTTCACAAGAAAAAATAAAAGTAGGCAAATTCACCAAATTTTTTGACAAACATACCATAAGATATAAATAATCACTAAATATACTTTTATTCCCATGCATGATCATAGGGACGACCCAAGTGAGTTAGTAGGCTTCATTCGAGGGATGAACCAAGTGAGTCAGTACGCTTCATTCAAGGGATGACCCAAGTGAGTCAGTAGGCTTCATTTGAGGGATGATCCAGGTAAGTCAGGAATGACCCAAGTGAGTTAGTAGGATTCATTCACAAGACAAACCAGGTGAGTCCATAGACTTCACTTGAGGTATGGCCCTCAAATGAAGGTTGCAGGGTAATTTGCAACCTATAGGTTGTAGGGTCATCCAACTTTATCAATCGATTGCAAAGGTGAAAATGATAAAAAAATATTCTATATTAGTTTATTATTATCAATTTAAAGTGTAGATATCATCGAGCTATGTGGTTTAAAAAATAATTAAAAATGAAGATCTATATCAAAATTTATGCCTCCTAGAAGGTTGTAGGGTAGTCTGTGTTGACCAGGGATAACCAACGAGGGATGACCCAAGTGAGTCAGGGACGACCCAAGTGATTTAGTAGGCTTCATTCGATGGATGATCCAAGTGAGTTAGTAGGCTTCATTCGAGGGATGGCCAAAGTGAGTCCTTAGACATAATGCAAGGGACAACCAAGGTGAGTCAGTAGACATCATGCGAGGGACAACCAAGGTGAGTCAGATATGACCCAAGTGAGTCAATAGGCTTCATTCAAGGTATGAACCATGTGAGTCAGTAGACATCATGTGAGGGAGGATCCAGGTGAGTCAGGGATGACCCAAGTGAGTTAGTAGGCTTCATTTGAAGGATGATCCAAGTGAGTCAGTAGACATCATGCAAGGGATGACCTAGGTGAGTCAGGGATGACCCAAGTGAGTCAGTAGGCTTCATTCGAGGGACAACCCAAGTGAGTCAATAGGCTTAATTCAAGGGATGATCGAGGTGAGTCAGGTATGACCCAAGTGATTCAGTAGGCTTCATTTAATGGACAACCCAGGTGAGTCCGTAGACTTCACTTGAGGGACGACCCTTGAATGAAGGTTGTAGGGTCATTTGTAGCCTATAGGTTGTAGGATCATCTAACTTTATCAATTGGTTGCAGAGGTAAAAATGATAAAAATATATTTTACTATAGTTTATTATTATCAATTTAAAGTGTAGATCTCATCGAGCTATGTGGTTTTTAAAAAAAATTTAAAAACGGAGCTTTGGATCAAAAGTTATGCCTCCTAGAAGGTTACAGGGTAGTCTGTAGTGACAAAGGATGACCGACAAGGGACAACCCATGTGAGTCAAGGATGACCCAAGTAATTGAGTAGGCTTCATTCGAGGGACAACCCAAGTGAGTTAGTAGGATTCATTCAAGGGATGAACTAAGTGAGTCAGTAGGCTTCATTCGAGGGATGGCCCAAGTGAGTAAATAGGCTTCATTCTTAGGGAAAATCCAAGTGGGTTAGTAGACATCGTACGAGGGATGCCCCAAGTGAATTAGGGACGATCCAAGTGAGTCAGTAGGCTTCATTCGAGGGACAACCCAAGTAAGTTAGTAGACATCATACAAGGGATGACCCATGTGAGTCAAGGATGACCCAAGTGAGTCAGTAGGCTTCATTTTAGGGAAGACCTAAGTTACTCAGTAGACATCATGCGAGAGATGATCCAGGTGAGTCAGGGATGACCCAAGTGAGTTAGTAGACTTCATTTGAGGTATGACCCAAGTGAGTCAGTAGGCTTCATTCAAGGGATGACCTACAAGGGACGACTTGCATGAGTCCATAGATATCATGCAAAGTATGACCTACAAGGGATGACCTGCATGAGTTTGTAGACATCATGTGATATATGACCTATAGGGGATGACCTGGGTGTAAGGGATGACCTAGGCAAGTTTGTAGACATCATGCAAGGGACGACCTAAATGAGTCTGTAGACATCATGCAAGGGATGACCTACATGATTGCATAGACATTATGAGAGAGATGACCTGCATGAGTTCGTAGACATCATGCGAGGGACGATCTACAAGGGATGACCTAGGTAAGTCTGTAGTCATCATGGGGGGGATGACCTATAGGGGATAACCTGCATGGGATCGTAGACATCATGTGAGGTAGAGCGACGACCTGTAAGGGATGACATGGGTGCAAAGGATGACCTAGGTAATTTTGTAGACATCATGTGAGTGATGACCTGCATGAATCCATAGACATCATTTGAGATATGACCTATGAGGTATGACCAGCATGAGTTCATAGACAAACTATGAGGGACGACCTGGGTGGGTCTAGGACAAGCAAGGAGTTTGTATGGATGGAAGCATTGATGATAAAAAGTAAAAAAAGGTATAAAAAAAACTGTACCTAGAGTCTTTTCTCTGTATTGTATTTTATCCTTTGTATATTACCAATCACTCTTTTTCCAACTTCTCTGGTTTTGTTCTTTTTTCAGCTCAAATTTGGGTTCTCCTTTTTTGTTGAATGTATAACTATAACAAGTAATAGTATGTTTTGCTATATATAGTGGGTGAATTTATCTAGGTTAATAAAATTATATATAATTTTAAGGTTAATAAATTATCTAGGTTGATTATATATAATTTTTGCTACTATATAATTATATATAGTGGCAACAATTGATAATCAAGCCCTTGAAAGCTTTTAGCATTTATGGCCTCGAATCTAGAAACCTTAAAGATTTTAATTTAAAGTTGCATAAGGATTTTGGTTGTATGAGAAAAAGATAATTTACAGGTCTTTTGCATAGATATTCAAAGGGAAGGAACCCTCCTCTTGGCTATAAATAGGCCTAACTTATATTGTAGAATGTATTGGGAGTTATTTTCACATGCCTAGTACCTAGTCTTTTTGGCTCTTCCTTTCATTCTTCCTTTTTATTCTAACAAGAGGACTCCAAACCTTCTCTAATACCCTAAGTAGCATTGAAACCCTCAGGTCTCATTGTCTTATAATAAATTTTGGCATGTTAATACAAGTCATGACTAATTTTGCTTTATCCTCCTTTCTTTAACTTGTTTTGATTTTTAATGATCTGTTTTTCTTGGTTGTGTTCAATAGTCATAGGATGACATTTGTCATGTTCAATTGCCACTTATTGAAGTAAAAAATTGAGATTTAATTATTAGGTGCATCACCCTTGTAGCTTAGGTTTTATTTTTTGTAAAGTATTTAATTTCCTATTTTTACTTTCATTGCAATTCCTTTCCCTAGCCTCGTGGAGGTCCAATGTGCATTAAGTATTAGATTCGATGAGGAGCCAACCTCGATTCAAAACCTTGGAGATCACCTCACGCTTCATGTTGTTTCGTTCTACATGAGGTATAGGCGAATTAGTCTTGTTGGGCTCTCCAACTTGGGTTAGTAGTGCATTTTGAGATGACAACACTAACATAAGTGTTACTATTAAGCAAATATGTTTCCTTTATAAAATATTAAAATTATTAAAACTTAAAAGTCACTATAACTAAGCAATTAGATATAAATATTTTTTTATAATAAGAAGGTGATTGACATAATAGTATAATATCTCTAATTTAGTAAATTTGAGTAGAACTTTAATCATTAAAGATATATATAAATAAAAATTATAATTTAACATAAAATTTAAGTTTTTAGGTGTTTTATAATATTTTTACATAAGATTTATAATATTATAATAATATGTTATTTTAAAAATAAATACGACATTTTTAAATGATGTCTTCCCTACCTAGGTGTTGTAGGTCAGTTGGAGAGGAGAGGGCAATCCTCCAAGAAAAGTCTCAGGTTCGAATCTCCACCCTACCAAAAAATTTGAATTGGGTACCCAGAATCCAATTGATAATGATGGTATGGCTAGGGCCGGGAGCGACTCCCGGGTGAATTTGACAGTGTAGCACCCCCTAGCCATGGTCTCTTATACCAAGGCAGCCTTGCAAGGGGTTTTTATCTTAAAAATAATAATAATAAATGCGACAAAAATGCAATATTTTAAACAAGCGATCATCAAAGACAATTCAAATATACTTTTTTCAAAATAGAAATAACTATAGTGTTAAGGAATTTTTACTAATTTTTTATGTTAACAGGATTATTTTCATTGTTTTTAATGAGTTCTAACATACAAAAGGATAACTATTTCTTTTACAAGAAAGATAAAATAAAATTAAACAATCTTAAAGTTTTAGACTGAAGGTGGAGATCTAGTAGGTTTTTTGGTCTTATGTTGATGTCGCATGTTTGCTCTTTCTTCAACCACCATATTTTTAGGAATCTAAGTGCTCTAATTACACAATTATGTGTGCCAATTTTTACTAGGGCAGGGGGATTCTCCCCTTGTAATGTCCACTTCTCAAGTTGTCACTTCACTATTTAGTGAAGTTGTAGCTATAGAAAGGCATGAAAATAGTTGACAGACACAAAAAGTTTGTCTTGAGGGTTTTCCATAAGGTAAATCCTCTGCATTGGACATAGTCTTATCTATGCAATATTTTGGTAAAACCTGCAACTAGATTGAGAGTCACACACTTGTTGGGTATTTTTTGGGGATTATTCCTAGTTACTCACCAATCCATCAATGGAATATCCTAAAAAATCTATAAATGTAGCCCTTAAGGAGGGAATTCCATACATGTTTAAATAGCAACAAGAATTTATTAGATATTTATTATATATATTATCTTCTTCATGCCAATTTATTGCCAAATAACTTACTTATATTGATCCACTCTCTTTGCATTAAAGTTATCATTGCTCATCCATAAAGGCATCCGAGGTGATCTAGTTAGTAGATAAGGTTGAAGGCATTTGGTTAGCTCTCAAAGGGGTAAGGAAGAAGAAAAATATGTTTTTGTTGTGCCCTTTATTTTTTCTTTCCTTACACATTTGGATCAATATTTACTTTAATTTTTACTAACATTTTTTCTCCTTTTGCTATCTCTACATGTTACAAATCATTTCCATCTTATGTTAATCACTTCTAATCACTTCATTTACTTTTTTTATCATATTCATTGCCATTTATATTACTATTAGCTTGTGCTACTCTTATGCTACACATTTGCAAATTGATTAGTATATATTTTCATAATATTTTGATTTGGTTTTATCACCCTTTCAAAATGTCTTTCATTGAAGTTTTGGGCCAGAGCATGTAAGGAAGTATTTTCAGAATTTAAATTTGATTGCTTGTATCCTTCAACAAATCAATCGCGTATAAAAAATACTTATAAATACCACAAAAAAGTAAATGTACATACCATAAAAGGTTTTATCACCATAATATTACCTTCCTCTTCTCCTCCATTTCATACAAAAGAAAACATCTTGTGACAACATGCCAAGAATTTCCAATTTTGTGTATATACTTAAGGAAGTACGGCCAAAGATGCGTGGCCACTACTTTCCAACCTTTAGAAGATATGTGAGATTTTATAACACAGATAAGTGTACAAAAGGATTCGTTCCACTATGTGTTGGGGAAGACAAAAAATGTTTCAGGGTGAAGATCAAACATTTAAGTCATCCTCTTATCCGAGAGTTGCTTGACATATCAGCTGAGGAGTTTGGGTTTCAGCAAACGGGTGTGCTCAATTTTTGGTGTGAGTAAATCACTATATAAAATATAGAAAAGCAATTACAGTGTTTCAAAATTTAACAGTAGAATTAACAAAATAAGACAAACACACAGTAGAAGAGACAATGATTTTAACGTGGTTCACCCAATGTAGGTTACATCCACCAATAATTTTCAGTCCTTTCTTTCTCAATCCAAGAAATAGAGGGTTACAACCTGCAACAAACATCTACTGTAATTTCCTTTCTATATTTACAAGGAATCAACACAGTAATTTTCATTGTATACTCTGTTTTTGCTCACAACTATATATAAGAAAAAAATAGAAAAAAAAATAGCTTTTCTTAATACATTCCAAGATTAACATTGAGTTCCCAACACCTAATTTTGGGATAAAAACAAAAAAGACTTTCCCTGGCTGTCCTGTTGTAAATCCGAAAACATTATCTGGTAGACTAACAAACTGTAAATTTGGAAATTTTCCTTGCCCGTCCTGGAGTAAATCCAGAAACTTTCTCTGTTTAGCCTCCTCATAATTAGGCTCCATTCCTAACAATCTCCCACTTGGAGACTAATTCCATTGCACCATACTACAACCAAGGATTGAAAAATTCTTATCATGGCCTCTTATTCCTTAAGGCCAACCGAAGTTGAGCAAAAGCTCAAATTTTCTCTTGACACCACTTTTGTAAGCATGTCAGCAAGATTTTGTGATGTGTGAACTTTCCCTAATTTCAAATATCCATCTTCCACTACTGATCTAATGAAATGATACATGAGTTTGATGTGTTTAGTTTTTGAATGGAATTCTAAATTCTTCGCAAGGTGTATAGCACTCTAGCTATCACTCCATAACTTATTATCCTCTTGCTTCTTCCCCAGTTCTTCCATTAGTCTTTGCAACCAAACCATCTTTTTGCTTGCTTTTGCAACAACAACATATTCAACTTCAGTGGTTGAAATGGCAACTACATATTGGAGTTTAGAAATCCAACTAACCGCTCCTCCTTCTATAGTAAATATGTAGCCAATAGTGCTCCTTCCACCATCAAGATCACCTGCCATATCAGATCTACAAAACCTTCCAAGCATATATTAGAGACTCCAAAATTAAAAGAATAATTTGAAGTTTCTCTCAATTACCTGAGTATCTATTTTACCACTTTGCCAATGTCCATTTCCTGGATTACTCATAATTCTACTCACTACTCCCACTGCATGGGCAATGTTTGGTTTTGTATAAACCATTGCATACATCAAGATTCAAACCGCTGATGCATAGGGAACCTTAGCCATATGCTCTTGTTCCTTTTGTGTCTTGGGACACAAATCTTTGGTGAGTTTGAAATGCTTTGTCAATGGATTAGCAACAGACTTTCCATTTTTCATGTTGAATATCTTAAGCACTTTTTCAATGTATTCTGCTTGTGACAATTTCAGAGTGTGACTCTCCTTGTCTCTTGTTATCCTCATACCAAGGATTTTTTTTGCGTCTCCCAAATCCTTCATGGAAAAGGATTTAGCCAACTTCTTCTTGAGCATGTTTATATCTTGCATATTTGTTCCTGCAACCAACATGTCGTCCACATACAATAGAAAAATAATATATTTACCATTTCCAGTTTTCTTAAAATATACACAATGATCACTTTGACATCTTTCAAACCTTTGATTAGCCATGAACTTATCAAATTTTAAATACCATTATCTAGGAGCTTGTTTTAACCCATACAAGCTCTTTTTCAGTTTACATACCCAATCCTCTTTACCTTTCACCTCAAAGCCTTCAGGTTGGTGCATATAAATTTCCTCCTCCAAATCACCATGAAGAAATGTTGTCTTCACATCCAATTGCTCCAGATGCAAATTTTCTATAGTTATAAGAATCAAAATAGCTCTAATAGAGGTCATTTTTACAACTGGAGAAAAAATCTCATCAAAATCAATACCCTTTTTCTGAGCGAATCCCTTGACCACTAGTCTTGCTTTGTATCTCTTATGCCCTTCATTTTCCTCTTTAATCCTGTACATCCATTTATTGGTCAAATATATTTTACCTTTAGGTAGCTCAACCCAATCCCAAGTTTGGTTGTGGAATAAAGAGTCCATTTATTCATTCATTGCAAGCTCCCACTTATTCCTGGTATCCATATGTAATGCTTCCTAAAAATATTCTGGCTCACCAGCATCAGTATACAAAACATAATTAGAGAAACGTTGAGGAATTCTACTTATCCTGGTAGATCGTCTAACAACACTTTCTAGAGATTGAGGTGCTTGTTGCTGCTATTGTACATTTTTATCTTCTACCACTTTTTTAGTTACCTTTTCTATGTGTCCATAAAGGTCTATGTACTCAGTATTTTCCTCTTTCCATTTCTTTCCCTGCAACATATCTTTATACAAGTTTTTTTCATTAAATATGACATCCCTTCTTCTAATGACTTTTCGATTATCATAATCCCATAATCTATAACCCAATACATCAATACCGTAACCAATAAAATAGCACTTTTGGGCCTTAGCATCTAACTTATTTATGTTCTCTTTGTCTATATGCATAAAAGCCTCACATCCAAATACCTTAAAGAAAGAATAATTTACTGGTTTACCTGTCCACAGCTCTTCCGAAATTCCTCCATCCAAGACACTAGATGGTCCTCTATTAATCAGATATACTGCAGTATCAACAACATGAACCCATAAAAATAATGGTAAGCCTGCATGTATTCTCATGCTCCTAGCACACTCCATGATGGTTCTATTCATTATTTCTGCAACCCCATTTTCTTGAGATGTTCTTGGAACTACATTGATTATTCTAATTCCATTTTTAGAACAAAACACATCAAATTGTCTACTGCAATATTCTCCACCATTATCCAACTTTAGACACTTGAACCTTTTTCCAGTTTCATTTTCAACTAATGCTTTCCAATTCTTGAAGGTATTAAAAACATCACTTTTATTCTTAATGCAATATATCCATGTTTTCCTTGTTGCATCATCAATAAAAACTACATAGTAAGAGGAACATCCAAGAGAAGTTACCTGAGCTGGGCCCCAAACATATGAGTGCACAAGCTCCAATTTCTCTTTCTTCCTTGAGAAATCTAACTCTCTTTGCTTTACCATAAACACAATCCTCACAGAATTCCAAATCAATCTCTTTTAACTTAGGCAATAACTTTCTTGAATATAAAATTTCCATACCTTTTCTACTCATATGGCCAAGTCTTTGGTGCCACAAAGATGCACTCTCAACTATAGAAACTAAATTCATGGAGCAGTGAGAAAAATCGGTAAGTAAATAAAGAGTACCCACCAATTTACCTCTAGTTACTATTAATGAACCTTTAGTGACTTTCTAAGCATTTTTTTTTAATGCAACCGTGTATCCTTCACCATCAAGATTACTTGCCGATATAAGATTTCTCTTTAAATATGGTATGTGTCTCACATTTTTAAGAGCCCACTGACATCCATTTGGGGATTTAATAAAAATCTTTCCAATACCCATGATTTTACATGGTTGGTAATTTCCCAACAGAACTTGTCCATAATCTCCAAAAACATAATATTTGAAGTATTCTTTATGTGAGGTAGCATGGAATGAAGAACCACTATCAATTACACAATAATCACTATTTCTATCAAGAGATAAGATTAAAGCATCTTGTAGAATTTGTCTAGTAATATTGGCTTTTGAAGTGTTAGCATTATTATCATTACCTTCATTTCCATCACCCTTTATTTGCCAACAATCCTTCTTGAGATGACCCTTTTTGCCACAGTGCCAATCCTTTTTACCTTCATTTCCATCACCCTAGGTATCATGTTTTTGCCGATATAAGATTTCTCTTTAAATATGGTATGTATCTCACCTCTTTAAGAGCCCATTGACATCCATTTGGGGATTTAATCAAAATCTTTCCAATACCCATGATTTTACATGGTTGGTAATTTCCCAATAGAACTTGTCCATAATCTCCAAAAACATAATCTTTGAAGTATTCTTTATGTGAGGTAGCATGGAATGAAGCACCACTATCAATTACCCAATAATCACTATTTCTATCAAGAGATAATATTAAAGCATCTTGTAGAATTTGTCTAGTAATATTGGCTTCTGAAGTGTTAGCATTATTATCATTACCTTCATTTCCATCACCCTTTATTTGCCAACAATCCTTCTTGAGATGACCCTTTTTGCCACAGTGCCAATCCTTTTTACCTTCATTTCCATCACCCTGGGTATTATGTTTTTGCCGATATAAGATTTCTCTTTAAATATGGTATGTGTCTCACCTCTTTAAGATCCCATTGACATCCATTTGGGGATTTAATAAAAATCTTTCCAATACACATGATTTTACATGGTTGGTAATTTCCCAACAGAACTTGTTCATAATCTCCAAAAACATAATCTTTGAAGTATTCTTTATGTGAGGTAGCATGAAATGAAGCACCACTATCAATTACCCAATAATCACTATTTCTATCAAGAGATAAGATTAAAGCATCTTGTAGAATTTGTCTAGTAATATTGGCTTCTAAAGTGTTAGCATTATTATCATTACCTTCATTTCCATCACTCTTTATTTGCCAACAATCCTTCTTGAGATGACCCTTTTTGCCACAGTGCCAACACTGTAGCTTTCCTTTTCCACGTGATTTGAATCTGCCTTTGGATTTGCCATGATGTAAAGTCTTGCCTCTTCCTCTTCCTCTTCCTCTATTCTCAATAGTTAAGGCGATGCTAGATGATTCTCCTGTGGTTTTTATTTTCATGTCGTCACTGAGTATCACACCAACCACATCATCAAATTCTAATTCATTTGAACTCGAAGCAAAGTTTCTTACCACCATTACCAAACTGTTCCAACTTTTCTAAAGAGAGCATAATATTAATAAGGCCCTAATCTCATCATCAAAATCCAATCCTACTGAATTCAATTGATTAGTGACAATATTAAATTCATTTAAATGATCATGCATAGATTTTCCTTCACTCATTTTCATGTTAAATAACCTTTTCATTAAGAATACCTTATTTGATACTGATGGTTTCTCATACATCTTGGCCAACTTATCCATGACTCCCTTGGTAGTATTTTCATCGGAGATGTTGAAGGCTACGGTGGCTCCCAAGCACAGCATCACAGTACCCAATGATTTTCTATCAAGGAGACTCCACTCCTCATCATACATAGTTGAATGTCTCTTTTTTTCCCCCTCAAGAGGTAAGTAAAGATCCTTTTAGTACAAGTAATCCTCCATTGCATCTTCTAGAATTGTAAATTCTGGCCATTGAATTTTTCAACTATAAACCTCTCTTATTCCGCCATTGCTCCCACTTGATCCAGAAATTCTCCTTCTATCAAGTGCATCCAACAAAACCTCGATCTGATACCACTTGTTAGAGTAAATCACTATATAAAATATAGAAAAACAATTACAGTGTTTCAAAATTTAAAAGCAAAATTAACAAAATAATACAAATACACAGTAGAAGAGACAACGATTTTAACGTGGTTCACCCAATGTGGGTTACATCCACCAAAAATTTTCAGTCTTTTCTTTCCCAATCTAAGCAAAGAGGGTTACAACCTACAACAAACATCTGTTGTAATTTCCTCTCTATATTTACAAGGAATCAACACAGTAATTTTCATTGTATACTCTGTTTTTCCTCACAACTATATATAAGGAAAAAACAGAAAAAAAAAAAATTGTTTTTCTTAATACATTCCAAGATTAACACTGAGTTCCCAGCACCTAATTTTGGGATAAAAAAAAAAAAAAAACTTTCCCTGGCTGTCCTGTTGTAAATTCGGAAACTTTCTTTGGTAGACTAACAGACTGTAAATCTGAAAACTTTCCCTGCCCGTCGTGCAGTAAATCCAAAAACTTTCTCTATTTAACCTCCTCATAATTAGGCTTCATTCCTAACATTTGGGTTTCAACAGACGGGTGTGCTCAACGTTTGGTGTGATGAACACCGCTTTCAACAGGTGTTAAATTCGATTGAGAATGGTAGACCTTATTCAGCTTTCTAAGGATAATTGGTTATCTCTTGTAGTATTCCAAGCTGAGAGAAATAGAGAAAACAAAGACGTGAAAACATTTTTACATAAAAATAGAGAATTTTGTTTACTTGTAATCACTTACCAATGTTTCCTTGTATGTCGTACTTATAACAATTACGGAGAACAATATACAAATTTTTTAATTGTTCATCATATCATGTGTATTTTATTTCATTTAGAATTCTGGTCATTATCTTTGCTTTTGATAATGGAACATTTTGATAATAGAACATGAGAAACCAGCTTAGTACTCATTATTATACTTAATATTCTAAAAAAATCCCAATGCAAAATTTCAAGTAGTAAATGTCAAATCAATCTATTTATATAAAGACTGAAGAGGGGAAAATCTCCCAATATCAATCTTAGAATACAAAAAAATAACACTTAATCTGTGACAAGGAAGAACGACAGTACCCAAAAATTTGAACACCTCTCATAATTTGGATTTTAAAAACATTTACTACTATAGGTTTGAACGATGATAAGTTATAAGCATTGAACTGTAAAAAAAATTATATGATACGAAAGGAATTTCTTCTCCTTCCCATATTCGGATGCTTTGACATTACTTCGAATGTCAGTATGCTTCTTGAAAGTTCGATTACGAGCTCAAATTTTGGTAAAGAAAACAAGTCAATGTGATGTCGAAATACGAAAATTAAAGTTTCTATTTGAAAGTACAAACAGAAAGATGTATAAATGCGCAAGAGTATTGTTAACGGATCTTGCCATCTCTCAAGATGTCTGTAACTTCTAGGTAAACTCATTCTTAGATTTTATCTAAACGAGGACCGAAAAAGATAGTGTCTATGTCTCCTTCATTGCCAAGAAATTTCAACATAGAAATGGGGCCTACCATCTTGGGCCCCATTTCTGACCACTCCAACACAACCCATCAATATGAGGATGAAGTTAGACCCAAACTAACTCCGTCTCAAGGGAGAGGCAGAGGACGCAAAGCAAACTCCAAATCGTCTCGATGAAGATCGTATCCTGGAATGTCAGAGGCCTCAACGAGACTGCAAAATAGAGAACTATTAAAACAGTAAGAAAAAATCTAAAACCAAATATTATGTTCTTTCAAAAATCCAAATTAGATGAGAATAGCAGCATTCAAGTCTGCAAGCTAATTTGGAAAAACAACAACTTTACCTTGTGTCCCTCCATAGGGGCCTCCGAGGGTCTCCTCTATTTATGGGACCTGACAACCATTGAAGGGAGAGTTCTTTCAGTCTCAGATAGAACCATCAACATCCTATTTACTAATAAAGGCACTCACTTCCAGTGGATCGCCACCAATGTATATGGACCAAACAGTCCTCCTAGTAGAAGACTGTTGTGGGATAACATTTCTGCAATGCATAATAACTTTGAAGACTTTCCATGGTTGTTATGTGGCGATTTTAATTCTCCCCTCCATTTGTATGATAAACAAGGAGGCAATCCAATCACCAGAAGTTGCATAGAAGATTTCAGTGACTTTGTCAACCACAACGAGCTAATGGACATGCCACTCCAAGGATCCAACTACACATGGAGCAACAGACGGTCGAGAATCCAACACATCCAAATCCAGCTAGATAGATTCCTCTTATCCAAAGAACTCATTCCTATTTTTGGTGATGTCAAGATTCATAGCCACCCAAAAATCGGCTCCGACCACAATCTCTTAATTCTGGATTGTACACGACCCCAAAAAATCTTCAAAACCTCTTTCAGGTTTGAAAAGACGTGGCTCACTCATCCAGATATAGGCCGGTGTATTTGCCAATGGTGGCAGCAGGATTTCTGTACAAACCCTCTCACAAATATGTTCCTCAAACTAAAAGCGGTCAAACTCAAGCTGAAATGCTGGAACAGGGATGTCTTCGGCAACCTCTTTAGTGAGAAAAAGCATGTCTTTGGCAACCTCTTTAGTGAGAAAAAGCATCTAATGGATGAGCTGAAAAGGGTGGAAAATCTGATTCGGGGAGGAGACTTGAGGGCCGAAACCTTCTTTGAAGAAAAGAGCCTCCTATCAAATTTTCACAATACCTTGGCTAAGGAAGAGACATATTGGCGGTAAAAATCCAAAAACCTCTGGCTCAAAGAAGGAGACACCAATACGAAGTTTTTCCATGCATCCACCATGCACCACAGAGGCTTAAATAAAATCAATAAGCTGACCAAGGTAGATGGATCCATTGTCTCTAACATCCAAGCAATTAGACAAGAAGCTATTTGCCACTTCCAGGAAATCTTAGGGCCAAGCACTAGTTGCCATCCCCTCACCTCAAGTTATCTACTACAGAACATCCCAAAGATGGTGCCTAACAATGATAATGGAAAATTGTTTGAAAGCTTCACTAAAGATGATATCAAAGAAGCTCTGTTCGCAATGGAACCTGATAAGGCCCCCGAAATCGATGGCTTCCCACCCCGATTTTTTCAATACTTCTGGGAAATCGTGGGCCAAGATGTTTTTACTGCAATTAAATTCTTCTAGAGATCCAAAATTATGCCGAGAGAGGCCAATTCCACTTTCATTGTATTAATCACCAAGTCTAATGATTGCGCTTCCCTTTCTTATTTCAGGCCAATCAACCTCTACAGTGTCATTTACAAACTTATCACCAAAGTTATGGCAAATAGGTTGAAAGCCGTCCTTCCCTCCATCATCAACCAGTGCCAAGGGAACTCAGTCAAATGCAGACTCATCTCGAATGGAGTGATAACCGTCCACGAACTGGCCCACTCGACATCTAAAAATAAAAAACCCAACATGTTCCTCAAGCTTGACATGAACAAGGCTTTTGACCGTGTTTCCTAGAAATTCTTGTTCGAAGTCCTGGAAAAGTTTGGGTTTCACAAAGAATGGATCAAGATGGTTCATGAATGTATCTCGACTACTTGGTTATCTATTCTAATCAATGGCTCACCCGTAGGTTTCTTCCAAAGTTTCAAAGGCATCCATCAAGGGGACCCTCTATCTCCCTTTATCTTCATTATTATGGTCGAAACCCTTGGAAGAACCCTTTCAGCTTCCTGTAACAGGGGTCTTATTTTCGGGATCAAACTGGCCTCAACATCCAGAGCCATATCCCATCAACAGTTTGTTGATGACACTATTTTAACCTCTCATGCTTTCGTACCCAAAGCAAAAATCATTAAGAACATACTTGACTCTTATGAAGAGGCGGCTAGTCAGAAAGTCAACTATCGTAAAAGCAAGTTGTACTTTCTCAATACCCCCATTCACAGAAAAAATAGGATTGCTGAGATCCTTGGGTGCAACATTGGGAGTCTTCCAACTACTTATCTTGGATTATCGCTTTTCCATGGCAGATCTGTCTTGGCTATGTGGAACCCTGTTTTAGATCGCCTCAACAAGAAACTAGTGGGGTGGAAAAGCTCAATGCTCAGCCAGGCAGCCAAAGCCACTCTGGTCCAAGATTGCCTTCAAAGTATCCCTGTTTACTTCTTATCCATCTTCAAAGCTCCAACTACCATCTGCCAAAAAATTGAACAAATTCAACGCAAATTCCTATGGGCTGGAAACGAAAACAAGAATAAATTCTCGCTAGTCACCTGGGATAGGGTCTGTTCCAAGAAAAAGTATGGAGGCCTTAGATTCAGAGACATCAACCGGATGAACATGGCCCTCATTTCCAAGTAGGCTTGGAGACTTACCATCAATGAAAAAGTCACATGGATTGATATCATTAAAGCTAAGTACCTTCAACAGTTTTCATTTCTTGGAGAGCACAACCTACCTATCGGATCCCATTTCTGGAATGGCGTAATAAAAACAAGAAAAATCATCATGGAAGGCTTAAGGTGGTGTCTAGGAACTGGAACAACTATCCGTTTCTGAGACGACCCATGGATCCGTGATAAACCTCTCAGCCAAGATCTGCATCTTGCAGTGCTCAAGGTGACTACAGAAGCTACCTTTGGAAATAAGGTGTGTCACTTCATTACCCAAGGTCCTACAAGACGTCAATGGAAAAACTTGGCTCTTAACGGGCCCAGACAAATCACCGAGGCTCTCAAGAGGTTACAAAACCTGTTGAGGACATGCATCATTCTGAGCTCACATAAAGATGATTCCATGGTCTATAACCTTGAAGAATCTAGAAATTTCACTGTCAAATCAGCTTATTACATCCAAGAAACTCCCACAGATGGATGAGACTTATCAAATCAGGTATGGGTTCCCAATATCATTCCCAAGGTCAAATTCTTTTGCTGGTTGGCCACCCAAAATATAATCTTCACCATAGACAACTTGATAATCAGAGGGTTACTCATTCCCAATTGGTGTATCCTATGCAAAAATTCCTGTGAGTCTATTTTGCATGTTTTTTTGGATTGTCCCTTCTCTCTAGTATTTCTCAACCAAGTCCATAACACCTTTGGCATCTCAACAGCCCTCCCACCTTCCATTCCCCTCCTTATTAAGCAATGGCCCCGACCTTTCAAGAGCAACCAATTAAAATTCATGTGGCAAGCTTGCCTCCACTTTTACCTATGGCAGATATGGCTCGAGAGAAATGCCAAAATTTTCAAAAATCAAGCCACTAATAAGAAGATTATCACTATCAAAATCTTGGCCCTATCTACGGAGAATGCCTCTCTTGTTTCTTCTCCAAACCCCCCCTCCTGGCTTAGAATCGGATCTAGCCAAACTTTTCAATCTATCTAACATCTCTATTGTGCTTCGTAATTCTATTGATAGGTCTGCCATCAAGTGGGTCTTACCACCTACTGGGTGGCACAAGATCAATTTCGATGGTGCGGCTAAAGGCAACCCAAGAGATGCTGGTGAAGGAGGAATTCTCAGAAACCACAGGGGAGAAATAATTTTGGCCTTCACCCAGAACCTAGGAATTCATTCCAACAATATGGCAGAGTCTCGTGCTCTGTTCCAAAGTTTGATCCTCATGGAAGGGTTGACCATCAATAAACTTATCATCAAAGGAGACTCGTTGCACTGTATCAACTACCTCAAAGGTATAGCTAGACCTCCCTGGTCCCTAGCTTCGATTTTCCAAGAATGCAAGGCTCTAGTTGGCAATTACCCAGAATTAGTCATTCAACATCAATACTGGGAAGGAAACAAAGCTGCAGACTGGTTAGCTAACAGGGGATTCGGTAAATCTGACATTCAAGTTTGGAGAGACTCCTTCCCCATTTGCCTAAGGAACGACCCTATAATTTTCAATGTTTGCACAATGTGATTTGGTGCCAGGGGGCTTGGTATGGTTTGTTGTTGCTTTAATCACCTACGCCACGCTGGCAAATCCCATCCTCAAAGGTATCCACAAGCATCTCAATAATTTCTAGATTGAGGATAGTTGGAACCCGATCAGTTGGTCTGCTCGTTTCCTGCCGACCACGGAGTCTTTCCATGACATTCTCAGGGAGGGTTTGTTTGAAATCAGAGTCAACATCAACTCCTGTGCCCATCTGTTATGGAATTCTAGCAATTGGAAGGAATACCGGTCCAAAGGCATTCACAAGCGATAGTTTCCTTAGAGCATACCCATGAATTTCAACATCCTCACAAGCATAATTATGAATACCCAACCCCTTTCCCATGCGGGAAACCCTTTCAGGACGTTAAGATGGAGGATTCTCAATTCTGGTGCGTGGACTTCTCCCCATACCTGAACAAAGATGAGCTTTTCATGGTGGCGCTGGCGTTTGTTCACCATCTTCAGCACCCTTCCTTGGATGGGAATTCTTCTATGCTCTATCCCCTTCAGTATTTACCTTCCCATCTTGGATCAGTCCTCTATTCCCAAAGCCACCAAAACTTCGTCCTCTTGGAAGCATTGGAATCATGAACCCCTGCCACGTGATCCTAAATCTGGAACCTTTTTTGAGATATTTGAAGACCTCGTCGGGCTTGCCCCCTTTGTTTTTAATCTGGTATAGAGAACCTCATATTGTTACCAATCAGACCCATATTGTCTCTACCATAGGCAACCTCTTGTCCCTACCACAGTAAACCTCGAGTTCCTTCCCATGGCCATCCTTGAACCTGACAACCTGAACCTTGATTCTGACCTTATGCCGATGTTCAAGAACCATGGCTTCCTACCCTTCCTGGAAAAATTTCATGGCATTGACACCACAATAATGAATGATTTCATCTCAACCTAGACTGACGGAAGGGTCCTAGTCAGAGGGATGGAATTCACTGTCACGGCAGACCTACTGGCAGAGGTAACGGGACTCCCCAACGATGGATACAAACTACACAGAGACAACCATTCTATCCAGGTAGAACTTAAACACTTTGCTTGCAAAGGGAAGAAGCTGGTCCAGGACCAAAAAGGAGGTATTGTTAGGGAGAAGCTCCCCGATCCTTGGAATCGTGCTCTCATCTCGGTGATGCAGTACATAACTGTAGACAACCCGGATGAACCTGTGAGAAGTTTTCACTTGGATTTTTTGAATGTGCTGAGAGATGTTTCGGAGATCAATACTCCTGAGTATCTAAACCCACTTCTTCAAACTATGGAAGAGTCCATGGGTACCAGACCCTCCCAAAAGACGAGGAAGAAGGATGCTAAAAGAAAATCTATAGAGCAAATCCACACCAACACTAGCCTGATGGAGGACCAAGCTCTTATTGATGTTCGCCGAATGACTAGAGTCAAGCGTGATCCATCGGAGATCCTGACCGAAATGCTGCTCAATATCCACCAGAATCAATCCAAAGTGACCACTGGATTGGAGCACGCCATTCGCATCTCAAAAGCTATCAATGCGAAAACTTCTGAAGCTTCCAAAACTGCCTATCAGGGAGACACTACCAATTGGGAAGTTTCATCCATGGAGTAAGTTCTTTGGGTGGTCTCTGGTCCTTTCCCCTTCGTTCTCTCTCCTCTGTAAGCTTGGCCTTTCGGTGCCCGGTCCTGGGCAGTTCTACAGATGGCTTTCCGTCATCAATGTTTTTTCCTCCAACTGGTGATTTTCTCTATTTAAGTTTCGCTTTCCTTTTTCTGTTGGCCACTGGTCATGTTTATCTTTAGATAGTTCTTCTAGTTAGTTCTTCTGAGCATCTTTTCCTTAGGTGGCCCCTGTTGTTTTTGGGATTACTTGTTCTACTGCTGTCGTACTTCCCATTTGCCTCCCCTCTTCAGAGACCCATGACTGCTTTGTACAAAGTTCATGGACCTTTCAACACCCTTTCAACCAATAAAAAAAAAAGTTAATAAAAATCCACCGCCTGGGTTAAGCATGTCATGTCTGCAGCAAGATATAAAACCAGGGAAGTCAAGGATTTTTATTTAGTATTTGATACATCCATAACTTCAAATTTTAATAATGTTTTGGGTCAGCTGTAGTTATTTTTTTAAACTTTCTCTAAACATTAAATAAAAATAATAATTTCTATGAGTAGTTATTAAACAAAGAATCTCAATGGTAATCATATTAATGAGTGTTGAATCACAAATAAAATAATTTTTATAAGTTCAATTTTTGTAAAGGAAATTGATGTAGAAGTTTTAAAATATTTGTTCCTTCGGCTGCTCTTTGTTGGTTTGGAGGGTAATTTGATTAAATGTGTTGAATTGATGTTGTTGCATCTATGGACATGTGTAACATGCAGGTAAACTAATTGTAAAAGTTTATTTTGGACAGGTTAGGATTCAGGAATGAACTCATTTTTTTAAACATAAATTCATTTATACGTTGTAAAAATGGATGCAATTTGAATATGGGTCTTTGTGGTTTGAATTTAGGTTTGTGCAAGAGAGTTCAAAGTTCTAGCCACTAATATTTTTGTCTAGATGAAAACATTATACCAAAGCAAACATGCATCATTGTAAGGCATCTACATTTTTTAGGCCCTAATCACTATTGTTGTTCTTTAGACATTATGCCAAAGCAAACATGCATCATTATAAGGAATTCACATTTTTTAAAATTTTAAGTCAGTTTAAAATTTTTCATATATGATTGTATACAAAAAGGATTTGCATGTAATTTAAAAAAAAAATTAATATGTTAACTATATGGAACTTTTCCGTTCAACCCCACTTCACTCAAAGCCCATTTAGTCGGAAGTGTGGGATAAACCAAAATGAGGTAGAGGCAGTTGAAAGGTAGTTCCCACCTTCAATTGAAAGTGGAGAGCTGCAAAGAGGTAACTGTTGGTCACGAATCTGCCACAGGAAAGGATTTTTACAATTGCGCCCTAGACCCGGCCAACATTGAAAGGCTGGAAGCAAGAAATGGCTCCCGGGACCAATCTCCGAGTGGGCTGGTTCCCTTCACTACTCTAAAAATGGGTTTAAGATAGGGTTCTTTGGAAAGAGATTTAAAAGGTTGCGAGAAAGAAATGGGAAATATGGCCACAGGCCAAAGTGATGGGATCGAAAAATAACAAAGAGGAAATTTAAAGTGCAGATAGACAAGCAATAAAAGTTATCAACCTAACTTTCGCACGATGTACGCGAGAGAAACCCTCCAAAATCGCATTCCGAGAATCATACTCTCACGGAAGTGCATAAATCCAATATGCAGAATTTAAATGCAACAACCATTAAGACATACAAATGCTATTAGAAATGCAACATAAACAGAAAGGAAATCACTAATGCAAACGCTTGAAAAGTAAAAGCCAATCCTTTATTCCTGCAAATGCACTTCAGTTTCTAGCAGCAAGTTTTTCCAACCTTTTGCCTTCGACGCTGCCCGGGTCGCGATTCGCGGACATGTCAGCGAATCGTCATGTTTTCAACTTAGTGCTTTTTCCCCGCCGACCGCGATTTCGGAACACGTCGCGATATCGCGACAGCTCCGCCAACTCACTGCGTTAGTTGCGTTGGACCGCGATTCCGCAACATGTCGGCGCGTCGCAATTTTCAGACTTAGCCATTTTTTGCTCAATTTTTCTCCTTTTTTTCGCCCAAGCTGCATCAATCAAAGGTCAGATCCCCAACAATACATCAATGCATTCATCAATGAGAATCAATGTGGCAAAAATGCCAACATTCTTGGCGGCTCGCGGGGTATACGACTCGCTGTATGCAAGAATCCAAGCCTTAGTCCATTGGGCACGAGTCATATTGGAACCGTAAACAAGTGCACCAAAACATGTCGGGGACCTTGCCAAACTTATTCTCTCGTGAAAAACTAGAACTGGAAGAACCTGCATAGAAGCGGTTATAAACTGAAGAAATGGAATGTGATGGTGGAGTAAGCTCCTGCGATTGCGCAAGCGGTGACTGCAATGGAATGATGAAATGAAAATGAACGAAGTTATGGAGTGGGAATGGAACTAGAAAAGCTGTGAAATGAAATGAACTAGACTACGAAATAAATGCATAAAAGACTGAACTTAGAGGAAAGGGATAAGAATGAACGGGGAAAAATAGAAAAGGGAAAAGAAACAACAGCTGTGGCTTATTTTGTTTTAATGCAGAAGAAAAAGAAGTAAAAGAAGGAAGATGAAGAAGGGAAAGGAAAGAAAAAGGGGAGGGAAAAGAAGAAAGCCACCAACTGCTGGGAAAGGAGGAGACAAAAAGGGAAACCAACACCTATAGCCCACAAGCAACAAGAGCCAAGGTGACAATAAAAGGCAACACATATATACATACTTTTTTTTTTTTTTTATATATATTATATACATAAGTTTACGACATGATTGGCATGTCGCCACCACAAACCCGATCTCAGGAGTTATCCTGTAAATCTGCAATGTCCCCCGATTTGGTCATACTTGAGTCGGTCCCTGAAATTGGGCTGGCTCCTTCCTCGTAGTTCTCCCTTCGACAGTGGCGGTCTCATGATTCGAGAAGTTGACTATCTCGCTCATTATCTTCAACGACTTGCCCAAAAGACTTGCATAATGTTGCTCCCGCTCATCTTCGGATTTAACCCCATCAAAATATAGCTGCCATAAATGATCCGTGACAACATTCGATCGGCTTGATTAGGCAATTCCTGCTTCATGTCACTCTCAGGCTTTTGGATGGCATAACGACCCGATTTCGATTTCCAACATGGCATTAAAATTAAGCATAGAAAACCGATCATCCAACTGAAGACTATCTAAAACTTCATTCAGAAAACGGAGTCTTCGGACTCGTCGAAAAGCATGTAAACAGACCGCACTTCCTTTTCTGTTTCTTCCAACTTTTCAATGTGAAAAGAAGAAGGCTTTTCATTTTGAATCCTGAGACGCCTACCCTTGACAGAAATTTCTAAATGGGAATAATCAAGTGCCAAGTAACCCCCTAACTTGGCGGTAAACTCCCTAGATAAACACATACTAAAGTAGGGCTCTAAATCAACCACAACAATTTCTTGGATAATAGTAACTTGGGGCATTGTATGCAAAGTAATTGGAACATCCTTAATCACACCCACTTGTTTTACAGGCGTACCATCCAATTGCGGAACTCCGGGACTACTCCGTGTGTACTCCATTCCCATTGCTTCACAGACTCCCTTGGGCATTCCTGTTGTGGCAGCACCAGAGTCGATCATACAATTATGAACAATCCAACCCTCTATGTGCAATGACAAATAAAATGGAGGTGGCCTATTTTTTCCAGTAGCAGAGGTGGTTAAAGTTTGTGCATATACTGTCTAGGTAGGACCTTTTTCATTATCCTTGACAGATTTTAATGATTCCGTAATAAGTCTACCCGGCACGGCAATTGCAAAGCATCATAAAGGCTCACCTTAGCGAGAGTCTTTTTAAGATCATCAACAATGTTGTATGAAACCGCAACGAGAATTTTTCATCTCAGCAAGTTGCTCAAATCTAGTCCTGTACTGTTGTGTAGCTTCCACTCTCAACCTCTTGGTCAGTGATGGATACTTCAATTTTTCACGTGCCTGCTCCTCTGCTTCTGACCTTACTGGTGCAGCTGCTGCCTTTTCTTGAACTCTGTTAAAAGTTGGATCTTTTGGAGCTAGCACAGGAGCTTTCACTGGCCTTTTCACTTCAGCCGGTACTCTTAACGGCTCTAAGTCAGTAGGATCAACATTCATAGGCTTCTTTCCGATCCTTGTTAGAACCGAAACTTGATCTTCCACTCGAGTCATCAAATTACAATCGAGCTCGAGATCATATTAACATGGTCACCCGAGGGTCTGCCGCCAAGGTCTGCACATAATTTAAGTGGACCATACATGTATTCTCTCCGTGAGGATCATTACAAGTCGAGCACCAATATACTCCATCTGCATGGGCTGCATCTTCATTTGCTAGAATAGCTAAGCCCCTTTCAGGTGCTTTGCTTGTGGAGGCAGCTTGATCTCTAGTAACTTGAGGAGGTTGAAACCTCCTTGGCTGGAAATCTCTCTCAGCCTGCTTCCTCTCAATGAGTGTGATCTTGTTTCCCATGGTTCTAATAGCAGAATTTGCGAGACTTAACCTCTTGCAATAATGTCTTGTATATGGATCGGGATTTGTAGGTGCGGGGAAGTCTTTGGTAAGGGCAAAGGAGCCGGTGGTGCTGGCAAAGCTGGAAATGCAGTGGAAACGGAAGATGGTTGAATGCTGGGTGCAGGGAGCGGTAAAGGAGTTAAAGCAGGCAATTGAGGAGCTGGGACAGTTGCAACCTGAGGTGCTTTAGAACTCCATGATGGTGTAGGATACATAGCTGGCATGGGGTATGGTTGTGAATCATATAAATATTGAGGCAAATCTGGAATAAGAGGCATAGTTACCTTTGGAGGCAGTCTTCCTACAGCAACCAGATCAGCTTCTGCTTTAATTGCTTATTCAAAGATTTCTGGAAACGTCACCACATTAGACTGCCGAACCGCCCATCCGATATCTGAGTGAAACGCTCTGAGGTAGTACATCGCAGCTAATTCATCATCAGGTCGAATACCATCAGGAATCCTTTGCCAAGTTCTGGTAAACCGAACGTTAAAATCAGGTATCTCTTCTTGTGGATGTCTCTGTATGACAAGAACTGATTTAACAATGAGAAAGGGTCAGCCTGTTCATGAAAATGTTTCACCAGCAAATCACCCAATTGATCCCATGATGTTATGGTGCCGGGAGGCGAGTTCGTACCAAAACAACGATTTACCTCTCAATGAACACACTAACAATTTGATCATTACATCTTCATCGGTAATGTCATGAATAGCACCGAGGAGAAGCCACATCATTTATGTGCTCATAGGTCGTTTTGCCGATACCATCGTAAGTGGGCAAAGCCTTCGATGCAGCCTGTGTCTGGATTCGAGCCCTCATGATTCAAGGCTCCGGTCTTTGTTCCATGCCAAGAATTTTCAGGGTGGAGGAAATTGTGCCATTGGTGGAACTTGTAGGGGTGCAACACTAGCAACAATATCGGGTATTTGTACAGCGGAAGGTGGAAGAGACGAGGAAACTAATCTAGAATGCTCACCACTTCTCGAACTATCAAGTTCAAAAAGCGAACAAGATCGCCAAATTTCTTTGATCGTGATCTTGTGATCATGAAGTATTTCGAGTTCGACACGATCACCAAATAACGAGGGGGCGTCCACGCTCAAAAATCGGATCTTCAACTCAGCAAAGTGCGCGATGAACTTACAAATCTCCGCTATGAGGCCAAGACGACTCATCAAATCTTGAGACCTCCGGGTATTAAAACAAATGTGGATTTTTGTGAGACGGGAAGAAGTCTGTCCCACCGGCGTGCCAAAAGCGTTGGTCACGAATCTGCCACAGGAAAGGATTTTTACAATTGCGCGCCTAGACCCGGCCAACATTGAAAGGTGGAAGCAAGAAATGGCTCCCGACCAATCTCAGTGGGCTGGTTCCCTTCACTACTCTAAAAATGGGTTTAAGATAGGGTTCTCTGGAAAGAGATTTAAAAGGTTGCAGAAAGAAATGGGAAATATGGCCACAGGCCAAAGTGATGGGATCGAAAAATAACAGCAGGAAATTTAAAGTGCAGTAACAGCAAGCAATAAAAGTTATCAACCTAACTTTCGCACGATGTACGCAGAGAAACCCTCCAAAATCGCATTCCAGGAATCATACTCTCATGGAAGTGCATAAATCCAATATGCAGAATTTAAATGCAACAGCCATTAAGACATACAAATGCTATTAGAAATGCAACATAAACAGAAAGGAAATCACTAATGCAAACGCTTGAAAAATAAAAGCCAATCCTTTATTCCTGCAAATGCACTTCAGTTTCTAGCAGCAAGTTTTTCCAACCTTTTGCCTTCGACGCTGCCCGGGTCGCGATTCGCTGACATGTCAGCGAATCGCTGCATGTTTTCAACTTAGTGCTTTTTCTGCCCGCCGACCCGCGATTTCGGAACACGTCGCGATATCGCGATCGAGTTCCGCCAACCGCTGCGTTGATGCGTTGACCGCGATTACGCAACATGTCGGGGCGTCGTCGCAATTTTCGAGACTTAGCCATTTCTTGCTCAATTTTTCTCCTTTTTCCGCCCAAGCTGCATCAATCAAAGGTCAGATCCCCAACAATACATCAATGCATTCATCAATGAGAATCAATGTGGCAAAAATGCCAACAGTAACACATTCCAAGAGAAGAACAACAAAATATTAATGGTTCAACCACCCAAAACATAGCACTAGAATGTTGAGTCAGCAACAATTGACCATCCAAAGGCCCAGAAGTACAAACAATTGATAATCAAGGCCTTGAAAGCTTTTAGCACTTATGGCCTCGAATCTAAAGACCTTAAAGCTTTTAATTTAAAGTTGCATAAGGATTTTGGTTGTATGAGAAGAAGATAATTTACAAGTCTTTTGCATAGATCTTCAAAGGGAAGAAACCCTCCTCTTGGCTATAAATAACTTATATTGTAGAATGTATTGGGAGTTTTTTTCACATGCCTAGTACCAAGTCTTGTTGGCTCTTCCTTTCATTATTCCTTTTTATTCTAACAAGCGGACCCCAAACCTTCTCTAATAGCCTAAGCAGCATTGAACCCCTCAGGTCTCATTGTCTTATAATCACTTTCGGCATGTTAATACAAGTCATGACTAATTTTGCTTTATCCTCCTTTCTTTAACTTGTTTTGATTTTTAACGATCTATTTTGCTTGGTTGTGTTCAATAGTCATAGGATGACATTTGTCATGTTCAATTGCCACTTATTGAAGTCAAAAATTGAGATTTAATTATTTGGTGCATCACCCTTGTAGCTTAGGTTTTATTTTTTGCAAAGTATTTAATTTCCTATTATTACTTTCATTGCAATTCCTTTCCCTAGCCTCGTGGAGGTCCAATGTGCATTAAGTATTAAATCCGATGAGGAGCCAACATCGATTCAAAACTTTGGATATCACCTCACGCTTCATGTTGTTTTGTTCTACATGAGGAATAGGCGCATTAGTCTTGTTGGGCTCTCCAACTTGGGTTAGGAGTGCATTTTGAGATGACAACACTAACATAAGCATTACTACTAAGCAAATACGTTTCCTTTATAAAATATTAAAATTATGAAAACTTAAAATTCATTATAACTAAGCAATTAGATATAAAGAGTTTTTAATAATAAGAAGGTGATTGACATAATAGTATAATCTCTCTAATTTAGTAAATTTGAATAGAACTTCAATCATTAAAAATATATATAAATAAAAATTATAATTTAACATAAAATTTAAGTTTTAGGTGTTTTATAATATTTTTACATAAGATTTATAATATTATAATAATATGTTATTTTAAAAATAAATGCGACATTTTTAAACGATGTCTTCCCTACCTAGGTGTTGTAGGTGAGTTGGAGAGGAGAGGGCAATCCTCCAAGAAAAGTCCCAGGTTTGAATCTCCACCCTACCAAAAAATTTGAATTGGGTACCCAGAATCCAATTGATAATGATGGTATGGCCACGGCCAGACGCGACTCCCAGGTGACTTTGACAATGTAGCACCCCTTGGTCATGGTCTCTCAGACCAAGGCGGCCATGCAAGGGGTTTTTATCTTAAAAAAATTATAAAAAATGTGATAGAAATGCAATATTTTATACAAGTGATCATCAAAGACAATTCAAATATACCTTTTTCAAAATAGAAATAACTATAGCGTTAAAGAATTTTTATTAATTTTTATGTTAACAGGATTATTTTCATTGTTTTTAATGAATTCTAACATACAAAAATATAACTATTTCTTTTACGAGAAAGATAAAATTAAATTAAGCAATCTAAAACATTTAGACTGAAGGTGGAGCTCTACTAGTTTTTTTGGTCGTATGCTTTTGTTGCATGTTTGCTCTTTCTTTAGCCACCATACTGTTAGGGATCTAAATGATCTTATTACACAATTATGTGTGTCAATTTTGACTAGGGCAGGGGGCTTCTCCCCTTGTTATGGCCACTTATTAGGTTGTCGCTTCATTGTATAGTGAAGTTGTAGCTATAGAAAGGCACGACAACAGTCGACGGATATAAGAAGTTTGTCTTGAGGGTTTTCCATAAGGTAAATCCTCTATGTTGGACATAGTCCTCTCTATGCAAGATTTTGATAAAACCTCAACTGGATTGAGAGTCACACACTCGTTGGGTATTTTTGAGGATGATTCCTAGTTATTCACTAATCCATCAATGGAATCTGCTAAAAACTCTATAAATGTAGCCTTTAAGGAGGGAATTACATACATGTTTAAATAGCAAAAATAATCTATCAGATATTTATTATATATATTATCTTCTTCATGCCAAATTATTGCCAATAAATTACTTATATTGATTCACTCTCTTTGCATAAAAGTTATCATTGCTTATCCATCAAGGCATTCAAGGTGATCTAGTTAGTAGATAAGGTTGAAGGCATTTGGTCAGCTCTCAAAGGGGTAAGGAAGAAGAAAAATATGTTTTTGTTGTGCCCTTTATTCTTTCTTTCCTTACACATTTGGATTAATATTTACTTTATTTTTTACTAATATTTTTTGTCGTTTTGCTATCTATACATGTTACAAATCATTTCCATCTTACTGTTAATCACTTCTAATCACTTCATTTACCCTTTTTCTCATATTCATTGCCATTTATCTTACTATTAGCTTGTGTTACTCTTATGCTACACATTTGCAGATTGATTAGTATATATTTTCATAATATTTTGATTTGGTTTTATCACCCTTTCAAAATGTCTTTCATTGAAGTTTTGGGCCAGAGCATGTAAGGAAGTATTTTCAGAATTTAAATTTGATTGTTTGTATCCTTCAACCAATCAATCGCGTATAAAAAACACTTATAAATACCACAGACAAATAAATGGACCATCAAAGGTTTTACCACCATAAGCTTGCCTTCCTCTTCTGCTCCATTTCATCCAAAAGAAAACATCTTGTGACAACATGCCAAGAATTTCCAATTTTGTGTATATACTTAACGAAGTACGGCCAAAGATGCGTGGCCACTGCTTTCCGACCTCCAGAAGATATGTGAGATTTTATAACACAGATAAGTGTACAAAAGGATTCGTTCCACTGTGTGTTGGGGAAGACAGAAAATGTTTCAGGGTGAAGATCAGACATTTAAGTCATCCTCTTATCCAAGAGTTGCTTGACATATCGGCTGAGGAGTTTGGGTTTCAGCAGACGGGTGTGCTCAACGTTTTGTGTGATGAACACCGCTTTCAACAGGTGTTAAATTCGATTGAGAATGGTAGACCTTATTCAGCTTTTAAAGGATAATTGGTTATCTCTTGCAGTATTTCAAGCTGAGAGAAATAGAGAAAACAAAGACGTGAAAACATTTTTACATAAAAACAGAGAATTTTGTTTACTTGTAATCGCATACCAATGTTTCCTTGTATGTCGTACTTACAACAATTACGGAGAACAATATACAAATTTTTTAATTGTTCATCATATCATGTGTATTTTATTTCATTTAGAATTCTGGTCGTTATCATGTGTATTTTATTTCATTTAGAATTCTGGTCGTTATCCTTGCTTTTGATAATGGAACATTTTGATAATAGAACATGAGAAGAGAAACCAAGTTAGTACTCATTATTATACTTAATATTCTAAAAAAGGTCAAATCAATCTATTTATATAAAGACTGAAGAGGGGAAAATCTCCCAATCTCAATCTAAGAATACAAAAAAATAACACTTAATCTGTGACAGGAAGAATGACACTACAAAAAAAAAAAAAATGAACACCTCTCGTAATTTGGGTTTTAAAAACATTTACTACTATAGATTTGAACGATGATAAGTTATAAGCATTGAACTGTAAAACACAATTATATGATACGACAGGAATTTCTTCTCCTTCCCATATTCGGATGCTTTGACATTACTTCGAATTTCAGATGCTTCTTGAAAGTTCGATTACGAGCTCAAATTTTGGTAAAGAAAACAAGTCAATGTGATGTCGAAATACGAAAATTAAAGTTTCTATTTGAAAGTACAAACAGAAGGATTTTGGTTGTATGAGAAGAATATAATTTACAGGTCTTTTGCATAGATCTTCAAAGGGAAGGAACCCTCCTCTTGGCCTATAAATAGGCCTAACTTACGTTGTAGAATGTATTGGGAGTTGTTTTCGTATGTCTAGTACATAGTCTTGTTGGCTCTTCCTTTCGTTTTGCTTTTTTATTTTAAGAAGCGGACCCCAAACCTTCTCTAATAGCCTAAGCAGCATTGAACCCCTCAGGTCTCATTATCTTATAATCACTTTCAGCATGTTAATACAAGTCATGAATAATTTTGCTTTATCCTCCTTTCTACCTTGTTTTGATTTTTAGCGGTCTATTTTGCTTGGTTGTGTTCAATAGTCATAGGATGACATTTGTCATGTTCGATTGTCACTTATTGAAGTCAAAAATTGAGATTTACTTGTTTGGTGCATCACCCTTGTAGCTTAGGTTTTATTTTTTACAAAGTATTTAATTTCTTATTTTTACATTCATTGCAATTCTTTTCCCTAGCCTCGTGGAGGTCCAATGTGCATTAAGTATTAGATCTGATGAGGAGCCAACCTCTATTCAAAACTTTTGAGATCACCTCACGCTTCATGTTGTTTTGTTCTACATGAGGTATTGGCACATTAGTCTTGTTGGGCTCTCCAACTTGGGTTAGCAATGCATTTTGATATGACAACACTAACATAAACATTACTATTAAGCAAATATGTTTCCTTTATAAAATATTTAAATTATGAAAACCTAAAAGTCACTATAACTAAGCAATTAGATATAAAGAGTTTTTTATAATAAGAAGGCAATTTACATAATAGTATAATCTATCAAATTTAGTAAATTTGAATAGAACTTTAATCATTAAAAATATATATAAATAAAAATTATAATTTAACATAAAATTTAAGTTTTTAGGTGTTTTATAATATTTCTACATAAGATTTATAATATTATAATAATATGTTATTTTAAAAATAAATGCGACATTTTTAAACGATGTCTTCCCTACCCAGGTGTTGTAGGTGAGTTGGAGAGGAGAGAAAAATCCTCCAAGGAAGGTCCCTTCGAATCTCCACCCTACAAAATATTTGAATTGGATAGCTAGAATCCAATTGATAATGTTGGTACGGGCAGGGTCGGGCGCGACTCCCTTGTGACTTTGATGGTGTAGAACCCCCTGGTCATGGTCTCTCAAACCAAGGCAGCCCTACAAGGGGTTTTTATCTTAAACAAAATAATAATAAATGTGACAGAAATGCAATATTTTAAACAAGCGATCATCAAAGACAATTCAAATATACATTTTTCAAAATAGAAATAACTATAGTGTTAAAGAATTTTTATTAATTTTTATGTCACAAGATTATTTTTATTGTTGTTAATGAATTCTAACATACAAAAATGATAACTATTTCTTTTACAAGAAAGATAAAATAAAATTAAACAATCTAAAACATTTAAACTGAAGGTGGAGCTCTACTAGGTTTTTTTGGTCGTATGTTGCTATCGCATGTTTGCTCTTTCTTCAGCCACCATATTGTTAGGGATCTAAGTGCCCTTATTACACAATTTTGACTAGGGCAAGGGATTTCTCCCCTTGTTATGTCCACTTCTCAAGCTGTTGCTTCACTGTTTAGTGAAGTTGTAGCTATAGAAAGGCACGATAATAGTCGATAGACCCAATAAATTTGTCTTGAGAGTTTTCCATAAGGTAAATCCTCTGTGTTGTACATAGTCCTATCTATGCAAGATTTTGGTAAAGCTTGCAATTGGCTTGAGAGTCACACCCTCGTTAGGTATTTTTTGGGGATGATTCCTAGTTACTCACTAATCCATCGATGGAATCTCCTAAAAACTCTACAAATGTAGCCCTTAAGGAGGGAATTCCATACATGTTTAAATAGCAAAAAGAATCTATCATATATTTATTATATATTATCTTCTTCATGCCAAATTATTGCCAAATAACTTACTTTATATTGATCCACTCTCTTCTGCATTAAAGTTATCATTTGTCATCCATCAAGGCATTTGAGGTGATCTAGTTAGTAGATAAGGTTGAAGGCATTCGGTCAGCTCTCAAAGGGGTAAGGAAGAAGAAAGATATGTTTTTGTTGTGCCCTTTATTCTTTCTTTCCTTAAACATTTGGATCAATATTTACTTTATTTTTTACTAATATTTTCTCCTTTTGCTATCTCTACATGTTACAAATCATTTCCATCTTACTGTTAATCACTTCTAATAACTTCATTTACTCTTTTTCTCATATTCATTGCCATTTATATTACTATTAGCTTATGTTACTCTTATGCTACACATTTGCATATTTTTTTAAATAAAGGGGTAAAAATTTATTGATAAAAAGTTTGGATTACAGAGTACAACTGAGTTTCCAACCAAGACTCAAATAAACAACAAAAAAACTAAAACCACTAGACTAGAATGACACCGAGAAAAGACAACAAGAATAAACCACATTAATTCTGTACATCCTTATGGATCAACTCCCACAGGTGTTGAGAGTCCCCAGACGGGAGACTATCCCAATTATCGATAATCCAAGGATCTAGCAGCTCAGAAGCCCTTTTGGCCAAGTAATCAACAACCACATTCCATTCCCTTGGAATGTGCACAAAGGATATAAATTCAAACTCTTCACTCATTTTGATAATATAAACGGCTACAGAGGCCAACTGCCAATTAACTTCCTACACACTTTTATTGTTTAAAAGATTAACCACATTTTGAGAGTCAAACTCGCAGATAATCCTATGCCAGTCAAGATTAACCACATTTGCATATTGATTAGTATATATTTTCATTATATTTTGATTTGGTTTTATCATCCTTTCTACTGTTATCTTGTAAAAAAACTATTGCTACTCATCACATTTTGTAGTTGTCTTTTTAAACTTATTTTCTAGTTTGTTTAATTAACCTTGGATTTCATACTTGCATGCTAACAATGATTTTCTCATTTGGTGTCATCTTCTAGTTAAATTTATATAAATTATTTATGCATCATGGTTTTTACCCTCTTAGTAGAGTTCTTGACATCCAAGTATCATTAACCAAAATACTTCTCATATTGTACTTGCTCTTTTCTACTTAATAAGAAGTTCAAAGCACTGCCTAATTATAGGGAGGTAGTACTTCTATATTCTATTTTATATAGAGAAAAAACATTGGCTATAAAACTAATATAAATGTTTTAGATAGGCAACATGCTTGTCATTATTACATATTTTCTTCTATTTTAAGAATTCTATTATATTTTCATACCTAACAGGTGTGTCTGATCAAATTTTTCAAAATTGGTTATATAGAATTACAATGATTACATAGTGACCACATAGTGGTCTTAGTATTTTGATAAGGTTCGAAATTGCATCCCTACTTTAAAAGTGAAAGAGTTTAACCAATTGAACTTATTTCATTTGAATAAATGTTATGATTTAGGTATGAGATTTGTAACATTGTATATGAAACTTCACATTTTCAAGTTTCAACTTATCTTAAACCCATATGTTATTTGTTAGAATAATTACATTCATAAAAATTACTTTAGTTTTATATCATAACTAAAAATGTAAATTTTAATAAATTTCAAATATTTTTTTTTATGATTTAAATATTATAAATAATTTTTTGAAGTTATAATGTTTTTTTTTTTTTTTTTTTGTATTTACATGGTGGAATCGGTAGCCGCCACGAATCCGGGCAGGTTGTCCAGCTTTTATGGCCGCCATAGTATTCTGCGCTATCCACCCCAGAAGCCGCCACACAGATCTTCGCACAGTCCGCCCCTATAACCACCATGCCACAATCATTTTAAACCTATTACGCCGCTGAAAGCACCAAGAAAGGAACAAGCGTTCAGTCCGGCGAATTGAAGTTATATTGTTACTATTTACACTTATAACATTTTTAATATATTTATTATAAAAATTTATATTTAATGTTTTTTGTGTTTGATAATATTTTATTTCATTGATATAAATTGATTGGTTAGGTAGACAACGTTAAATATAAACTCTGTTATTCCTTGCATATGTGACATGTGCTTGAAAAGATGCGAACGGTGGATTCAAGTGTGACATAAAAATAACTATTTTTTTATTATTATTAAAAAATACCTTGCCTTGGAAAAGCTTATATTGTGGTTTAAACAAAGAAAAGTTCATTAAATGTTTTGCTTATTTGGCCTCTTAATTCTATGGGCCTGCTTATTCTTTCTTTATTATCTCAGGTCTCTGTTAAATTTAGAATAAAAAAAGAGGACGGTCAAAGTTATAAGACTACCAAAAGAAGCACACGCTCTGTGGAAAAAAAAAACGGTGAAGTTATAAAACTACAAAAAGAAGCACACGCAGTTGACCATACATTCTACTGCATGTTTGGCCTCTAACGCGCCTCAAAAAACATAAAAATTACAAATGTGTATAATTTAGATGTCACGATCCATCATGAGCAATTTGGTACACATAGAATTTCCTTTAAGCCACGGTACTATGAGAAACAACAAACCAAATGGATCAAGAAATTTCTTCCTCCCCGTTGTTTCTACACCTAGAAATTATTTTCCCTTTGAATATTTAGTGCCCATCCCCTCCCTGTCAGTGATCGTTGAAATTGAAATTAAACCAGACAAAAGCGGATCCAATCTAGTCAAAATGTCTTTCGTTGAAGTTTTTGCCAGAGCATGTAAGGAAGTATTTTCAGAATTTAAATTTGTTTACTTGTAATCGCATACCAATGTTTCCTTGTATGTCGTACTTATAACAATTCGGAAGAACAATATAGATATTTTTTAATTGTTCATCATATCATGTGTATTTTATTTCATTTAGAATTCTGGTCGTTATCTTTGTTTTTGATAATGGAATATTTTGATAATAGTAAAATGAGAAGGGAAACCAGGTTAGTACTCATTATTATACTTAATATTCTAAAAAAGCCCGATGCAAAATTTCAAGTAGTAAAGGTCAAATCAATCTATTTATATAAAGACTGAAGAGGAGAAAATCTCCCAATATCAATCTAAGAGTACCAAAAAATAATACTTAATCTGTGACAAGGAAGAACGACAATACAAGTTTTTAATAGAAAACTATTCTGCTAGGGTTTGATGAGGAAAAAGTATTCTACTAGGGTTTGATGAAGAAAAACTACTCTACGGAGATGGCAGCAGCTTCCGAAGGAGGTCTGAAAAATTGGAGGAATGTCGTGATGGCATCGGGTCCGGCACAGAGAGTGCATGCTCATGATGTTTTTTCATCTGAAAATGACTGGAAGAAACAGGATTTTCCAGTGCATGTCGGGAACCGCTTGTTAAAGAACAATGGATGTTTGGAATGATATTAAGCCAGGCCAGTTCTAGTGGTTCAACCAGAGTCGGTGGCGGAAGATGTGGAGTATCTAACCAAACATGCCCTTATTGGCAAATTTTTGGGCATTCGAATTTCTCTCCCCTTTGTGGAGGCTTGGGTCAGGAAGACTTGGAATCCTTAAGGCGATGTGGAGGTGATGCTGAGTGTGAACAACTATTTTATGGTGGTTTTCTCTTGTATTGCAGATCGTAACAAAGCATTTGAATGGGGTCCTTATTTCTATAACCAAGTGGGACTCTTTCTTAAACCCTGGCATGTTGGTTTCAACCCATCAGAGGAGCGGTTGTCGTAGGTTCCAGTATGGGTGCGGCTTCCATGGCTCCCGTTGGAATTTTGGAGAACTGATATCTTGCATAAGATTACTCTTCTACTTGGGAAGCTGGTTGGACCGTCACAATAGACAATGGATAAAAAGGTAATCTCTGTTGCTCGTATTTGTGTTGAAATTGACTTAAATAATCCTACTCCTGATTCTATTGAAATACAATTTGGATCAACTATGTGGGTTCAAAAACTTGACTATGAAGCTCTTCCATTTCGTTGCCGGATTTACCGTGAATATGGCCACCTGAAAAGAAAATGCCCTAAGTTTGTCTCGCCTGTGGCTTCAAATCCTGGTAAAAGCCCGAAACAGAGGACGAAGGGCAAACAAAGACCTTAAGGATAGCCAGCCAGATGCTCTACTCAACCGTTTTGAAATATTAGAAGATCTTGATCAGTGCATGGAGATACCTGAAACGTCACTACTTGATGCAAATATAACAAGGCCGAATCAAATGTCTCTTCTTGACGAGAAACTTAAGGAATCAGATCTAGGGGGTTTAAATGAATAACAAAGGGCTTTGGATCTGAGTATAGGGGACATGGTTGGGTCTAGCCCTATAAGAGAAACTATTTTGGAAAGTGGTACAAATTTAGTTATGCCCTCTCCTACTCAGGCATTGATGCAGTCATCCTTGGACTGCAAAACTCCTACGGTGTTGGGATTGTAGCAGAAAATAATTAAAAAAAAATTTCAGATAAGAATATGAAGGTGGGTCGGAAGAAGGACCAGGATAAAATTAAGTTAATGGGGGAGACTTTGGTGGAGTCAGGCTTGGTAAGAACATTGGACTCCCATTTTTATAACCCTAAAAAATGATTATCCTCTCATGGAATGTAAGGGGGTTGAACAACATCCCTAGATGAAAAGTTGTTCATGATTTGGTTTGTGTGCATTCTTCGAATGTGGTGTTTATTCAAGAGACCAAATTGGCTATTGATAGTTTGTTCAATATTGCTCCCAAGTTGTGGAGAAGGGGGCAATGCCAGTGTATTGGTGCATGTGGATATGCTGGTGGTGTCGCTTATTTATGGGTTTCGGTTAATATATCCCCTCTTACTTGGATTTCTAGCAGATGGTCTATTTCGATGGTCGGGCATGATAATGAATCTGGTGAAACCATCCTACTTACAAATGTGTATGCTCCTGTTGATTACAATGGTAAAGTGAATTTGTGGGAGCACATTTGCTTTGTGAGAAGTTTGGTTCCCCTGTACCCATGGGTTTTGGCTGGAGACTTCAACTCTATCACTTGTCTAGAGGAGAAACGTGGTGGGGTGGACCGTCTGAAGACTTTTTCTTCTATCTTCAGTGCTCATATCCAGGCCCTAAAATTGGTTGACATCAAGCCAGATAATGGGATCTTTACTTGGCACAATAGAAGGTGTGGGGAAGCTTCCATCTCAGAGAGACTAGATAGGTTTTTAATATCAAGTTATTGGATGGGTAATAATAGAAGTGCTAGTTTTGTGCTTCTGAAGTGTAGGGGATCTGATCATTGGCCTATCAAACTCTCTACTTTGGAGTTAGGGCTAAAAAATAATCCCTCCTTTAAGTTTCAACTTATGTGGCTTCGTGATCCTAAGCTTCATGATTTAATGCAAGGCTGGTGGACCACTGGAAAACCTCCTCATGGCATAGCTATGTATTCCTTTATGAAGCGACTACAATTTGTAAAACATAAATTGAAGAGATGGAATAGACTGAATTTTGGAAACCTTTCCTTGGCTAAGTTGGTAGCTCTTAGGAGGATGGAAGAAGCTTTAAGGAAGATTAGAGATCAGGGATTCACAAAGGAGCTTCTTGTTGAGGAATCTGAGGCTACAAAAGACCTTGCTGAATGGGAACTGAGGGAAGAATTTTTTTGGAAACAAAAAGCTCGAGTAGATTGGCTTCAGGAAGGGGATAGAAACACAACCTTATTTTATAACTCAGTTAAGGCTCGCCATAATGGTAACCTGATTACCTCTCTTGTGAATTCTTAGGGTGCCCGACTCTCTTATTTCAGGGATATTTTAGAAGAGACTAAGAGGTATTTTTCCTCTCTTCAAAGAGGACTCCCTATCAGATGATAAGAATGAAAAGCTTATTCTAAACTATATTCCAACGATTGTTTCTAGAGAGATGAATGAGCATTTGATGGGTCCAATTTTCATTGAGGAGTTGGAAAATGTTGTATTCAAGATAAAAAAAAAATAAAAGCACCAGGTCCAGATGGATTCTTGATTGAGTTTTATCATGAGTTTTGGGATTTAATCAAATTTGATCTTTTGGAGGTGGTCCATGAGTCCCAAAAGAACAAACAAATCCTAAGGGCCCTAAATGCTACCTTTGTGGTGCTTATACCCAAAAAAGAGGGAGCAAATTCCTTGGATATGTTCAAGCCTATTGCTCTCTGCAATGTTGTGTATAAGATCATCACAAAAATTATTGCTAAGAGGTTGAAGATATGGTTGAGCAAAATCATCTCTGAGGAGCAAGGAGGGTTTATTGCTGGCCAAAAAATCTTGGATGGGGTTGTTATTGCTACATAGGCTATTCACTTGATGGAAAATTCTAAGGAGAAAATATGTTCATTAAGTTGGATATGGCCAAAGCCTATGATCGGGTCAGATGGTCCTTTCTTCAGAAAGTTCTTGCTACTTTTGGATTTGAGGAGGAATGGATTAGATGGGTGATGAGCTATGTTTCTTCTTCCTAATTCTCTGTTCTTGTTAAAAATGAGCCATCAGAGTTGTTTGAGGCCTCAAGGAGATTGAAGCAAGGAGATCCTTTATCTCCTTATTTGTTTATCATTATGTCAGAAGGGTTGGGAATATTGCTCAAGTCTCAAGTCATGCACGGTCTCATTCAGGGGTGGAAGTGGGATAGTAGTTTGCCACCTCTTTCCCACCTTCAATTTGTTGATGATACTGCTTTGTTGGGAGTTGCCATTATCAGGGAAGCTGACAATATTAGACAGTATCTTGACATATATCTTGGTGCTTCTGGATAGTTGATTAATGAGGACAAGTCTTCTATTTTCTTCTTCAATACTCCTCCTCTTATTCAAGCTAGGATTTCTCGCATTATAAGATTCTAGGTTGGGACTCCCCCTTCATTTATCTTGGTATTCCAATTTCATCTCATCCTTTACCTAGATCTTCTTAGTAGTCTATGCTTGATAAGTTTAGAAGGAAGGTGAATCACTAGACTTTCAGATGGCTATCCACTGCAGGTGGAGTGTTGCTTTTAAAATATGTTGTTCAAGATTTACCCATTTATAGATGTTTTGTACAAATAGCTCCCTCTCACTTCATCAAGGACATGGATGCTTTGTCAAGACAGTTTTATGGTCTGGAAAACTTGATTAATCTAAATAGAGTTTGGTTAGGTGGGATTCTATATGTAGGCCGGTGCAAGAGGGAGGCCTTGGGTTGCGACAGACAACTCTTGTTGGGCAGGCTTTGGCTGCAAAACTTTATTGGAGATGGTGTACCTCTTAAGATCAGATTTGGGCTAAAATATTATCTTGTAAATACTTGAGAGGTATTTCTGAGGCTGAGATCCCTAGAGTCAGCTTAGTTGGGAAAGGTTTAGTTATTTGGGACACTCTGAAAAGAGGAGGTAATTTAATCAAGCAGGGTTTGTTCTGGATTTGCAATCAGGGATCAAAAACTCTTTTTTGGGGGGATTATTGGGATGGTCACCCTCCTATATTGAATCAATATCCTAGGTTATGTTCCTTAAGAATTTTTTTCTTGGAAGTAGACTGGTCTCATGTGGAGGACTTTAAAAAAATCCAGTCTTTTGGAAATATGGAGATGTACAGGTGGAAAGATCCGCAAGAATGGCCCTAGGGGGGACTAGCCAAGGACAGAGAGGTGCTTGATCTTATTCTTACAGGGAGGCCTTGTTCTTCATTAAGGGGTAAATATATTCTGGCTTGGAACCTTGATCCTAAGGGAACCTACTTTGTAGCCTATGGTTATCAGGTTATTGATAAGCAAAAGTATGGGAGTCTTCCTGTCACTTGGTGGAAAAATATGTGGAACAAATTTTCCTGGACAAAATGTATCTTCTTTTTCTGGTTGGTAGCTCATAATAAATGCCTCACTTGGGATAATGTGAGGAAGAGGGGATTTCAGGGTCCCTCTTATTGTGTCCTTTGTAGTAAGAATGATGATGACTCTTCTCATTTATTTTTCCAATGCTCCTTTGCCAGAGACATTTGGCACCGTTGGTGGAGCGCTTGGAACCATCCATGTTTTCATGTGTTGTCCTTGGTGGAGTTTTGGAGTAGTCTGGGAAGACCTCCAGCCAAGGCCCCCTTCCTTCGGGTGGCTTGGAATTTGGGCCCTTCTTGCATCATCTAGCAAATTTGGCTCAAACGAAACCGAGACATATTTCAGGGTAATTATTTGGTTGTCCAATAGATCTGGCAAAGGATATTGTATATGGTTCAAGAAACCATCCATAGCAAATGTGATGTGGAGCCTCTTTTGGATTCTAGGGAGGAGAGGTACAACAAGTCCTTGGTCTCTTTGGGGATGGTATGAACTCTTCTAGCCCTAGTAGGGTTCCTCAACTCAACAATAAGGTTAGGAGAGATGGTAGGTGGAGGCCACCCCCTAGAGGAGTTTTAAAAATTAATACTGATGGATCGTCCAGGGGTAATCATGGACATGATGGCATTGACGGTGTTGGAAGAGATTCTACTGGTGGTGTCAATTTTTTGTTTTCCATTTATAAAGGTGTTCACTCCAACAATTTTATGGAAGCTCTTGCAATTCTTGAGGCCTTGTAGAGGGGGTTTTCTCTTGGCTGGCATAGGATTATCTATGAGTCTGACTCTCAAATTTTGGTTAATATTTTAAATAGTAAAAGGGTGGAGGAATTTAATTGGTAGTTGACCTCTATAGCCATTCAAATTCTTAGAATGAGTGAAGAGTTTGAATTTATATCCTTTGTGCACATTCCAAGGGAATGGAATGTGGTTGCTGATTACCTGGCCAAAAGGGCTTTTGAGCTGTTGGATCCTTGGATATCGATAATTGGGAGAGTCTCTCATCTGGGGAGTCTCAACGCTTGTGGGAGTTGATCCACAATGATGTACATATTTAATGTGGTTTGTTCTTGTTGTCTTTTTTGAGTGTCATTCTAGTATAGTGGTTTTAGCCTGTTTGGTTGATTATTTGAGTCCTGGTTAGAAGCTCAGTTGTACTCTATAATCCAGACTTTTTATCAATAATTTTTTACTTATTTAAAAGAATGACAATACCCAATAATATAAACACCTTTCATAATTTAGGTTCTAAAAATATATACTACAATAGGTTTGAACGATGATAAGTTATAAGCATTGAACTGTAAAAAAAATTATATGATACGAAAGGAATTTCTTCTCCTTCCCATATTTGGATTCTTTGACATTACTTCGAATGTCAGTATGCTTCTTGAAAGTTCGATTGCGAGCTCAAATTTTGGTAAAGAAAACAAGTCAATGTGATGTCAAAATACAAAAATTAAAGTTTCTATTTGAAAGTACAAACAGAGGGATGTATAAATGCGCAAGAGTGATGTTAACGGATCTTGTCATCTCTCAAGATGTATATAACTTCTAGGTAATCTCATTCTAAGATGTTATCTAAACGAGGACGGATAAGTGTCTATGTCTCCTTCATTGCCAAGAACTTTCAACATAGGAAAAATAAACTATATGTCGAATAAAGTCAATAAAAATCCACCGCCTGGGTGAAGCATGTCATGTCTGCAGCAAGACATAAATATGCCCAAATAATAAAACCAGAGGGAAGTCACGGACTTTTATTTAGTATTTGATACATCCATAACTTCACATTTTAATAATGTTTTGGGTCAGCTGTAGTTATTTGTTTTAACTTTCTCTCAACATTAAATCAAAATAATAATTTCTACAAGTAAAGAATCTCAACGGTAATCATATAGACTGCTTTCTTAATGAGCATTGAATCACAAACTAAATGATTTTTGTAAGTTCAATTTTCGTAAAGGAAATTGATGCAGAAGTTTTAAAATATTTGTTCCATGGGCTGCTCTTTGTTGGTTTGGAGGGTAATTTGATTAAATGTGTTAAATTGATGTTGTTGCATTTATGGATATGTGTAACATGTAGGTAAACTAATTGTAAAATATTATCTTGGATAGGTTAGGATTCAGGAATGAACTCGATGCTTTTTTAAACATAAATTCAGTCATATGTTGTATATATGGATGTAGTTTGAATATGGGTCTTTGTAGTTTGAATTTAGGTTTGTGCAAGAGAGTTCAAAGTTCTAGCCACTAATATTGTTGTCTAGATGAAAACATTATAATAAAGAAAACATGCATCATTGTAAGGCATCTACATTTTTTAGGCTCTAATCACTATTGCTATTGTTTAGACATTATGCCAAAGCAAACATGCATCATTATAAGGAATTCACATTTTTATAAATTTTAAGTCAATTTAAAATTTCTAATAGATGATTGTATAAAAAAAGGAATTGCATGTAATTTAAAAAAAAAAATTAATATGTTAAAAAATTAATATGTTAACTATATGGAATTTAAAGTGGAGGTAGAGGCAGTTAGAAGGCACTTCCCACCTTCAATTGAAAGTGGAGAGCTGCAAAGAGGTAATACATTCTAAGAGAAGAACAACATAAGATTAATGGTACAACCATCCAAAACACAGCACTAGAATATTGAGTCACCAACAATTGACCACCCAAAGACCGAGAAGTAGCAACAATTGATAATCAAGGCCTTGAAAGCTTTTAGCATTTATGGCCTCGAATCTAGAGACCTTAAAGCTTTCAATTTAAAGTTGCATAAGGATTTTGGTTGTATGAGAAGAAGATAATTTACAGGTCTTTTGAATATAGATCTTCAAAGGGAAGGAACCTTCCTCTTGGCTATAAATAGGCCTAACTTATACTATAGAATGTATTGGGAGTTATTTTCGCATGCCTAGTACCTAGTCTTGCTGGCTCTTCCTTTCATTTTGCCTTTTTATTCTAACAAGAGGACCCCAAACCTTCTCTAATAGCCTAAGCATCATTGAAACCCTTGGGTCTCATTGTCTTATAATCACTTTCGACATGTTAATACAAGTCATGACTAATTTTTCTTTATCCTCCTTTATTTAACTTGTTTTGATTTTTAGCGGTCTGTTTTTCTTGGTTGTGTTCAATAGTCATAGGATGACATTTGTCATGTTCAATTTCTACTTATTGAAGTCAAAAATTGACATTTAATTGTTTGGCGCATCACCCTTGTAGCTTAGGTTTTATTTTTTATAAAGCATTTAATTTCTTATTTTTACGTTCATTGCAATTCATTTCCATAGCCTAGTGGAGGTCCAATGTGCATTAATTATTAGATCCGATGAGGAGCCAACGTCGATTCAAAACATTGGAGATCACGTCATGCTTCATGTTGCTTCGTTCTACATTAGGTATAGGCGCATTAGTCTTGTTGGGCTCTCACCTTGGGTTAGCAGTGCATTTTGAGATGCCAACACTAACATAAGCATTACTATTAAGCAAATACGTTTCCTTTATAAAATATTAAAATTATGAAAACCTAAAAGTCACTATAACTAAGCAATTAGATATAAAGAGTTTTTTATAACAAGAAGGTGATTTACATAATAGTATAATATCTCTAATTTAGTAAATTTGAATAGAAATTTAATCATTAAAAATATATATAAATAAAAATTATAATTTAACATAAAATTTAAGTTTTTAGGTGTTTTATAATATTTCTACGTAATATTTATAATATTATAATAATATTTTATTTTAAAAATAAATGCGACATTTTTAAACGATGTCTTCCCTACCGAGGTGTTGTAGGTGAGTTGGAGAGGAGAGGGCAATCCTCCAAGGAAGGTCCCTTCGAATCTCCACCCTACAAAAAATTTGAATTGGGTACCCAGAATCCAATTGATAATGTTGGTACGCGCAGGGCCGGGCGCGACTCGAGGGTGACTTTGACGGTGTAGAACCCCCTGGTTGTGGTCTCTCAGACCAAGGCGGTCCTACAAGGGATTTTTCTCTTAAACAAAATAATAATAAATGCGACAGAAATGCAATATTTTAAACAAACGATCATCAAAGACAATTCAAATATACTTTTTTCAAAATAGAAATAACTATAGTGTTAAAGAATTTTTATTAATTCTTTATGTCAATAGGATTATTTCCATTGTTGTTAATGAATTCTAACATACACAAAGGATAACTATTTCTTTTACAAGAAAGATAAAATAAAATAAAACAATCTAAAACATTTAGACTGAAGGTGGAGCTCTACTAGGTTTTTTTGGTCGTATGTTGCTGTCGCATGTTTGCTCTTTCTTCAGCCACCATAATTTTAGGGATCTAAGTGCTCTTATTACACAATTATGTGTGCCAATTCTGACTAGGGCAAGGGGCTTCTCCCCTTGTTATGGCCACTTCTCAGGCTGTCGCTTCACTGTTTAGTGAAGTTGTAGCTATAGAAAGGCACGACAACAGTCGACAAACCCAAGAAGTTTGTCTTGAGGGTTTTCCATAAGGTAAATCCTCTGTGTTGGACATAGTCCTATCTATGCAAGATTTTGGTAAAGCCTGCAATTGGCTTGTTTTGCATTTGGTCAGCTCTCAAAGGAGTAAGGAAGAAGAAAAATATGTTTTTGTTGTGCCCTTTACTATTTCTTTTCTTACTCTTTTGGATCAATCTTTACTTTATTTAACTAACATTTTATCTCCTTTTGCTATCTCTACATGTTACAAATCATTTCCATCTTACTCTTAATCACTTCTAATCACTTCATTTACTTTTTTTCTCATATTCATTGCCATTTATCTTACTATTAGCTTATGTTACTCTTATGCTACACACTTGCATATCAATTACTATATATTTTCATAATATTTTGATTTGGTTTTATCACGCTTTTTGTTGTTATCTTGTAAAAAACTATTGCTACTCATCACATTTTGCAGTTGTCTTTTTAAACTTATTTTCTAGTTTGTTTAATTAACCTTGGATTTCATACTTGCATGCTAACAATGATTTTCTCATATTTGTGTCATCTTCTAGTTAAATTATATAAATTATTTATGCATCAGGGTTTTTACCCTCTTAGCAGAGTGCTTGACATCCGAGTATCATTAACCAAAATACTTCTCATATTGTACTTGCTCGTTTCTACTTAAGAATAAGTTCAAAGCACTGCCTAATTATAGGGAGGTAGTACTTCTATATTCTATTTTATATAGAGCAAAAGTATTGGCTATAAAACTAATATAAATGTTTTAGATAGGCAACATGCTTGTCATTATTACATATTTTCTTTTATTTTAAGAATTTTATTATATTTTCATACCTAACAGGCGTGTTTGATCATGTTTTTTAAAATTGGTTATTTAGAATTACAATGATTACATAGAGACCACATAGTGGTCTTAGTATTTTGATAAGGTTCGAAATTGCATCTCTACTTTAAAAGTGAAGGAATTTAACCAATTCAACTCATTTCATTTGAATAAATGTTATGATTTAGGTATGAGATTTGTAACATTGTATATGAAACTTCATATTTTTATGTTTCAACTTATCCTAAACCCATATGTTATTTGTTAGAATGATTACATTCATAAAAATTACTTTAATTTTATATCATAACTAAAAATGTGAATTTTAATAAATTTCAAATATATTTTTTTATGATTTAAATATTATAAATAATTTTTTGAAGTTATATTACTATTTACACTTACAACATTTTTAATATATTTATTATAAAAATTTATATTTAATGTTTTTTTTGGATTTTAATAATATTTTATTTTATTGATATAAATTGATTGGTTATGTACACAACGTTAAATATAAACTTTGTTATTCCTTGCATCTGTGACATGTGCTTGAAAAGATGCGACTGGTGGATTCAAGTTTGACATAAAAGTAAGTATTTTTTTTATCATTAAAAAATACCTTGCCTAGGAAAAGCTTATACTCTGATTTAAACAAAGAAAAGTTCATTAAATGTTTTGCTTATTTGGCGTCTTAATTCTATGGGTCTGTTTATTCTTTCTTCCTTATCTCAGGTCTCTATTAAATTTAAAATAAAAAAAGATGACGGTCAAAGTTATAAGACTACCAAAAGAAACACACGCTCTTGAAAAAAAAAAAAAAAACCAAAAACTACAAAACGAAGCACACGCAGTTGACCATCCCGTCCACTGCAGGCTTGACCTCTAACGCGCCTCAAAAAACATAAAAATTACAAATGTGTATAATTTAGATGTCACGATCCATCATGAGCAATTTGGTACTGAAAGCACGAGATTTCGGGCAAAGGAAACACTAATTGCGATGCAACCAAAATCAAATGCGCTTAAGTCCTAGAAATGTAAAGTGCATGAAAGGAAAAAGACGCATTAAAACGAGATACAAGCAAATGGATAAAACACAGCCCTTTCATTAAAATTTCTTGATCTCTGTTACAATGACGCCTCCTCCCTTTTCAGGGGCTAGGAGCGCTAAAAGAATTTGATTACAATCACTTAATGTTCCTCTTTCCGCGTGCCCACGATTGAAATGGACGGGCCAAGATGATGCCGCCGCTGATGTCGATGAGTTCTTCACCTCTGCTTGCTTCTCCTGCGAACAAAGAAACAACCAAGATGTCAGTAGCACCTGCCGCAAATGGAAAGTGTTCGTTCTCTAAAATTAACGAAATATGCATGTAAACATTTGCCTGAAACAGTAAATACAGTGAGTCCAAATGGCTTGAAATCTTGACAGAAGACAGAAAAAGTTACCAGAAGGCCATTGCCACTGAGACAGCTGGCCAATCTGCCTTCAACTGGAATTCGTCCCTGGGCAGGACGAATTCTAACTGCAATTCGTCCCTGGGTGGGACGAATTCTTTTGTGTTGAAGAAGCCGACCTGCTGCTGCTCCAATGTCGATTCTCGAGACCTGCAAAATGACTGCAAACAAGGGGGTTATGTAATTGGGGCCATTTTGGGACGACCTAGATGGTCGGATTCTCCCAATTTGGCCTCTATCCTTGGGAATTTGATATCACCACCTGCAAGTTAGTGAAACAACAAAGCGACACAAAACATACTAGAATCGATCAAAAGTTATGAACTTGCAGCTATGAGTTAACCAAACATGATAACACAAAATGCAACCTGAAAAAGTAATCTAGAATGCTCTAAAACTTAGAAAGTGCGGGGGTGCCCAAGTGGGCCTCCCACCGTTGGCACTTGATTCCGGCGCCAATCCACTAGGGATGGGCCCAAAACCTCTTAGGATTGGGGGGTCGGCGAATTGGTTGGTTCAGGTGTCCATGTGTTGGATTTGGGTCGGGTTCAAGCTTCCAAAAGCCACCCAACAACCTCCCTTGCAAAAGAGATTGGTGGATGCGAGAAGGTGAACCAAAAGGGATGCAAGTGGGTCTTCAACTCGGCAGCACTTCGTTGCTTGAAATCTCCTTCAACCTGTCTATTTTGGGTGAGAAAAGTCCCACCTTTTATAGACCCATGGGGTCTTTTTTGAGAGGGAAGCATAGGCGCCACGTGTTGGTCATAGGTGCCATGTGGCAGTCTTGTCTTCCCATGAGGGAGGGGGAGTCCTCCATGACTTGGGCTCTCATAATTGCCCTTTGTGACAGTCTCCTAACGGCCCTTCTGTCCACCTACACACGCGTGCGAGGTAGGAGTCATCAACTGGCTGTCCTGGGCTGCCACTTGGCACCATTCTTCTTTTTGCCCGTTAAACTCAGAATTCGTCCCTACCATTATGAATTCAGAATCCGTCTCTGGGTGAGACAGATTCTAATTTTGAATTCGTCTCTGGGTGAGACAGATTTGAATCCGTCTCCGGGTGAGGCAGATTCCGAGCAAAGTGCTTAAATGTGCCAAATTGCCCTTTTGACCTTACAAAATTGCTATGAAAGTGGTTAGGACCACTGTTTGACCTCTGAGGGCTGCCCTGGGGGCTGTGTTTGTCAAAGCGATCAGTGTTTGCAGTCACGTAATCGGATTGGTGCTGTTTTGGTGTCTATAGATGCCCCTTTTTGGGAAGCGTTGCGGGTGACGCAGTCTTTGAGCAAAAATAGATAACCAAAGCACTAATGATTAGGGTTCCTTGGTAACCTAACCAACTTTTGATGCCTCAAGCATGGAAAGGGCATGCATTCTTGAATCCTTGCTTCGACGAGCTAAGGAATTTGATTTCAAGTATTAACCTATTTTGGTGAGGTGTGACTTGAACTTAGACATTGATCAGTCATGAATAGGCGAAGGGCGTTTTATCCTCAAGGGGAACCTTGTGTTCATGATTCACGAAATGCCAAGTGTTTGATTGATTTGATTGTTGCTTGTTTACTGCCCCAAGCAGGAGCGTGATTGTCTTTGTCAATGATTCTTTGAATGCATGCCGTTTTCCTTAATTGGGTGTGTGATTGTTGATTGGTGACTAAGTGTGACTACCCCCTCAAGCGACGAATCGATGAGGGAATGACCTTCGTGAGAAAAGCGACGAGTCGCTTGACCCAAGATGACTTGTGCAAGGGTGCGTTTAGAGGGTTTACCGTTAAGCATGTGCAATTTTTCCAACATTTGGACCTATTTTTGGTGGGTGTTAACCCTTTTGGTGATGCCGTAATGAGGTGAAATCATCGAAAATCTAACTTCCCGTGGAGCGGTCCGGCTATTATAGCCTTCTTGGGGAAGTAGGAGAGCGATAATTTGAACCCCGACATCGATTTTCTTTGCCCGGAGGTTAAGTGCAAGAGCACTTGTGTCCGGCAATGTTTATTGCTTGTTTGTTTTTGTTGAATTTTGTACTGTTTTTGTTGTTTTTTTTTTGTGACGCGTTTGGAGATGCAATTGTCGAAAATCCGTCTTCCGTGGAGCGGTCCGGCTATGGTAGCCTTCTTAGGGAGTATGATAGTGACAATTTGTGACTCCAATGTCGATTTTGTATGCCCTTGTTGTCAGGTGCAGTATCACTCCTGTCGGGCAATTTTATTGTCTATTTTTAGTGCATTTTTAGTCATTTTTTGATTTTTTTAAAGTGTTGGCCTGAATTCGTCCCTGGGTGGGACGAATTCTAGCTGGAGAATTCGTCCCTGGGTGGGACGAGCGCTAATCGAGCGCTCGTCCCGATCAAGGATGAATTCCGGTGCAAAAGGCCTATTTAATGGCCAAAACTTGATTTTGGGCTCATTTGTGTCATTTTTTTCTTGCGATTTTGGAGCTCTGGGAGGAGGAGGTAATTCTGCGAAGCGAAGCGCTGCTGGAATTCTCTCTGCCATCATGAGTGCACAAACTGGTTCGAGCGGCGGAGCCGAAGCGAAACCTGTAAGTGTCCCTAGAGTTTATTTTTGCTTTTATTTGATGAATTGTTTTTGTGTTGACGCTTTTCAAAACTTTAAGATTTGACTTTTATTTATTTATTTTTTTTTTTGTGATGTTTTTGTTTAACAGTTAAGGTTAGAAACCCTAGAACTGAAAATTTGATTTGTTATTTTTTTTTTGTGTTTGTGTTGTTTTTTTTCTTTGCAGGTTGTTAGGAGCCGGTACCGTGTACCCGCTGCTTTTACTGAGGCGCGGTTGGCATTGACCGATGATGACTGGGAATGGCTTGATGCCCTTGGGCTCAAGCAGGTGGCTCGATTGGAGCCTGTGGTCCCGGATCGAGGCCTATCGACGGCCCTGATCAAGCTTTGGGATCCGTGGACCAATACTTTCCATCTCCCGAAAGGGAGATGACTGTGACTCTTGAGGACGTCTATCGGCTGCTTCGGATTCCGATAGATGGTCTGCCTATTAGGACATCATCGTTTGATCAGCGGACTGCTATACTTACGAGATGTTTTGGGCATGGGGGGCAGCTGGGTGTAGCAAACCCAGTGGAGACAGTCGAGGTGGATTGCCAGGCTGGCGGGATTTTGGTTAGCTGGTGGCAGGAGAGGGGGGTGTTAGGAGTGAGGCACGCATTCTTGATGGGCCTCATTTCTAACATTCTTCTCCCTGATTCGTCAGGCGCGAGGTTCCCGTGGAACCTGCTGGATTTGGTGTGGCAGTTGGCAGAGTGCCCGATAGAGGCACCGTTGATTTTGAGATGGGGACAGACTTTGTTGGCACAGCTCTACGGGGAGCTGTATGGGGTCCGCTGTCGACAGCGGAAGGGTGTCAGTTGCAATTTTTTGTTGCAGTGCTGGGGTTGGCAGCACATAGCTGTTGAGAGGCCTACCGGGTTACCGTGGATGACTCGGGCGGTGATGGAGGATGAGGAGATTGGTTATGCAGTTTTGTGGTGGCGGTCTGCGGAGCGAGGCGGAGTCGGCGATGGGCGGTGCCGTTGAGCACTACACTGAGGCCTTTTCTCGGCTCACTCTAGGGGAGGTGTTTTGGCGTCCCTATCGGGACTGTCCAGCCTGGCCTGAGGCTGGAGAGTGGCTCCGACGGGTACGCAGGGAGCGGTGGTTGACTGGGCGGCACGGGACGGAGCATGAGTTCTTTTCGTACGGCCGGGTTACACGACAGTTTGGGGTTCGCTAGGGGTTGCCTAGTGAGCCCGTGGTCTATCGGAGGCGGGGAGATGAGAGGGGGTTAGAGCCACCGGTCACTGCGCCATTGGGCGAGGAGTCCGATGCGGTGATTGGTGTCCCGGACGTGGATGACGTCGGGACTACCACCGAGTATGACTCGTGGTGGGTTTTACGGCGATGGAGAGGAGAGGGGCCACTGGGAGGCACGGAGGCGGCAGTGGAGGATGCTGAGGCAGCGAGGGGGTGATTGGGGGGCTCCATTGGATGACGCGGACATGGTTGATGTGGGTGATGAGGCTGTAGACTTGGGCGTTCCGGATCAGCCGGACATGCAGGACGTGGAGGAGCAGTGGGAGCCCGAGCAGGGTGCTGCTCCGACGAGTCCTGTGCGTCCAACAGATACAGAGGAGATGGAGTCTGAGATACGCGCTGAAAATGCGTGACTGAAAAAGCTGCTACGGATACGGGATCTGGAGTTGGGGGATGCGAGGCGGGAGCTGGGGGACGCGCTGCGGGAGAGGGATCTCCTGCGGGCCCAGCTAGCAGAGCGAGATAGAGTTTTGGCACAACGCGATGATGCATTGTCTTACTATCATCGACGAGAGGCAGAGTGGTGTCTGCACCGGATAGACTTGGAGAGGGAGGTCATCCGCCTTGGTGGGCGGCTACCTGAGCCTTCGGTCAGTGGATCTTCACGGCGGACGAGGGATAGTCTGACTGAGCAGTCAGCATCATCTCGTCGCAGGCTATTAGATGAGGGAGGTGGTAGTAGGCATGATGCGGGGGTTGGCAGTAGCCACCCTGCAGGGTCCCATAGGACCCACACCACGGGGGTAGTTCCCGTCGCACCGATCCTGCGTGATCATGTTGGTGGACGCCTTAGGTTGGGTTTTTGGGTATGATTGCGGGGTCTGAGGACCATTTTTGTAGCCTGCTGGCATATTTTTGGTGATATATATATATACCGGTTTTATTTGGTTTTGTACATGTGATGTTTGATTTTTGTTATGCGTGATGGCTAATGACTATGGATGTATGTATGTTTATCTATTTTGATGGATTCAGATGTTATGATGAGTGCAAGTGTTTTTGATTTTTTATGTGATATGCAAAGTGAATGAATGGAATTTTGTGATGATTGGTTATGGCACCATAGGCTGTTTAAGATGCTCTTTATTGTTATGGTGTATGACTCTTGTATGGATATATGTGGTTTTCTATTTTTTGTATTTTTTGATGGTATTATAAGGATGATAGGTAGCGCAGATGGTTTAGGAATGTATGTAATGTTTTCTGAGATTCAGACAGTTTTAACTCATTATCCATGAATGTACTTTATCTTACAAGACTTTTGGTCAAGGTATGAATCGGACTTGTTTTTGACCGAGTTATTTTACATCCCTGTGTGTGCAATTGAGTTCATTTAGTGGTATTTGTTAGGATACCGCCAGTGCCGAATGGGCTTTCAACCGAATTTGGATGGGCTTTAACCGAACTGTCTCGAGGATCACCTAATTAGCTCCACGAATTCCTTTGTTGTATGTACTAAGATTAATCTGCGGTGTAATCCGGGATGCCATAAGCTAGCTCATCCACATGCAAACATTGATCTGTACGCAAGTTAATGTGACAGATATATCGTCATGCGGGAGGTTTACTTTTGTTACCGATAGGCTATCAACCAAATTGGTACTGAAGCTTGCCTTATGACCTATAGAATCCTTGAGAGTTCCAGGGATTCAAGGTCAACTCCCTTCTTTTCTTCAATTATATTGGGATACTTGCTCTTTTTGTAGTGATGAGATCATTGTTTATTTTGATTTGTTTTTCTTTTGAGCAAGGGATTGGGGATATGGAGTGATGAAAATCACTATCGTTTGTGCCATTTGATTTGTGCATTGTAAGATGTCAAGTATTTGAGTTTTGACATGTTGCAAATTTTTGATGTTTTGCAACTATTGAGAATTTAGGGATTCTTAAGGAATTGGGTAGGGAGGATGCTTGTCCTTTTGCCAACTCTCAGCATTCTTTGGGTCATTCGCACAGGGGGATGAGCAAGATAACCATTTCGCTTATGGTGACCTAGATTATTGTGCAGGTTTCATCTTTCGTTCACACAACTTGGGAATTTTTAGTGTTTTAATTTGTGTTGGGATGTTACGTAACAAGGTGTATTTCAAGTATGACTCTACCTTCGTAAAATCTGTTCGATTTGATACATTACATGGTTAAAGAGGAAAATGATGACTGAATCACTGAAACTCTTGGTACATTTACAGACCACTGAGCGTAGTGTGGTAAAAGTTATGCATGGTGTTTTTGTTGTTTTTGTAAAATGGAACTATGCGGAACAAGATGGACTAGCAGAGCAATTGCAGCCTATGGTGCCTTTGACCTATACAACCACAAATATGCAATGTATGGATGCAATGCTTAATGCAGCTACATATTTTTGTATTTTTGATGGATTGATTTTGTGAATGTGAATATGCGGTGCTAGAGGAACTCTCTATTGATGAATTTGACCAAGCGATTGCGATAATCGTTGGAGCTTTTTAGGTTTGACCAAGTGATTGCGATAATCCTTGGAGCTTTTTGGTGTGACCAAGTGATTGTGATAATCCTTGGAGATTTTTGTGGTGACCAAGTGATTGCGATAATCCTTGGAGCTTTTGGATTGACCAAGTGATTGCGATAATCCTTGGAGCTTTTTGTTTTGCCAAGGATGGAATTGGAGCTTTTGTGTGACCAAGTGATTGCGATAATCCTTGGAGATTTTGGATTGACCAAGTGATTGCGATAATCCTTGGAGTTTTTTGGTGACCAAGTGATTGCGATAATCCTTGGAGCTTTTTGTGTTGACCAAGTGATTGCGATAATCCTTGGAGCTTTTGGATTGACCAAGTGATTGCGATAATCCTTGGAGCTTTTTGTGGTGACCAAGTGATTGCGATAATCCTTGGAGCTTTTTGTTTTGACCAAGTGATTGCGATAATCCTTGGAGCTTTTGGATTGACCAAGTGATTGTGATAATCCTTGGAGCTTTTTGTGGTGACCAAGTGATTGCGATAATCCTTGGAGCTTTTTGTATTGACCAAGTGATTGTGATAATCCTTGGAGATTTTTGGGTGACCAAGTGAGGAAACCGGAGCGGAAAGGACGAAACGAGGGAGACCAAGGAGAAGACAAGGACGATAATCCTTGGAGCTTTTTGTTTGACCAAGTGATTGCGATAATCCTTGGAGCTTTTGGATTGACCAAGTGATTGTGATAATCCTTGGAGCTTTTTGTGGTGACCAAGTGATTGCGATAATCCTTGGAGCTTTTTGTTTTGACCAAGTGATTGCGATAATCCTTGGAGCTTTTGGATTGACCAAGTGATTGTGATAATCCTTGGAGCTTTTTGTGGTGACCAAGTGATTGCGATAATCCTTGGAGATTTTTGTTTTGACCAAGTGATTGCGATAATCCTTGGAGCTTTTGGATTGACCAAGTGATTGTGATAATCCTTGGAGCTTTTTGTGGTGACCAAGTGATTGCGATAATCCTTGGAGCAGAAAGGATGATACGACTGGAAAGACAACGAGGGGACAAGTGATTGCGATAATCCTTGGAGCTTTTTGAGGATATGGCTTTCTTAGATGTGGAATGGTCGCAAATGACTGATATTCAAGGGTTCTGTTTCCTTGATACCATCAAGAGAAGCTAGCCGGTATGTCCCGGGTCCTATTATGCTATCAATGACATATGGACCTAACCAATTTGCCACGAATTTGTCCCTCATGTGGGACGGAAAATTTGAGTTCTGTTGGTTTTCCTTCAAAACCAAATCACCAACCCGAAAGTCCCTTAGGTGAACTTTCATGTTGTAAGCCCTTTTAAGTCGCTCTTGATAGATACGTAAATGCTCGAGAGCATTAACGCGTCGTTCGTCAAGCAACGTAAGTTGGTCTAACCGGGCCTGCCGCGCAGTGTTATCATCGATGAACTCCTGCATTGATATGCGGAGGGAAGGAATTTCCAACTCGAGAGGCATTACTGCCTCTGAGCCATACACGAGCGAAACGGAGTTGCCCCAGTGGGCGTCCGAATGCTAGTGCGATAAGCCCAAAGGGCAAGTGGGATTTGTATGTGCCAATCCTTATGACTGTCTATGACTATCTTTTTAAGGATGGCGACTAGTGTTTTGTTTGATGCCTCTGCTTGCCCGTTTGCTTGCGGATAATAGGGCGTTGAAAAGCTGTGCTAAATTTTGTACTTTGTGGTCAAAGCACGCACGTCTTTGTTCTTGAATGATGGCCCATTATCTGAGATTATTTTGGATGGAATACCAAAATGACATATGATGTTATGCAAGATGAACTCCACAATGCGGGGTCCTTTCGTTGAGGTTAACGGAATTGCTTCCACCCATTTGGTAAAATATTTTGTGGCCGTTATGATAAACGTGTGACGGCTTTGACGATGCGGGGGAGATCTTTTCGATTAGATCGAGGCCCCACTCGCAAAAATGGCCAAGCAGACTGGACTGTACTGTAGGGCCTAGGAAGGTACGTGCATCAAATTGGCATGATGTTGACACTTCACGCACTTCTTGACATACTCGCAACAATCTCGCTCTAAAGATGGCCAATAATAGCCTATGCGGAGAATGCGCTTTGCAATGGCCATACCACTGAAGTGGCCGCCACATGTACCGTCGTGCGCTTGGGCGACTGCCCAAGTAGACTCTTGCTGGTCCAAACAGCGAAGAAGAATTCCGTCATAGCTTCGACGATACAAAATGTCTCCTATCAAGACATACTTAGCCGCTTTCTGCTTGAATGTTCGTTTTGCGGCGTGCGTCAATCCAAAGGGAAGATTACCTAATTTGAGGTAATCTCTTATGGGTAAATACCAGTCCTGTTGATCAGAAACCTCGACGGTATGAACCGCCAATCCCTTTTGAAGTTCTTCCCTAACAAATGTTGATTGGGATAAAACTTGTAAAAATAGCATTGTGTTGCTATTAATGGGAGTAAGGGAAAACAAGGACCCCCGGTTGGCACGTTTCGGACGATCTCGGATTCGAAAGAACTTATCCGAGGATGGTTCGATCTGGATCATGTGGATTCCTGGCGTCAAGTCTGGGCTTGCACGCTCCATCGCGGATTGCGATAAGGTTTTGACTTGGATGGTTGTCATATCACCGGAAAGGTCTTGCGGAATTAGTGACCCCAGGGAGGCCATTGTGTCCGCAAAATGATTCGATGATCGAGGGAGTGCCTCGATGTCATACCATTCAAGTTTTGCCAGGAATTTGTCCACGAGGGCTTTGTAGGCCTTCAGGACTGGGCATTTGCATTGATATACCCCTTTGACTTGATTGACGATTAACAGCGAATCACCAAAGATGTTCAGTCTTTTGATGTTCATGGCGATTGCTGTCTGAAGACCTAGGAGCAAGGCTTCATATTATGCATTATTGTTGGTGCACTGGAAGTTTAATTTAAATGACGGGGGCATTGGAGTGCCCCTGCGGTGTGAAGAATACAATTCCTGCGCCACCACCTTGCTCACACTTAGAACCATCGAAGAACAGGGTTATGTCGGCCTGTGACTTTGGCTCATCAGAATCTGGCGATTATGAGACATGGAAGACCCCCTCATCGGGTAGTTCTATTACCAAAGGCTGATCGTCTTCAAGAGGAGCCTCTGCTAGTTGATCGGCTATGACTTGTCCTTTGATAGATTTTTGTCCGATGAATTCAATGTCAAATTCCGTCAACAACATGATCCATTTCGTCGTGCGACTACTATGATAAGTACGACTCATCATGTATCGCAATGGATTCTCCTTAGACACAACATACGTAGTGTTGCTCAGCATGTAGTGGCGTAGCTTTTTGGTAGCAAACACCATTGCCAAGTAGAGTTTCTCAATGTATGCATAGTTAAGTTCGTAGCCCGACCGGGTGCGGCTAAGATAGTAAGTAGCTCTGTTCTTTGTGGAGTTCATTCTTTCGGGCTAGCATGGCGCCCGGTGCCACCTCGATTGGCTGAGATGTATAAGTAGAACGGCACTCCTGGTCTAGGTGGTGCCAACACCGGCGGCGAAGCCAAGTATTGTTTGATTTCGTCAAAGGTCGGTCGGCACTCGTCATCCCAATGAAATGTGACCCCCTTGTGCAATAATTTGTTCATGGGTCGGCATTTGTCGGATAATTGCGCTATGAAGCGTTTAATCGACGCGACCTTTCCTTGCGGACTTCGAGCTGCTTGATAGTGGTTGGGGGAGCCATTTCAAGGATTGCCTTGACTTTGTTTGGGTCCACTTCGATGCCTCGCTTTGAGACTATAAAACCCAAGAGTTTTCCAGGATGTGACGCCGAAAACGCACTTCTTGGGGTTCGATCGACCTTATGCTCTATGAGGCGATCGAGAATCTTGCTTAAGTCATTGATGTGATTTGAACGCAAGAGAGACTTGGCTAACAAATCATCCATGTAATCTTCCAAAGTTTTGTGCATGTAATCGTGGAAGATATACGTCATGGCACGTTGGTATGTAGCGCCAGCATTTTTAAGGCCAAAAGGCATGACCTTATAACAAAATGTCCCCCAAGGCGTTGTGAATGCCGTTTTTAGTTGGTCCTCAGGATTGATACGAATTTGATTGTATCTTGAGAAACCATCCATTAGGGAAAGCATTTCGTGACCTGCTGTAGCGTCTACCAACGCATCGATGCTCGGCAAGGGAAAATCATCCTTAGGACTCGCTTTGTTTAAGTCTCAAAAATCGGTGCATATGCGAATCCTCCCGTCGGGCTTCTTGACGGGAACCATGTTGGACAACCATGGCGGATAATCCACGCGAGATGACAAATTGTGCGTCCAACGACTTTTGTAATTCATCTTTGACCATCAAGGCCATTGTTGGGTGCATCTTGCGTAGTTTTTGCTTTACAGGCTTGATTGTCGGATCAAGCGTTAAATTATGCGTGACTAGCTGCGGGTCTAGTCCTGGCATATCCTTGTACGACCATGCAAAAACTTCCTTCTTCTCTTTGAGAAGGGCAATGTAATCGGCTTGCTCTTCAGGGGATAAGCTTACCCCCAGCTTGATAATTTGTGGATTCTTTGTATCTGTGCCGATATCTACGTCAGTCGTCTCCTCGATTGACATGTGGGATCCGTCCTCTAACTGATGTGGAGTTGGGATCAAATGGATATCATTAGCTGAGTTTAGATCTACGTTTGGAACCTCGGGTCCCTCTTCAGCTTGAAAGACATCCTGAGTTGTCCTTGGGGTAAAATGAAGTATTTCACCGAAAGGCCGATACTCTGATGGTGATAATGGTGAATTGACGCGATCCCAATCGATGGCATCTATGTCTAGATGCAATGACCGCGATGGATCGGCCGGATTGCGGATGGGTGCGGTCAAATCAATGGAGATCATGTGGATGGAATGAATTTGGTCTCCAGAACCGCGGGTGTGATTACTTGATTCTTCTAGATTCTCCCTATACTCTGGATCTGGCTCTACGAGAACGGGCACGAATGGATCTTCCCTAGGTGCAAATTTTGCGAAAAGGAGGGCGGGGTCTTCCCTCGGCACTATCTGTCATGATGGGATCTCGAGGTGGACGATGCTCATCTTGAATTTGGAGCCATGGGTCTAACACTTGGTCCCACCTTCTTTGGGTCTACTTGCCATTCATGCCCCAACAGTATGCCCATCTGTCCCATTAGATCTTCATGAGTTAAAGCGCGGTGATGTCTTCGCGCATGTCTGAGATAGTCCATCTCAGTCTCATCTTCTGAATCGCTTTCATAGATCCAAAATTGTTCATCCTCTCCAGCAACTGTTGATTGCGACGTTGAGGATCCTCCTTGTTCCAGTAAGTTAATCTGGTCCCATTGTGGTTGTTCCACTCTTGGTGGAGGGACCTGATTCTCTTGATGTTGTGTTGTTTCATCTGGAATCTCTAAGGGGAACAGCTTGAGAAAGATGTCCAGCAGTCGTTGGTTTTCTCTTTGAGGACCACTTTCCGAACTTTCGCCTCTCTCTAGCAAAGGAGAGGGATTACTGTTGTTTCCAGGGGTGTTTGTTGACCATGGGAGGTAGTCTCCCAATGTGTATTCTATATTTGGATTGGCATAAGGGTCTAATGCCAATCCCCCCTTGTTGCCTATTTCTAGGCCTTGCATATTTTCAACCAAGATGTCTAATGGCAGGGGATGGTTGAACCCTACCCCTGACTTGTCATATGGCATCTGATATCTTGGTTGGCAAAGGACCCGCATCCCTTGCTCATATCTGCCTAGCCCGTATCCATGCCAATTGCATTGGCCGAGATATTTTAGGGCAAAATCTGGGTTTGACAGATAGTTGATGTTTTCAACAAAAGGTTCCTCGTCTGCTTCCTTTTGCTGGCATGTTTCAAGACCATGATCAAGGCCCCCATACACAAAATTTGTCTGGTTTGGTGGGTAGCCTAGAGGAACAATTGTCCCTATGGGAAGGCGAGGTCTTCCCATGTCTGTACTGACTCCAATGTAGGGGTTGCAACAACATTTTGCACTAAGTACTCCCCCGAGCCCATCTTGGCCATTTCAACAGTGATTGTTGATGATTGGGTGGGAGGAAACGGTAGTCCTTCCGAGTCCATTCCATTTTTGGTGGTTCAGGAGTCTTGGTTTCTGTTGTGTTGGGTGTTTCCTCTGTTGATATTGTTGAAACTGTGGGCAACCCCTCTTCTAGAGGCTTAACCTCTTCCATGATCTATTTTCCCTTGTCCTTCTGTTGGGCCGTGATAGGTGGCGTTGATGATGAAGGAGCAGGTGATGAAGTCTCACCTGGCTGGGATTTTGCCTTGTTGGTCACCAGTGATGCCTGCGGTATTGGACCCTATTTAGATGGATTTAATTGGAAATCCAAATGTGTTGAAGGGAGGGTCGATTGAGGCATGAATTGTACTGCATTGCAATACTTGAAGGGCTCTAAGTCCATTGGGACTACATGGATCTCTCCTTCATAAGCATACTTCAAGCACTGGTGGGCGATCGAAGGGACACACTTCATGTCCCTGATCCAAGGCCGCCCGATGAGTATATTATAAGCCATTTCGCCTTCCAGCACATGGCACAGTGTAGGTATTGACTTTTGTCCTACACGGACAGGCGGAACAAGCTGTGCCGACTGTCGAGCATATTGCATCGTTAAAAGCTCGCGAGTGTGTACGTGGAGGCTGTGATGTGAGAGGCTGGCAGCTTCAAATGTTTTAAGGCTGCAGTGGTAATGATGTTACTGGACGAGCCAGTATCTATCAGCACTCTCTTGTACGGAATCCCGTTGACCCGCGCGATGACGTGTAGGGGTGGATCTGCCATGTCATTCGATATCATTTTGACCTCATCTTCTCTGAATGTGATGACCGGCTCCGTACATCGTTTCACATGTCCTACGAAGTTGTTGAAAGAATTTACTTCGTGGGGCTGTAATTCAATGGCTTTTAAAATGTCCATAAGAGCTTCCCTATGGGGTGCTGACTGTTGAATAAGCTCGTAAATGGACAGCCTAGCCGATGTGGTCTGCAAACTCTGCGTGAGTTTGGTTCGTATTGTGACCTCGGGTCTAGGCGGAGGCAACTGCGTTGGGCGTTGTTGAGGCTGTGATGTTGTCGAAACTTCCCTCGTAGCTACCTCGGGGGCAACTACTGGGTACCTTCTATTCCTCGTTACTATGCTAATCATTCCCACAAATCCCTGCATGGGAAGATCCTGTCGCACCTCGTTAATCTGGAGTGGTTTAGTCTGTGCCTCGTGGGCAGGCAAGGGGTCCTTGAATACCCCCATTTGTTGGTTGTTTGGTGCGATGGGGTTGTCCACGACCAATGTTCTATTGTCGATCAAATCCTGGACTAGTTCTTTGAATTTCCAGCACCCATTCAAGTCATGTCCTCTGCGCCTATGGAATCTACAATACAATTCTTCTCTGTACCCCCTAGGCTTGGGAATGTTAGGGTCTATAGTTTGAATTTATGGCAATGACTAAATTTTCCATTGACAAGCGGTCAAATAAGGAATCCCTAGACTCCGCATATGGGGTGAAATGTCGTCTAGGGCAACGTTGTTGATTCTGCTCCTGTCTTCTATTATCTCTTTCATAAGCGGAGAGGCACTTTGCACAGTAATTAGCCTTTTGGGGCTGCGTTTCTTGCACGGGCACGGGAACATTTATCGCAACTTGGTTGATTGCGGCATGTTGTGGTTGCGTTGTCCCGGTTTTAGTGGTTTTATTCCACTCTTTCTTTTTAGGCTTAGCGATTGCGCCTTCACCTATTTTAATCTCTTCTATGACTGCGGCTTGCGCCAAAGCTTCTTCTAAGCTGTCGTATTGCTGTAGCAACAATAGACCAGAGATTGATTTTAAGCAACTTTTTGCGAACATCTGCGTGAGATCAGACATAGGGGGACGGTAGGGTAGCTTAGAAAGCAAAGCCCTCCATCGATTCCCATATGCTGCCATTGTTTCTTCCTCAAATTGTTTGAGGCTTGCCAGATCACTTAGTGATGCCTTCTTCCTTGTGTTGAAGGCAAAGCGTTCAAGAAACGCATCTACTAATTGATCTAAGTTGCTTATGCTGTGTTTGGGTAGTTGTGTGAACCAATCCGAGGCGAGGGCACTGCGAATGTGGTTATGAATGTTCTAAGCAGCAATGCGTCATTATCTTGGATGTCGAAGCATTGGCTTAAAAATCTTGTAACGTGTTCTTGTGCGTCCTCTTCACCTTTAAAGATTGCCAATTGAGGCAACTTGAAGTGCTCGGGGTAAAGAGGTGTAGGCACCGAGGGATGCACCGGATTCTGCGGAGTTGACGTAATGTGGGTTTTTGATGCCCAGCGGCTTTTGTTTCCATAGACTCCAAACGCTCCAATAGCGCTTGGTATGCATCGGAAGATTTTATTTCTTCCTCTCTTGTTCTCTCTCGTTGTAAGTTATGATAAACTGGAGGCCTATGGAGGGGTGGCCGAATGGCAGCCCTCCTGCCTTGATGGGGAGTTTCAACATATTCTACTTCTGGTTCGTACTCCTCGTAAAATTCTTGAGGAGTCTCTGGGCGAGACCTATAACCCTGATTGAGTCCTTGCTGAAGGTACCCATCGTTGTTTCGGGGAGTGGCCTCCCTCTCGGGTCTATAAGGTCTTGGAGGCAAAGCTTGGCGAGGTCGTGGAGACCTATCCTGTACCAACGGATTATGCCTCTCATACTGTTCAGCCCTTTGGATGCGAGGGGTTAGCTCCCTCTCAGGTAGTTTATAGCGTAGCTCATCCGCTTCGCGTTGCATGCGCTCTCTATCCAAGCGGTGTCGATACTCTATCTCTTGATGACTTTGTTTAAGCCGCATGATTTGGGCTTGATGGGCGGCATGTTGGGCGACTATCGGGTCAATTTGGTCTACCCTATTTTTCTCGGGAGGTTCGAATGTTTCCCCTATGTGTTTATCTTGATTTTGATGATCTAAAACTCCAAGGGGTCGCTTCCCTCTGTCGAGGTATGCGGCATGTACTCGAGGTCCTGGCCTCAAGGGGTGATCATGATGTCCGACTGGTGCGAAAGCGCAAGGTTCCCGCGTTGTATGTTGTTGTCTTTGAGGAATGCGATGATCTTCCTCGCGCTCCCTCTCATAGGTGTGAAGGGGGTGGGCGGAGTTAGGTCGCCCTGTGTAAGGAGCCCTACGCTCTAGATTTTGTCTCTCTGTTATGATGGGAGGTAAAGAAGGGATACCATATCCACGTTGTCCCTCTAAATGGATGGTGTACCTATCTAGCGCTTCATCGCACCGTGGCCACTCATGTCTAACCTCAGAAGGCGATTCTCTATTTATATCAAGGTCTACATGTAGGGCGTCTTCCCGAAAGGGGCTGCCTTGAATGGGCATACCCCACCGAGGATTCTGAATTGGATTCTTTTGTAGGTTGGACCGATAAGGCGGTATGACCAAATCCTCAAGACTGAAGCGAAGGCGACTTGTGCCTACTTCTTGTGTACCTTCCGGAGCTTCTGCCCTTGATTGGGCTTACTGCGGGTGTACACCATTGCGGTGCTTCTATGCTATCTAAACAGATTTTTATCTCTTTTATGATGATTTTTGTTTTTGTCTACACTAAGCAGAAATAAACACACGCATACACAAATCGTGATTATCTCTTTTAAGGATTAAATGGTGTGTCCTAAACTGGTTTAGTGCATTTTGATTTTTTTGTTTTGTTTTTGTAGGTTTTGAAGAACGTTTAAATGCATTATGACGGCTCATATAACTCCCAAAATGGTCGCCCCTTCAATATACCAACCGGGCCGATATACCAACCTCTCTATATACCCGCCCTTACGAGAGGGAGACTATAGGTACGTGAGAGCAGAAGGTACGTGGTACGTAGGTGGTACGGAAAGGGGATTGTCCTGTTAATGGCACCTACCATAGAAAACTTATCCTCGCGCGCATGGGAATCACCCCAGCGACACTCGGTCCGCTTTCGTCGGGATTTACGCCTAACAACGAGTTGACAATCGGGAAATGGATGCAAAGCTAAGCCAAGGTGGTGATGAACCCACCGTTGGTCTTGCTCAAGGGCTGGGGTCTTACGACCAGCTCCTTGGTTTAAAATTGTTTCGTGATGTGTGTGGGATTCATTTTATTTAACGAAAATGAAACAAGCATAAATGACTTTCCCTAAGTAATGCGGGATAAAATGAAAACAGTCAAAGAAACAGAAACAGAAACAGAAATTTTAACAGAGATTATAAAAATCCCTACCTCTTCTCTGCCTGCTCCAGTTGCTTCTGAATTTCTGCTCTGAAAATCCGCAAGCAAGAATTCGTCCCTACGGGAGGCAGATTGCAGAACGAAATTCGTCCCTCCCGAGAGACGAATTTGAATTCGTCTCGAGGTCGAGCGAATTGCGGTTAAGAATTCGTAACGATCGAGAGACGAATAGCAGTCTGCAACAAAAAAATGTACCTGTCAAGCACAAACACAAAACTTTGATCAGTTTTCTATGATTTTAAAAATATGGGACAGGTCCCACCGTGATCGCCACTGAAAGCACGAGATTTCGGGCAAAGGAAACACTAATTGCGATGCAACCAAAATCAAATGCGCTTAAGTCCTAGAAATGTAAAGTGCATGAAAGGAAAAAGACGCATTAAAATGAGATACAAGCAAATGGATAAAACACGGCCCTTTCATTAAAATTTCTTGATCTCTGTTACAATGACGCCTCCTCCCTTTTCAGGGGCTAGGAGCGCTAAAAGAATTTGATTACAATCACTTAATGTTCCTCTTTCCGCGTGCCCACGATTGAAATGGACGGGCCAAGATGATGTCGCCGCTGATGTCGATGAGTTCTTCACCTCTGCTGCTTCTCCTACGAACAAAGAAACAACCAAGATGTCAGTAGCACCTACCGCAAATGGAAAGTGTTCGTTCTCTAAAATTAACGAAATATGCATGTAAACATTTGCCTGAAACGATAAATACAGTGAGTCCAAATGGCTTGAAATCTTGACAGAAGATAGAAAAAGTTACCAGAAGGCCATTGCCACTGAGACAGCTGGCCAATCTGCCTTCAACTGGAATTCGTCCCTGGGCAGGACGAATTCGACTGCAATTCGTCCCTGGGTGGGACGAATTCTTCTGTGTTGAAGAAGCCGACCTGCTTCTGCTCCAATGTCGATTCCCGAGACCTACAAAATGCCTGCAAACAAGGGGGTTATGTAATTGGGGCCATTTTGGGATGACCCAGATGGTCGGATTCTCCCAATTTGGCCTCTACCCTCGGGAATTTGATCTCGCCACCTGCAAGTTAGTGAAACAACAAAGCGACACAAAACATACTAGAATCTGATCAAAAGTTATGAACTTGCGGCTATGAGTTAACCAAACATGATAACACAAAATGCAACCTGAAAAAGTAATCTAGAATGCTCTAAAACTTAGAAAGTGCGGGGGTGCCCAAGTGGGCCTCCCACCGTTGGCACTTGATTCCGGCGCCAATCCACTAGGGATGGGCCCAAAACCTCTTAGGATTGGGGGGTCGGCGAATTGGTTGGTTCGGGTGTCCATGTGTTGGATTTGGGTCAGGTTCAAGCTTCCAAAAGCCACCCAACAACCTCCCTTGCAAAAGAGATTGGTGGATGCGAGAAGGTGAACCAAAAGGGATGCAAGTGGGTCTTCAACTCGGCAGCACTTCGTTGCTTGAAATCTCCTTCAACTGTATCATTTGGGTGAGAAAAGTCCCACCTTTTATAGACCCATGGGGTCTTTTTTGAGAGGGAAGCATAGGCGCCACGTGTTGGTCATAGGTGCCATGTGGCAGTCTTGTCTTCCCATGAGGGAGGGGGAGTCCTCCATGACTTGGGCTTTCATAATTGCCCCTTGTGACAGTCTTCTAACGGCCCCTCTGTCCACCTACACACGCGTGCGGGGCAGGAGTCATCAACTGGCTGTCCTGGGCTGCCACTTGGCACCATTCTTCCTTTTGCCCGTTAAACTCAGAATTCGTCCCTACCAGTTACGAATTCAGAATCCGTCTCTGGGTGAGACAGATTCTAATTTTGAATTCGTCTCCGGGTGAGACAGATTTGAATCCGTCTCCGGGTGAGGCAGATTACGAGCAAAGTGCTTAAATGTGCCAAATTGCCCTTTTGACCTTACAAAATTGCTATGAAAGTGGTTAGGACCACTTTTTGACCTCTGAGGGCTGCCCTGGGGGCTGTGTTTGTCAAAACGATCAGTGTTTGTAGTCACGTAATCGGATTAGTGCTGTTTTGGTGTCTACAGGTACACATAGAATTTCCTTTAAGCCACGGTACTATGAGAAACAACAAACCAAATGGATCAAGAAATTTCTTCCTCCCCGCTGTTTCTACACCTAGAAATTATTTTCCCTTTGAATATTTAGTGCCCCCCCCTCCTGTCAGTGACCGTTGAAATTGAAATTAAACCAGAAAAAAGCGGATCCAATCTAGTCAAAATGTCTTTCATTGAAGTTTTGGGCCAGAGCATGTAAGGATGTATTTTCAGAATTTAAATTTGATTGTTTGTATCCTTCAACCAATCAATCGCGTATAAATACCACAGACAAGTAAATGTACGGACCATCAAAGGTTTTACCACCATAAGCTTGCCTTCCTCTTCTGCTCCATTTCATCCAAAAGAAAACATCGTGTGACAACATGCCAAGAATTTCCAATTTTGTGTATATACTTAACGAAGTACGTCCATAGATGCGTGGCCACTGCTTTTCGACCTCCAGAAGATATGTGAGATTTTATAACATAGATAAGTGTACAAAAGGATTCGTTCCACTGTGTGTTGGGGAAGACAAAAAATGTTTCAGGGTGAAGATCATACATTTAAGTCATCCTCTTATCCAAGAGTTGCTTGACATATCGGCTGAGGAGTTTGGGTTTCAGCAGACAGGTGTGCTCAACGTTTTGTGTGATGAACACCACTTTCTGTTAGAAAAATAAACCCAGATTTCACGCCTGAGCCCAACTGCGCTCCGGGATCCCGACAAAAGTGTGACCTGACGTCGCACTTATCTTCTGACAGATTTGACACCTGGCAGATCCGATCTCCGTAGGAGTTAATGCCCAGTCGGCGTTTGTCAGAAACCCTAGATGTGGGTCGGTCCGAGGATAACCCTTATCCGGAGCTGTCAGAGGATAACCCTTATCCTCCTCTCCCCGCGGCTATAAAAGGCGGTTCGGTTCTACAGACAAACTAGTGTGAAAAGAGTGCGAAAAGAGCAGAAGCAGAGCGGGTGTGAGAGAAGTTCATGAAAGTGAGCAGAGAAAGAAGGGCGAGTGATTCAGTGAGCAGTGTGGCTCAGCTGATTAATGTCCGAGCAGCAGACTCGACATTTCCTCTGTTTGGTTTATCCTGCAGCGTAGCCTGCAGATGTTGTTACTTCCTCGGTTGAGGAATTCTGTAACCCTAGTTGTTCATATGAATAAAGTTTGCTTTTGTCTGTGGCATATTTAGGGTTTGCAGTTGTTTAGGGTTAACCTTGTTGTTCTCTGTTTCGGCATTTCTCTCCTATCTTTCGGGTCTTGCCAAGCCAGGCAAACCCAGTGGCAGCCGCGAAGACGAAGAACTTGAAGGCCAGAGTTGGCCAAGTCTGAAGCTTGCAAAACGTTGCCGTGCGAAGTTGGACGTCGAGCTTCGAAAGCTGAAGGTGCGAAGTCCGCACCTCGCTACGACAGCCAGCACTTCGGCAGCTTGAAGCTACGAAGTTCGCACTCCGCGCGAAGTGCGCACTTCGGCAGCTTGCCCAGCGAAGTACACACTTCGGCCGAAGTGCGCACTTCGGCTGTTTTGCCGAGCGCAGTCCGCACTCCGCGCGAGTGCCGGACTTCGGCTATTTGCTCGTGCGAAGTTCGCACTTCGGCCGAAGTGCACACTTCGGCTGTTTTTCCGAGCGCAGTCCGCACTCCGCGCGAGTGCCGGACTTCGGCTGTTTGCCCGTGCGAAGTTCGCACTTCGGCCGAAGTGCGCACTTCGACTGCCTGGCACAGCGCAGTCCAAAGTTCGCGAGAGTGCCGGACTTCGGCTGCTAGGGCAGAGCCATCCGCACTTCGCTCCCGAACCAGGGAGTTGGACGTGCGCCCTGCGCAGTCTGTGTTGACAGACTCCGGCGAGAAGGAAAAAGCGTTAAAAATCGAGTTTTATTCCTTCAAATTGGTATCAGAGCTGATAGTGCCGTGACACGGAGATAGAAGCATGGCTTCCGAGAGAAACTCGTTGCAGTTGCAGATCCCACGATTTAACGGTAAGAACTATGATTACTGGAGCATCCAGATGAAGATCCTGTTCGGATCTCAGGAGCTATGGGAGTTAGTCGAGACCGGCTACCCAGAACCGGTAGATGCAGCAGCACTGGCCGCCCTCTCTCAGGCAGACAAGGATCTGTTGAAAGAGCACAAGAAGAAGGACCAGAAGGCCCTCTTCTACATCATGCAAGCGGTTGAGGAGACCATCTTCCCGCGGATTGCATCAGCCACCAAGGCCAAGCAGGCCTGGGAAACCCTGGCGAGTTCGTATCAGGGCACCGACAAAGTGAAGTTGGTGAAGCTACAGATGCTCAGGAGAGAGTTCGAGAACCTGCAGATGAGCGAGTCCGAGTCGATGAGCGACTTCTTCACCCGGACGACGGACATTATCAACCAGATGCGGTTGAACGGAGAAAATGTCCAGAGCTAGAGAATCGTGGAGAAGATTCTCAGAAGTCTGCCTGCGAAGTTCGACTCGGTTGTGATAGCAATCGAAGAGTCGAGGGATTTGACAACCCTCTCGACAGACGAACTCATGGGTTCCCTGCAGACCCATGAACAGAGGCTGAGCCGCTCAACTCAGTCTTCTTTGGAGCAAGCCTTCAAAGCGCAAGTCTCAGTCCGAGACAGCGGCAGACAAGACTCCCAGCACAGCGCTTCTAGCTCTCAAGGAGGAAGAGGCAGAAGCAGACGTGGGAGAAGGAACAAGCAAGGAGGGAACTCAAACCCTCGGGACGCTGAGCCAAGTTGCAACTTTCATCAGCAAGGAGGAAGAGGCATTGGCAGAAATCAGCAAGGTGGCTCTCAGCAGAAGGACATGTCAAAGGTCCAATGCTACTACTGCAACAAGTTCGGCCATTATGCCACACAGTGCAGAAAGAAGATGGCGAACGAGAATCAGCAGCAAGCCCATTATTCGGAGGAACCCAAAAATGCGACAGGAGGAAATGTGCTGCTGACTTGTAGTATTGAAGAGGAGAGCAAGAAAAACATCTGGTATCTTGACAGTGGTTGCAACAACCACATGACTGGGAACAGGGAGATGTTCTCACAACTGGATGAAACAGTCCAGTCCGAAGTCAAGATGGGGAACAACATCAAAGTTCCTGTGATGGGGAAAGGAAAGATCCTCATCCGCACTCGGCACGATGATAGAAAAACAATTCAAGATGTTTTTTATGTGCCTGGGTTGAAGCACAATCTGCTAAGTGTTGGACAACTTGTGCAGAAGGGGCACACTGTACTGTTCAAAGATGGTGTCTGTTCCATCAGAGACAAAGTCCATGGACAAATCGCAACTGTGTCCATGACGAAAAACAAGATGTTTCCACTGCAGATTTAGAATGAATCTCTGATGTCTCTGAGTGCAGTTGAGAAGGATGCTACCTGGCTGTGGCATCTCAGATTCGGTCACCTGAGTTTCAGTGGCCTGAATCTGTTGCACAAGAAGCAGATGGTGAAGGGTTTACCCCTTATAGAGCAACCGAACCAAGTTTGTGAAGGTTGCCTGGTCGGCAAGCAGCACAGGGATGCATTCCCTGTAGGGCAGTCTTGGAGAGCATCACGACCTTTGGAGCTGGTGCACTCAGACATCTGTGGTCCCATGCAGACCACCTCATATGCCGGCAACAAGTATTTCCTGACCTTCATTGATGACTTCAACCGGAAGACTTGGATTTATCCAATCAAGTTGAAGTCAGAGGCGTTTGCAAGGTTTAGGGAGTTCAAGGCTCTGGTTGAGAAACAGAGCGGTCATTATGTGAAGACTCTCAGAACTGATGGAGGTGGAGAGTACATCTCCAACGAATTCCACAACTTCTGCAAGCAACATGGAATTCGGAGGCAGTTCACTGCCAGATACACGCCACAACGAGAATGGCGTAGCTGAGAGGAAGAACAGAACAATCATGGAGATGGCACGGAGCATGTTGAAGGCAAAAAGTTTGCCACATGAGTTCTGGGCAGAAGCTGTAAGTTGTGCAGTTTATCTGTTGAACCGATGTCCCACCAAGAGTGTGAGGGACAAAATTCCAGAGGAAGCCTGGAGCAAGTTGAAGCCAAGTGTGGCTCATTTGCGAGTTTTTGGGTGCATAGCATATGCACATGTTCCAGATGAGAAAAGGCAAAAGCTGGATGACAAAGCTGAAAGATGCATCTTCATAGGGTACAACGAACCATCAAAGGCATACAGGCTGTACAATCCTGTGACAAAGAAACTTGTCATCAGCCGAGATGTGAAGTTCTTGGAGGATGAAGTCTGGAACGGGAAGTCAAAGACTGGTCAGTCTGAACCAGCAACTGTTGAGTCTGTAGACTTGGAGGAAGACAGAGTCCAACCACCTGTGCCTTCAAGCATCAACAGTGGTGCCAGTAGTAGCACACCCTCATCATCCCGCTCACCTCCACTTGCAAGCAGAATTCAGAACCTGAGGACTCCTGCAAAGACTCGGAGCTTGCAAGACATCTATGAGGTAACCCGTAATCAATTAGATGAAGATTATTCTGATTTTGCTCTCTTTACTGAATGTGATCCAGTGGAGTTTGAAGAGGCAAGTCAGAATCGCAAATGGGTGAATGCGATGGATGAGGAGATAGCAGCCATTGAGAAGAATGCAACATGGCAGCTAACAGATCTTCCAGCACGAAAGAAGACCATTGGGGTCAAGTGGGTATATAAAACGAAGTTTAATGCCCAAGGAGAAGTTGACAGGCATAAGGCCAGATTAGTGGCGAAAGGCTACAAGCAGAAGTCAGGAGTTGACTATCATGAGGTGTATGCACCTGTAGCCCGACTTGACACAGTCAGAATGATTCTGGCACTCGCAACTCAGAAAGGATGGAGCGTGTACCAGATGGATGTCAAGTCTGCCTTCCTCAACGGAGTGTTGGAAGAAGAGGTCTACATAGACCAACCGCCCGGTTATGAAATACAAGGGCAAGAAGGCAAAGTCCTGAAACTGAAGAAGGCCCTGTATGGGTTGAAGCAAGCACCCAGGGCATGGTACAGTCGTATTGACGGCTATTTTTAGGAGAATGGGTTTCAAAAATGCCCATATGAGCACTCCCTGTACATGAAGACAAATGCAGCAGGTGAGCTCATCATCGTCTGCCTGTACGTAGACGATCTGATATTTACTGGCAATAGCAGCAGCCTATTTGCGTAGTTTAGAACAGCCATGAAGTCCGAGTTTGAAATGACTGACATGGGGCTGATGAAATATTTTCTCGGCATTGAAGTTGACCAATCAGCAGATGGCATCTTCATTTCTCAGGGCAAGTATGTGAAGGATGTCCTGAAGCGCTTCAAGATGGAGGACAGCAAACCTGCCATCACACCTGTAGCCACAGGTTTGAAGCTGAGCAAGTTGGATACAGGGAGGTCTGTAGATCCAACCTTGTTCAAGAGGCTAGTTGGCAGTCTAATGTACTTGACTGCAACTCGGCCAGATCTGATGTTCGGAGTCAGTCTGATCAGCCGTTTCATGGAGACTCCGAAGGACACGCACTGGCAAGCAGGCAAGAGGATCTTGCGCTATGTCAGCGGGATGCGGAACCATGGCCTATTTTATGCCAGACGGGACCAGTTGGAGCTAGTGGGCTTCACAGACAGTGACTAGGCTGGTAGTACTGACGATCGGAAGAGCACCTCCGGGTATGCTTTCCATCTCGGATCAGGGGCAGTCTCATGGGCGTCCAAGAAGCAACCCATTGTTGCGTTGTCCACAGCCGAAGCAGAATATGTCGCCGCCACGACATCCGCATGCCAGGCAGTATGGCTGCGAAGAGTTCTGAGCGAACTGTTTAATCCTCCGGAAGGCGCGACAACAATTTTTTGTGACAACAATTCGGCCATTGCACTGTCAAAGGATCCCGTGTTCCATGGCCGGATGAAGCACATTGATATTCGTTATCACTTCATCAGAGAGTTGGTGAAGTCCGGAGAAATTCATCTGCAGTTTTGCAGATCCAAGGAGCAGTTGGCAGATATTTTCACGAAGCCTTTGAAGGAGGAAGACTTCAGCAGATTGCGAGAGCAACTTGGAGTCAAAGTGCTTGTGAAATCAGGTTTAAAGGAGGGTGTTAGAAAAATAAACCCAGATTTCACGCCTGAGCCCAACTGCGCTCCGGGATCCCGACAAAAGTGTGACCTGACGTCGCACTTATCTTCTGACAGATTTGACACCTGGCAGATCCGATCTCCGCAGGAGTTAATGCCCAGTCGACGTTTGTCAGAAACCCTAGATGTGGGTCGGTCCGAGGATAACCCTTATCCGGAGCTGTCAGAGGATAACCCTTATCCTCCTCTCCCCGCGGCTATAAAAGGCGGTTCGGTTCTACAGACAAACGAGTGAAAAGAGTGCGAAAGGTGCGGAGAAGGAAGCAGAGCGGGTGTGAGAGAAGTTCGTGAAAGTGAGCAGAGAAAGAAAGAAGATAGCGGAGCGATTCAGTGAGCAGTGTGGCTCAGCTGATAAATGTCCGAGCAGCAGACTCGACATTTCCTCTGTTTGGTTTATCCTGCAGCGCAGCCTGCAGATGTTGTTACTTCCTCGGTTGAGGAATTTTGTAACCCTAGTTGTTCATATGAATAAAGTTTGCTTTTGTCTGTGGCATATTTAGGGTTTGCAGTTGTTTAGGGTTAACCTTGTTGTTCTCTGTTCCGGCATTTCTCTCCTATCTTTCGGGTCTTGCCAAGCCAGGCAAACCCAGCGGCAGCCGCGAAGACGAAGAACTTGAAGGCCAGAGTTGGCCAAGTCTGAAGCTTGCAAAACGTTGCCGTGCGAAGTTGGACGCCGAGCTTCGGAAGCTGAAGGTGCGAAGTCCGCACCTCGCTACGACAGCCAGCACTTCGGCAGCTTGAAGCTACGAAGTTCGCACTCCGCGCGAAGTGCGCACTTCGGCAGCTTGCCCAGCGAAGTACGCACTTCGGCTGTTTTGCCGAGCGCAGTCCGCACTCCGCGCGAGTGCCGGACTTCGGCTATTTGCTCGTGCGAAGTTCGCACTTCGGCCGAAGTGCACACTTCGGCTGTTTTGCCGAGCGCAGTCCGCACTCCGCGCAAGTGCCGGACTTCGGCTGTTTGCCCGTGCGAAGTTCGCACTTCGGCCGAAGTGCGCACTTCGGCTGCCTGGCACAGCGCAGTCCGAAGTTCGCGAGAGTGCCGGACTTCGGCTGCTAGGGCAGAGCCGTCCGCACTTCGCTCCCGAACCAGGGAGTTGGACGTGCGCCCTGCGCAGTCTGTGTTGACAGACTCCGGCGAGAAGGAAAAAGCGTTAAAAATCGAGTTTTATTCCTTCACTTTCAACAGGTGTTAAATTCGATTGAGAATGGTAGACCTTATTCAGCTTTTAAAGGATAATCGGTTATCTCTTGCAGTATTTCAAGCTGAGTGAAATAGAAGAATTTTGTTTACTTGTAATCGCATACCAATGTTTCCTTGTATGTCGTACTTATAACAATTACGGAGAACAATATACAACTTTTTCAATTGTTCATCATGTCATGTGTATTTTATTTCATTTAGAATTCTGGTCGTTATCTTTGCTTTTGATAATGGAACATTTTGATAATAGAACATGAGAAGAGAAACCAGGTTATTAATCATTATTATACTTAATATTCTAAAAAAAGCCCAATGCAAAATTTCAAGTAGTAAAGGTCAAATAAATCTATTTATATAAAGACTGAAGAGGGGAAAATCTCCCAATCTCAATCTAAGAATACAAAAAAATAACACTTAATCTGTGACAAGGAAGAACGACAGTACCCAAAATAAATGAACACCTCTCGTAATTTGGGTTTTAAAAACATTTACTACTATAGGTTTGAACGATGATAAGTTATAAGCATTGAACTGTAAAAAAAAAATTATGATACGAAAGGAATTTCTTCTCCTTCCCATATTCGGATGCTTTGACATTACTTCGAATTTCTTGAAAGTTCGATTACGAGCTCAAATATTGGTAAAGAAAACAAGTCAATGTGATGTCGAAATACGAAAATTAAAGTTTCTATGTGAAAGTACAAACAGAAGGATGTATAAATGCGCAAGAGTGATGTTAACGGATCTTGTCATCTCCCAAGATGTCTGTAACTTCTAGGTAAACTCATTCTAAGATGTTATCTAAACGAGGACGGATAAGTGTCTATGTCTCCTTCATTGCCAAGAACTTTCAACATAGAAAAAATAAAGTATATGTCGAATAAAGTCAATAAAAATCCACCGCCTGGGTGAAGCATGTCATGTCTGCTGCAAGACATAAATATGCCCAAATAATAAAACCAGAGGGAAGTCACGGATTTTTATTTAGTATTTGATACATCCATAACTTCACATTTTAATAATGTTTTGGGTCAGCTGTAGTTATTTGTTTTAACTTTCTCTAAACATTAAATCAAAATGATAATTTCTACGAGTAAAGAATATCAACGGTAATCATATAGACTGCTTTCTTAATGAGTGTTGAATCACAAATTAAATGATTTTTGTAATTTCAATTTTCTTAATGGAAATTGATGCAGAAATTTTAAAATATTTGTTCCATGGTTTGTAATTTCAATTTTCGTAAAGGAAATTGATGCAGAAGTTTTAAAATATTTGTTCCATGGGCTGCTCTCTGTTGGTTTGGAGGGTAATTTTCTGAAATGTGTTGAATTGATGTTGTTGCATCTATGGGCATGTGTAACATGCAGGTAAACTAATTGTAAAAGATTATCTTGGACGGGTTAGGATTCAGGAATGATTTCTGCAGGTTTTTTAAACATAAATTCACTCATATGTTGTATAAATGGACGCTATTTGAATATGTGTCTTTGTGGTTTGAATTTAGGTTTGTGCAAGAGAGTTCAAAGTTCTAGCCACTAATATTGTTGTCTAGATGAAAACATTATACTAAAGCAAACATGCATCATTGTAAGGCATCTACATTTTTTAGGCCCTAATCACTATTGTTATTGTTTAGACATTATGCCAAAGCAAACATGCATCATTATAAGGAATTCACATTCTTATAAATTTTAAGTCAATTTAAAATTTCTCATAGATGATTGTATACAAAAAGGAATTGCATGTAATTAAAAAAAAAAATTAATATGTTAACTATATGGAACTTTTCCGTCCAACCCCGCTTCACTGACAGCCCATTAGTCGGAATCGTGGGATAGGCCAAAATGAGGTGGAGGCAGTTGGAAGGCGCTTCCCACCTTCAATTGAAAGTGGAGAGCTGCAAAGAGGTAACACATTCCAAGAGAAGAACAACAGAAGATTAATGGTACAACCATCCAAAACGCAGCACTAGAATGTTGAGTCAGCAACAATTGACCATCCAAAGGCCCAGAAGTAGCAACAATTGATAATCAAGGCCTTGAAAGCTTTTAGCATTTATGACCTCGAATCTAGACCCCTTAAGGCTTTCAATTTAAATTTGCATAAAGATTTTGGTTGTATGAGAAGAAGATAATTTACAGGTATTTTGAATATAGATCTTCGAAGGGAAGGAACCCTCCTCTTGGCTATAAATAGGCCTAACTTATACTATAGAATGTATTGGGAGTTATTTCCGCATGCCTAGTACCTAGTCTTGATGGCTCTTCCTTTCATTTTGCCTTTTTATTCTAACAAGAGGACCCCAAACCTTCTCTAATAGCCTAAGCAGCATTGAAACCCTCGGGTCTCATTGTCTTATAATCACTTTCGACATGTTAATACAAGTCATGACTATTTTTGCTTTATCCTCCTTTATTTAACTTGTTTTGATTTTTATCTGTCTGTTTTGCTTGGTTGTGTTCAATAGTCATAGGATGACATTTGTCATGTTCAATTGCCACTTATTGAAGTCAAAAATTGAGATTTAATTGTTTGGTGCATCACCCTTGTAGCTTAGGTTTTATTTTTTGCAAAGTGTTTAATTTCTTATTTTTACATTCATTGCAATTCCTTTCCCTAGCCTGGTGGAGGTCCAATGTGCATTAAGTATTAGATACGATGAGGAGCCAACCTCTATTCAAATGTTTGGAGATCACCTCACGCTTCATGTTGTTTCGTTCTACATTAGGTATAGGCGCATTAGTCTTTTTGGGCTCTCCACCATGGGTTAGCAGTGCATTTTGAGATGACAACACTAACATAAGCATTACTATTAATCAAATACGTTTCCTTTATAAAATATTAAAATTATGAAAACCTAAAAGTCACTATAACTAAGCAATTAGATATAAAGAGTTTATTATAATAAGAAGGTGATTTACATAATAGTATAATATCTTTAATTTAGTAAATTTGAATAGAACTTTAATCATTAAAAATATATATAAATAAAAATTATAATTTAACATAAAATTTAAGTTTTTAGGTGTTTTATAATATTTCTACATAAGATTTATAATATTATAATAATATGTTATTTTAAAAATAAATGCGATCTTCCCTACCCAGGTGTTGTAGGTGAGTTGGAGAGGAAAAGGCAATCCTCCAAGGAAGGTCGCTTCGAATCTCCACCCTACAAAAAATTTGAATTGGGTACCCAGAATCCAATTGATAATGTTGGTACGCACAGGGTCGGGCGTGACTCGGGGGTGACTTTGACAGTGTAGAACCCCCTGATCGTGGTCTCTCAGACCAAGGCAGTCCTACAAGGTATTTTTCTCTTAACCAAAATAATAATAAATGCGACAGAAATGCAATATTTTAAACAAACAATCATCAAAGACAATTCAAATATACTTTTTTCAAAATAGAAATAACTATAGTGTTAAAGAATTTTTATTAATTCTTTATTTCAATAGGATTATTTCCATTGTTTTTAATGAATTCTAACATACACAAAGGATAGCTATTTTTTTTACAAGAAAGATAAAATAAAATAAAACAATCTAAAACATTTAGACTGAAGATGGAGATTTACTAGGTTTTTTTGGTCGTATGTTGCTGTCGCATGTTTGCTCTTTCTTCAGCCACCATAATTTTAGGGATCTAAGTGCTCTTATTACACAATTATGTGTGCCAATTCTGACTAGGGCAAGGGGCTTCTCCCCTTGTTATGGCCACTTCTCAGGCTATCGCTTCACTGTTTTATGAAGTTGTAGCTATAGAAAGGCACGGCAACAGTCAACAGACCCAAGAAGTTTGTCTTGACAGTTTTCCATAAGGTAAATTCTCTGTGTTGGACATAGTCCTATCTATGCAATATTTTGTTAAATCCTGCAATTGGCTTGTTTTGCATTTGGTCAGCTCTCAAAGGAGTAAGGAAGAAGAAAAATATGTTTTTGTTGTGCACTTTACTCTTTATTTTCTTACACATTTGGATCAATATTTACTTTATTTTACTAACATTTTATCTCCTTTTGCTATCTCTACATGTTACAAATCATTTCCATCTTACTCTTAATCACTTCTAATCACTTCATTTACTTTTTTTCTCATATTCATTGCCATTTATCTTACTATTAGCTTATGTTACTCTTATGCTACACACTTGCATATCAATTCCTATATATTTTCATAATATTTTGATTTGGTTTTATCACGCTTTCTATTGTTGTCTTGTAAAAAAACTATTGCTACTCATCACATTTTGCAGTTGTCCTTTTTAACTTATTTTCTAGTTTGTTTAATTAACCTTGGATTTCATACTTGCATGCTAACAATGATTTTCTCATATTTGTGTCATCTTCTAGTTAAATTATATAAATTATTTATGCTAATATAAATGTTTTAGATAGGCAACATGCTTGTCATTATTACATATTTTCTTTTATTTTAAGAATTCTATTATATTTTCATACATAACAAGCTTGTGTGATCATATTTTTTAAAATTGGTTATTTAAAATTACAATGATTACATAAAGACCACATAGTGGTCTTAGTATTTTGATAAGGTTCGAAATTGCATCTCTACTTTAAAAGTGAAGGAGTTTAACCAATTCAACTCATTTCATTTGAATAAATGTTATGATTTAGGTATGAGATTTGTAACATTGTACATGAAACTTCACATTTTTAAGTTTCAACTTATCCTAAACCCATATGTTATTTGTTAGAATGATTACATTCATAAAAATTACTTTAATTTTATATCATAACCAAAAATGTGAATTTTAATAAATTTCAAATATATTTTTTTATGATTTAAATATTATAAATAATTTTTTGAAGTTATATTACTATTTACACTTACAACATTTTTAATATATTTATTATAAAAAATTATATTTAATGTTCTTGTTGGATTTTAATAATATTTTATTTTATTTATATAAATTGATTGGTTATTTTGACAACGTTAAATATAAACTTTGTTATTCCTTGCATCTGTGACATGTGCTTGAAAAGATGCGACCGGTGGATTCAAGGGTGACATAAAAGTAAGTATTTTTTTTATTATTAAAAAATACCTTGCCTTGGAAAAGGTTTAAACAAAGAGAAGCTCATTAAATGTTTTGCTTATACTATGGGTCTGTTTATTCTTTCTTCCTTATCTCAGGTCTCTATTAAATTTAAAATAAAAAAAAAGAGGACGGTCAAAGTTATAAGACTACCAAAAGAAACACACGCTCTTGAAAAAAAACCAAAAACTACAAAAAGAAGCACACGCAGTTGACCATCCCCCTTCCACTGCAGGCTTGGTCTCTAACGCGCCTCAAAAAACATATAAAAATTACAAATGTGTATAATTTAGATGTCACGATCCATCCTGAGCAATTTGGTACACGTAGAATTTCCTTTAAGCCACGGTACTATGAGAAACAACAAACCAAATGGATCAAGAAATTTCTTCTTCCCCGTTGTTTCTACACCTAGAAATTCTTTTCCCTTTGAATATTTAGTGCCCATCCCCCCTCCTGTCAGTGACCGTTGAAATTGAAAATAAACCAGACAAAAGCGGATCCAATCTAGTCAAAATGTCTTTCATTGAAGTTTTGGGCCAGAGCATGTAAGGATGTATTTTCAGAGTTTAAATTTGATTGTTTGTATCCTTGAACCAATCAATCGCGTATAAAAAAACACTTATAAATACCACAGACAAGTAAATGTACAGTCCATCAAAGGTTTTACCACCATAAGCTTGCCTTCCTCTTCTGCTCCATTTCATCCAAAAGAAAACATCGTGTGACAACATGCCAAGAATTTCCAATTTTGTGTATATACTTAACGAAGTACGGCCAAAGATGCGTGGCCACTGCTTTCCGACCTCCAGAAGATATGTGAGATTTTATAACACAGATAAGTGTACAAAAGGCTTCGTTCCACTGTGTGTTGGGGAAGACAGAAAATGTTTCAGGGTGAAGATCAGACATTTAAGTCATCCTCTTATCCAAGAGTTGCTTGACATATCGGCTGAGGAGTTTGGGTTTCAGCAGACGGGTGTGCTCAACGTTTTGTGTGATGAACACCGCTTTCAACAGGTGTTAAATTCGATTGAGAATGGTAGACCTTATTCAGCTTTTAAAGGATAATCGGTTATCTCTTGCAGTATTTCAAGCTGAGTGAAATAGAAGAATTTTGTTTACTTGTAATCGCATACCAATGTTTCCTTGTATGTCTCCTTGTATGTCGTACTTATAACAATTACGGAGAACAATATACAACTTTTTCAATTGTTCATCATGTCATGTGTATTTTATTTCATTTAGAATTCTGGTCGTTATCTTTGCTTTTGATAATGGAACATTTTGATAATAGAACATGAGAAGAGAAACCAGGTTATTAATCATTATTATACTTAATATTCTAAAAAAAGCCCAATGCAAAATTTCAAGTAGTAAAGGTCAAATAAATCTATTTATATAAAGACTGAAGAGGGGAAAATCTCCCAATCTCAATCTAAGAATACAAAAAAATAACACTTAATCTGTGACAAGGAAGAACGACAGTACCCAAAATAAATGAACACCTCTCGTAATTTGGGTTTTAAAAACATTTACTACTATAGGTTTGAACGATGATAAGTTATAAGCATTGAACTGTAAAAAAAAAGATTATGATACGAAAGGAATTTCTTCTCCTTCCCATATTCGGATGCTTTGACATTACTTCGAATTTCTTGAAAGTTCGATTACGAGCTCAAATATTGGTAAAGAAAACAAGTCAATGTGATGTCGAAATACGAAAATTAAAGTTTCTATGTGAAAGTACAAACAGAAGGATGTATAAATGCGCAAGAGTGATGTTAACGGATCTTGTCATCTCCCAAGATGTCTGTAACTTCTAGGTAAACTCATTCTAAGATGTTATCTAAACGAGGACGGATAAGTGTCTATGTCTCCTTCATTGCCAAGAACTTTCAACATAGAAAAAATAAAGTATATGTCGAATAAAGTCAATAAAAATCCACCGCCTGGGTGAAGCATGTCATGTCTGCTGCAAGACATAAATATGCCCAAATAATAAAACCAGAGGGAAGTCACGGATTTTTATTTAGTATTTGATACATCCATAACTTCACATTTTAATAATGTTTTGGGTCAGCTGTAGTTATTTGTTTTAACTTTCTCTAAACATTAAATCAAAATGATAATTTCTACGAGTAAAGAATATCAACGGTAATCATATAGACTGCTTTCTTAATGAGTGTTGAATCACAAATTAAATGATTTTTGTAATTTCAATTTTTGTAAAGGAAATTGATGCAGAAGTTTTAAAATATTTGTTCCATGGGCTGCTCTCTGTTGGTTTGGAGGGTAATTTTCTGAAATGTGTTGAATTGATGTTGTTGCATCTATGGGCATGTGTAACATGCAGGTAAACTAATTGTAAAAGATTATCTTGGACGGGTTAGGATTCAGGAATGATTTCTGCAGGTTTTTTAAACATAAATTCACTCATATGTTGTATAAATGGACGCTATTTGAATATGTGTCTTTGTGGTTTGAATTTAGGTTTGTGCAAGAGAGTTCAAAGTTCTAGCCACTAATATTGTTGTCTAGATGAAAACATTATACTAAAGCAAACATGCATCATTGTAAGGCATCTACATTTTTTAGGCCCTAATCACTATTGTTATTGTTTAGACATTATGCCAAAGCAAACATGCATCATTATAAGGAATTCACATTCTTATAAATTTTAAGTCAATTTAAAATTTCTCATAGATGATTGTATACAAAAAGGAATTGCATGTAATTAAAAAAAAAAATTAATATGTTAACTATATGGAACTTTTCCGTCCAACCCCGCTTCACTGATAGCCATTAGTCGGAATCGTGGGATAGGCCAAAATGAGGTGGAGGCAGTTGGAAGGCGCTTCCCACCTTCAATTGAAAGTGGAGAGCTGCAAAGAGGTAACACATTCCAAGAGAAGAACAACAGAAGATTAATGGTACAACTGTAGACACCAAAACAACACCAATCCGATTATGTGACTGCAAACACTGATCGCTTTGACAAACACAGCCCCCAGGGCAGCCCTCAGAGGTCAAACAGTGGTCTTAACCACTTTCATAGCAATTTTGTGAGGTCAAGAAGCAATTTGGCACACTTAGACACTTTGCCTAGTAATCGTCTCACCCGGGGACGATTGCTAACTTGAAATCGTCTCACCCGGGGACGATTTCTGAAATCGTCTCCGGTGAGGACGATTTCCAAGTTTAACGGGCAAAAAGACAAATGAGGCCAAGTGGCAGCCCGAACAGATCGGTTGATGACTCCTGCCTCGCACGCGTGTGTGAGTGGACAAATAGGCCGTTTGAGGACTGTCACAAGGGCGATTATGAAAGCCCAAGTCAATGGAGGACTCCCCTCCCTCATGGGAAGACAAGACTGCCACATGGCGCCTATGACCAACACATGGCATTTGTGCTTCCCTCCCAAAAGAGACCCCTTGGGTCTATAAAAGGTGGGACTTTTCTCACCCAAGATATACAGGTTGAAGGAGTTTTCAAGCAACGAAGTGCTACCGAGTTGAAGACCCACTTGCATCCCTTTTGGTTCACCTTCCCACATCCACCAATCTCTTTTGCAAGGGAGGTTGTTGGGTGGCTTTTGGAAGCTTGAATCGGACCTAAATCCAACACATGGACACCTGAATCAACCAATTCGCCGACCCCCCAATCCTAAGAGGTTTTGGGCCCATCCCTAGTGGATTGGCGCTGGAATCAAGTGCCAACGGTGGGAGGCCCACTTGGGCATCCCCGCACTTTTCTTAAGTTTTATTTCAGAAGCATTCTAGTTTATTTTCTCATGTTGCATATTGTGTTTTCTGTTTGGTGAATTCATAGCTGCAATTTCGTAACCTTTGATCAGATTCTAGTATGTTTTGTGTCGTTTTGTAGTTTCACTAACTTGCAGGAGGCGATATCAAATTCCCGAGGGTAGAGGCCAAATTGGGAGAATCCGACCATCTGGGTCATCCCAAAATGGCCCCAATTACATAACCCCTCTGTCTGCAGGTGTTTTGGAGACCTCGGGAGTCGACATTGGAGCGTGTCAGTTCGGCTTCCCCAACACGAAGAAATCGTCCCACCCGGGGACGATTTACGATCGAAATCGTCCTACCCGGGGACGATTTCCGGTTGAAAGCAGATTGGCCAGCTGTCTCAGTGGCAATGGCCTGTTGGTAACATTTTCTGTCTTCTGGCAAGTTTTCAGGCTGTTTAGAATCATTTTGTTTCCTGTTTTAGATAAATGTTTGCATGCATCTTTTGATGATTTTAGAAGAACGAACACTTTTCACTTGCAGCGAGTGCTACTGACATCTTGGTTGTTTCTTTGTTCGCAGGAGAAGCAGCGGAGGTGAAGAACTCATCGACATCAGCGGCGGCATCATCTTGGCCCGCCCATTGCAATCGTGGGCACGCGGAAAGAGGAACATTGAGTGATTGTAATCGAATTCTTTTAACGCTCCTAGCCCCCAAAAAGGGAGGAGACGTCATTGTAACAGAGATCAAGGGATATTAATGAAAGGGCTGTGTTTTCTCCATTTTCTTGTGTCTCTTCCAATGCGTTTCTTTTCCATTTCATGCACTTTACGTTTCTAGGACTTAAGCGCATTTGGTTTTGGTTATATTGCAATTAGTGTTTCCTTTGCCCGAAATCTCGTGCTTTCAGTGGCAATTAGTGTAAATCGTCTCACCAGGGGACGATTTTCTGTCTGTAGATTTTTAGAGCAGAAATTCAGAGGCAACTGGAGCAGGCAGAGAAGAGGTAGGGATTTTATCATCTCTGTTAAATTTTCTGTTTCTGTTTTTTGTTTCTTTGACTATTTTCATTTTATCCTGCATACTTAGGGAAAATCATTCATGCTTGTTTCATTTTCGCTAAATAAAATGAACCTCACACACTCCACGTAACAATTTTAAACCAAGGAGCTGGTCGTAAGACCCCAGCCCTTGATCAAGACCATTGGTGGATTTCATCACCACCTTGGCTTGATTTGCATCCATTTCTCGATTGTCAACTGTTGTTAGGCGTAAATCCTGACGAAGACAGACCGAGTGTCGCTGGGGTGATTCCCATGCGCGCGAGGATAAGTTTTCTATGGTAGGTGCCATTAACAGGACAATCCCCCTTCCGTACCGCCTACGTACCACGTACCTTCTGCTCTCACGTACCTATAGTCTCCCTCTCGTAAGGGCGGGTATATAGAGAGGTTGGTATATCGGCCTGGTTGGTATATTGAAGGGGCTACCATTTTGGGAGTTATATGAGCCGTCATAATGCATTTAAACGATCTTCAAAACCTACAAAAACAAAACAAAACACCAAAATGCACTAAACCGGTTTAGGGCACACCAATAATCCTTAAAAGAGATAATCACGGTTTTGTGAATGTGTGTGCTTAATTCTGCTTAGTGTAGACAAAAAAAAATCATAAACGAGATAAAAACTTATTTAGATAGCATAGAAGCACCGCAATGGTGTACACCCGTAGTCAAGCCCAATCAAGGGCAGAAGCTCCGGAAGGTACACAAGAAGCAGGCACAAGTCGCCTTCGCTTCGATCCTGAGGATTTGGTCATACCGCCTTATAGGTCTAACCTACAAAAGAATCCAATTCAGAATCCTCGGTGGGGTATGCCTATTCAAAGCAGCCCCTTTCGGGAAGATGCCTTACATGTAGACCTTGACATAAATAGAGAATCACCTCTTGAAGTTAGGCATGAGTGGCCACCGCGCGATGAAGCGCTAGACAGGCACACCGTCCATTTGGAGGGGCAACGTGGATATGGCGTCCCTTCTTTACCTATCATCAGAACAGAGAGACCAAATCCGGAGCGCAGGGCTCCTTACATAGGGCGACCTAACTCCGCCCACCCCCTTCACACCCGTGAAAGGGAGTACGAGGAAAGCCATCGCATTCCTCGAGGGCAACAAACAACGTGGGAACCTTGCATTTCCGCACCAGCGGGATATCATGATCACCCCTTGAGGCCAGAACCTCGAGCACATACCGCTTACCTCGACGGAGGGAAGCGACCCATTGAAACCTTAGATCAGCAAACTCGAGGTAAACACATAGGAGAAACATTCGAACCTCCTGAGAAAAATAGGGTAGACCAAATTGACCCAGCTGTCGCCAGATATACCACCCGTCAAGCCCAAACCATGCGGCTTAAACCAAGTTATCAGGAAATAGAGTACCGACACCGCTTGGATAGAGAACGCATGCAACGCGAAGCGGATGAGTTACGCTATGAAATACCTGAGAGGGGGCCAACCCCTCGCATCCAAAGAGCTGAACAGTATGAGAGGCGTAATCCGTTGGTGCAGGACAGGTCTCCACGACCTCGTCAAGCTCTGCCTCCAAGACCTCATAGATTCGAGAGGGAGGCAACTCCCCGAAACAATGATGGGTACCTTCAGCAAGAGCTTGATCAGGGTCATAGGTTTCGCCCAGAGACTCCTCAAGAATTTTACGAGGAGTATGAACCAAGAAGAGGAATATGTTGAAACTCCCCATCAAGGCAGGAGGGATGCCATTCGGCCACCCCTCCATAGGCCTCCAGTTTATCGTAACTTGCAACAAGAGCGAACAAGAGAGGAAGAAATAAAATCTTCCGATGCATACCAAGCGCTATTGGAGCGTTTGGAGTCTGTGGAGACAAAAGCTGTTGGGCATCAAAAACCCACATTACGTCTACTCCGCAGTAATCCGGTGCATCCCTCAGTGCCTACACCTCTTTACCCCGAACACTTCAAGTTGCCTCAATTGGCAGTTTTTAAAGGTGAAGAGGACGCACAAGAACACGTTACATGATTTCTAAGCCAATGCTTCGGAATCCAAGATAATGACGCATTGTTGCTTAGAACATTCATAACCACATTCGCAGGCCCTGCCTCGGATTGGTTCACACAAGCTGCCCAAACACGGCATAAGCAATTTAGATCAATTAGTAGACGCGTTTCTTGAACGCTTTGCCTTCAACACAAGGAAGAAGGCATCACTAAGTGATTTAGCGAGCCTCAAGCAATTTGAAGAGGAAACAATGGCAGCGTACGGGAATCGATGGAGAGCTTTGCTTTCTAGGTTACCCTACCGTCCTCCTATGTCTGATCTCACGTAGATGTTCGCAAAAAGTTGCTTAAAATCAATCTCCGGTCTATTGTTGCTGCGACAATACGACAACTTAGAAGAAGCTTTGGCGCAAGCCAGAGTCATAGAAGAGATTAAGATAGGCGAAGGCGCAATTGCCAAGCCTAAGAAGAAAGAGTGGAATAAAACCACTAAAATCGGGACAACGCAACCACAACACGCTGCAGTCAACCAAGTTGCGATAAATGTTCCCGTGCCTGTGCAAGAAACGCAGCCTCAAAAGGCTAACTACCAGGCAGTGCCTCCTGCTTATGAAAGAGATAATAGAAGACAGGAGCAGAATTACCCGCGTCGCCCTAGGCAAAATTTCACCCCATATGCGGAGTCTAGGGACTCCTTATTTGACCGCTTGTCAGCGGAAAATTTAGTCACTCTGCCGGAAATCCAAATTATAGACCCTAACATTCCCAAGCCTAGGGGGTACAGAGAGGAATTGTATTGTAGATTCCATAGGCGCGGAGGACATGACTTGAATGGGTGCTTGAAATTCAAAGACCTAGTCCTAGGATTTGATCGACAACAGAACATTGGTTGTGGACAACCCCATCGCACCAAACAACCAACAAATGGGGGTATTCAAGGACCCCTTGCCAGCCCACGAGGCACAGACAAAACCACTCCAGATTAACGAGGTGCGACAAGATCTTCCCACACAGGGATTTGTGGGAATGATTAGCATAGTAACAAGGAACAGAAGGTACCCGACAGCTGCCCCTGAGGTAGCTACGAGGGAAGTTCCGGCAACATCGCATCCTCAACAACGCCCAACGCAGTTACCTCCGCCTAGACCTGAGGTCACGATACGAACCAAACTCACGTAGAGTTTGCGGACCACGTCGGCTAGGCTGTCCATCTACGAGCTTATTCAACAATCGGCTCCCCATAGAGAAGCTCTTATGGACATTTTAAAAGCCATTGAATTACAACCCCACGAGGCAAATTCTTTCAACGCCTTCGTGGGACATGTGAAACAATGTACGGAGCCGGTCATCACATTCGGAGAAGATGAGGTCAAAACGATATCAAATGACATGGCGAGATCCACCCCTGCACGTTATCACGCGGGTAAATATGATCCCGTACAAGAGAGTGCTTGATAGATGCGGCTCGTCCGAGTAACATCATAACCACTGCAGCCTTAAAGCATTTGAAGGCTGCCGACCTCTCACATCACGGCCTCCACGTACACACTTGCGAGCTTTTAATGATGCAATATGCTCGACAGTCGGCACGATCGTTACGCCGATCCGGGTAGGACAAAAGTCAATACCTACAACTGTGCCATGTCTTTGGAAGGTGAAATGGCTTATAATATACTTGCTAGGGCGGCCTTGGATCGGGGACATGAAGTGTGTCCCTTCGATCGCCCACCGATGCTTAAAGTATGCTTATGAAGGGGAAATACATGTAGTCCCAATGGACTTAGAGCCCTTCAAGTATTGCAATGCGGTACAATTCATACCTCAATCGACCCTCCCTTCAACGCATTTGGATTTCCAATTAAATCCATCTAAACAAGGTCCAATACCGCAGGCACCATTGGTGGCCAACAAGACAAAATCCCGACCGGGTGAGACTTCATCACCTGCTCCTTCATCATCAACGCCACCTATCATGGCCCAACAGAAGGACAAGGGAAAACAAATCATGGAAGAGGTTAAGCCCTTAGAAGAAAGGTTGCCCACAATCTCAACGATATCAACAGAGGAAACACCCAACACAACAGAAACCAAGACTCCTGAACAACCAAACATGGAATGGACTCAGGAAGGACTACCGTTTCCTCCCACCCAATCATCAACAATCAACTGTTGAAATGGCCAGTACGGGCCTGGGGGAATACTTAGTGCAAAATGTTGTGGCAACCCCCACATTGGAGTCAGTACAGGACATGGGAAGACCTCGCCTTCCCATAGGGACAATTGTTCCTCTAGGCTACCCACCGAACCAGACAAATTTTGTGTATGGGGGCCTTGATCATGGTCTTGAACCATGCCAACAAAAGGAAGCAGACGAAGAGCCTTTTGTTGAAAACATCAATTATCTGTCAAACCCAGAATTTGCCCTAAAATATCTAGGCCAATGCAATTGGCATGGATACGGGCTAGGCAGGGATGCAGATCCTTTGCCAACCAAGATATCAGATGCCATATGACAAGTCGGGGGTAGGGTTCAACCATCCCCTGCCATTAGACATCTTGGTTGAAAATATGCAAGGCCTAGAAATAGGCAACAAGGGGGGATTGGCATTAGACCCTTATGCCAATCCAAATACAGAATACACATTGGGAGACTACCTCCCATGGTCAACAAACACCCCTAGAAACAACAATAATCCCTCTCCTTTGCTAGAGAGAGGTGAAAGTTCGGATAGTAATCCTCAAAGAGAACATCAATGGCTGTCGGACATCTTTCTGAAGCTGTTCCCCTTAGAGGTTCCAGATGAAACAATACAGTACCAAGAGAATCAGGTCCCTCCACCAAGAGTGGAACAATCGCAATGGGACCAGATTAATTCACTGGAACAAGAAGAGTCCTCAACGTCGCAAGCAACAGATGCTTGAAGAGGATGAACAATTTTGGATCTATGAAAGCGATTCAGAAGATGAAACTGAAATGGACTATCTCAGACATGCGCGACGACATCACCGCGCTCTAACTCATGAAGATCTAATGGGACAGATGGGTATACTGTTAGGGCATGAATGGCATGTAGACCCAGCGAGGTGGGACCAAGTGTTGGACCCATGGCTCCAAATTCAAGATGAGCATCGTCCACCTCGAGATCCCATCATGACAGCAGTGCCGAGGGAAGACCCCGCCCTCCTTTTCACACATAGAGACGAATTTGCACCTAGGGAGGATCCATTCGTGCCCGTTCCCGTAGAGCCGGATCCAGAGTATAGGGAGCATCTAGAAGAATCAAGTCATCACACCCGCGGTTCTGGAGACCAAATTCATTCCATCCACATGATCTCCATTGATTTGACCGCACCCATCCGCAATCCGACCGATCCATCACGGTCATTGCATCTAGACATGGATGCCATCGACTGGGATCGCGTCAATTCACCATTGTCACCATCAGAGTACTGGCCTTTCGGTGAAATGCTTCATTTTACCCCAAGGACAACTCAGGATATTTTTCAAGCTGAAGAGGGACCCGAGGTTCCAAACGTAGATCTTAACTCAGCTGATGATATCCATTTAATCCCAACTCCACATCAGTTGGAGGACGGATCCCACATGTCAGTCGAGGAGACGACTGACGTAGACATCGGCACAGATCCAATGAATCCACGGATTCTCAAGCTAGGGGTAAGCCTTTCCCCCGAAGAGCAAGCCGATTACATTGCCCTTCTTAAAGAAAAGAAGGAGGTTTTTGCATGGTCGTACAAGGATATGCCAGGACTAGACCCGTAGCTAGTCATGCACAATTTAATGCTTGATCCGAAAATCAAGCACTGTAAAGAAAAAACTAAGAAAGATGCACCCAACTTTTGGCCTTGATGGTCAAAGACGAATTGCAAAAGCTGTTGGATGCACAATTTGTCATCTGCGTGGATTATCCGCCATGGTTGTCCAACATGGTTCCCGTCAAGAAGCCCGACGGGAGGATTCGCATATGCACCGACTTTCGAGACCTAAACAAAGCGAGTCCTAAGGATGATTTTCCCTTGCCAAGCATCGACGCATTGGTAGACGCTACAATGGGTCACAAAATGCTCTCCCTAATGGACGGTTTCTCAGGATACAATCAAATTCGTATCAATCCTGAAGACCAACTCAAAACGGCATTCACAACGCCTTGGGGGACATTTTGCTATAAGGTCATGCCTTTTGGCCTTAAAAACGCTGGCGCTACATACCAACGTGCTATGACTTATATCTTCCACGATTACATGCACAAAACTTTGGAAGATTACATGGATGATTTGTTAGCCAAGTCTCTCTTGCGCTCAGATCATCTCGGTGACTTAAGCAAGATTCTCGATCGCCTCATAGAGCATAAGGTCAGACTGAATCCCAAGAAGTGCGTGTTCGGCGTCACATCTGGAAAACTCTTGGGTTTTATAGTCTCAAAAAGAGGCATCGAAGTGGACCCAAACAAAGTCAAGGCAATCCTTGAAATGGCTCCCCCAACCACTATCAAGCAGCTCGAAAGTCCGCAAGGAAAGGTCGCGTCGATTAAACGCTTCATAGCGCAATTATCCGACAAATGCCGACCAATGAACAAATTATTGCACAAGGGGGTCACATTTCATTGGGATGACGAGTGCCGGTCGACCTTTGACGAAATCAAACAATACTTGGCTTCGCCGCCGGTATTGGCACCACCTAGACCAGGTGTGCCGTTCTACTTATACATCTCGGCCTGCGAGGTGGCACTGGGTGCAATGCTAGCCCGGAAGAATGAACTTCACAAAGAACGAGGCTACTTACTATCTTAGCCGCACCCTGGTCGATTACGAACTTAACTATGCATACGTTGAGAAACTACGCTTGGCGGTGGTGTTTGCTACCAAGAGGCTACGCCACTACATGCTTGAGCAACACTACGTATGTTGTGTCTAAGGAGAATCCATTGCGATACATGATGAGTCGTACTTATCATAGTAGTCGCACGGCGAAATGGATCATGTTGTTGACGGAATTTGACATTGAGTTTATTGGGCAAAAATCTATAAAAGGACAAGTCATAGCCGATCAACTAGCAGAGGCTCCTCTTGAAGACGATCAGCCTCCGGTCATAGAACTACCCGATGATGGGGTCTTCCATGTCTCGAGAATCGCCAGATTACGATGAGCACGAGTCTCGGGCCGACATAACCTTATTTTTTGATGGTTCTAAATGCGAGCAAGGGGGTGGCGCGGGAATTGTATTCTTCACACCGCAGGGCGCTCCAATGCCCCTGTCATTTAAATTAAACTTCCGAGTGCACCAACAACAATGCGAGAATATGAAGCCTTGCTCCTAGGTCTTCAGACAACAATCGCCATGAACATCAAAAGATTGAACATCTTTGGCGATTCGTTGTTAATCGTCAATCAAGTCAAAGGGGTATATCAATGCAAATGCCCAGTTCTGAAGGCCTATAAAGCCCTCGTGGACAAATTCCTGGCAAAACTTGAGTGGTATGACATCGAGGCACTCCCTCGATCATCGAATCATTTTGCGGACACAATGGCCTCCTTGGGGTCACTAATCCCGCAAGACCTTTTCGGTGATATAACAACCATTCAGGTCAAAACCTTATCGCAACCCGCGATGGAGCGCGCAAGCTCAGACTTGACGCCGGGAGTCCACATGATCCGAGATCGAACCATCTTCGGATAAGTTCTTTCGAATCCGAGACCGTTTGAAACGGGCCAACTGGGGGTCTTTGTTTTCCCCCACTCCCATTAATAGCAACACAACGCTATTCTTACAAGTTCTATCCCAATCAGCATTTGTTAGGGAAGAACTCCAAAAGGGATTGACTGTTCAAACTGTCGAGGTATCCGATCAACGGGACTGGTATTTACCCATAAGAGACTACCTCAAGTTAGGTAATCTACCCTTTGGATTGACGCACGCCGCAAAACGAACATTCAAACAGAAAGCGGCAAAATATGTCTTGATAGGAGACATTTTGTATCATCGCAGCTACGACGGAATTCTTCTTCGTTGCTTGGACCAGCAAGAGTCCACTTGGGCAGTCGCCCAAGCGCATGACGGTACATGTGGCGGCCACTTCGGTGGTATGGCCATTGCAAAGCGCATTCTTCGCATGGGCTATTATTGGCCATCTTTAGAGCGAGATTGTTGCGCGTATGTCAAGAGGTGCGTGAAATGTCAACATCATGCCAATTTAATGCACGCACCTTCCCAGGCCCTACAGACAGTCCAGTCTGCTTGGCCATTTTCGTAGTGGGGCCTCGATCTAATCGGAAAGATCTCCCCTGCATCGTCAGGCCGTCACACGTTTATCATAACGGCCACAGAATATTTTACCAAATGGGTGGAAGCAATTCCGTTAACCTCAACGAAAGGACCCCGCATTGCGGAGTTCATCTTGCATCACATCATATGTCGTTTTGGTATTCCATCCAAAATAATCTCGGATAATGGGCCATCATTCAAGAACAAAGACGTGCGTGCTTTAACCACAAAGTACAAAATTCAGCACAACTTTTCAACACCCTATTATCCGCAAGCAAATGGGCAAGCGGAGGCGTCAAACAAAACGCTAGTCGCCATCCTTAAAAATACCGTCGCGGACAGTCATAAGGATTGGCACATACAAATCCCACTTGCCCTTTGGGCTTATCGCACTAGCATTCGGACGCCCACTGGGGCAACTCCGTTTTCACTAGTGTATGGCTCAGAGGCGGTAATGCCTCTCGAGTTGGAAATTCCTTCCCTGCGCATATCAATGCGGGAGTTCATCGATGATAACACTGCGCGGCAAGCCCGATTGGACCAACTTACGTTGCTTGACGAACGACGCGTTAATGCTCTCGAGCACTTACGTATCTATCAAGAGCGGCTTAAGAAAGCTTACAACATGAAAGTTCACCTAAGAGACTTTCGGGTTGGTGATTTGGTTACGAAGGAAAACCAACAAAACTCTAATTTGCCGTCCCATATGAGGGACAAATTCATGGCAAATTGGTTAGGTCCTTATGTCATTGATAGCAAAATAGGACCCGGGACGTACGGGCTAGCTTCTCTTGACGGTATCAAGGAAACGAGAACCCTTGAATATCGGGTCATTTGCGACCATTTCATATCTAAGAAAGCCATATACCAAAAAAAAAAAAAAAAGCTCCAAGGATTATCGCAATCTCTTGGTCACCCAAAAAAGCTCCAAGGATTATCGCAATCTCTTGGTCACCCAAAAAGCTCCAAGGATTATCGCAATCTCTTGGTCACCCAAAAAGCTCCAAGGATTATCGCAATCTCTTGGTCACAATCCAAAAAGCTCCAAGGATTATCGCAATCTCTTGGTCAACCAAAAAGCTCCAAGGATTATCGCAATCTCTTGGTCAATCCAAAAAGCTCCAAGGATTATCGCAATCTCTTGGTCAATCCAAAAAAGCTCCAAGGATTATCGCAATCTCTTGGTCAATCCAAAAAGCTCCAAGGATTATCGCAATCTCTTGGTCAACCCAAAAAGCTCCAAGGATTATCGCAATCACTTGGTCACCCCAAAAGCTCCAAGGATTATCGCAATCACTTGGTCAAACCCAAAAAGCTCCAACGATTATCGCAATCGCTTGGTCAAAAAAAAAAAAAAAAAAAAAACAAAACAACAAAAATCATCAAAAACAACAAAGATTTGCATCTCAATTCTAGGCATACTCAAATTCATCATAAAATTCATATTCTCGCACCTCATCTTCACCTTCACCAAAAACAATCCATCAAAATTACAAAAATACATAGTTGCATTAAGCATTGCATCCATACATTGCATATTTGTAGTCATACGGGTCAAAGGTACCATAGGCTGCAATAGCTACGATAGTCCATCTTGTTCCGCATTGTCTCATGTTACAAAAACAACAAAAACACCATGCATAACTTTTACCACACTACGGGTCGGTGGTCTAGGAATGTACCAAGAGTTTCAGTGATTCAGTCATCATTTTCCTCTTTAGCCATGTAGTGTATCAAGTCGAACAGATTTTACGAAGGTAGAGTCATACTTGAAATACACCATGTTACGTAACATCCCAACACAAATCAAAACACTAAAAATTCCCAAATTGTGTGAACGAAAGACGAAACCTGCAAAATAATCTAGGTCACCACAAGCGAAACGGTTATCTTGCTCATCCCCCTGTGCGAATGACCCCTAGAATGTTGAGAGTTGGCAAAAGGACAAGCATCCTCCCTACCCAATTCCCTAAGAATCCCTAAAGTTCTCAATAGTTGCAAAACACAAAAAAGTTGCAAAATGTCAAAACTCCAAATTTGACAAACTACAGGTGCACACATCAAAAGGCACAAACAACGGTGATTTTCGTCACTCCATGACCCCAATCCCTTGCTCGAAAGAAAAACAAATCAAAATAAACTAGTGATCTCATCACTACAATGAGCAAGTATCCCAATACAATTGAAGAAAAGAAGGGAGTTGACCTTGAATCCCTGGAACTCTCAGCATTCTATAGGTCATAAGGCAAGCTTTAGTACCAATTTGGTTGATAGCCTATCGGTAACAGAAGTAAACCTCCCGCATGACGATATATCTGTCACATTAACTTGCGTACAGATCAATGTTTGCATGTGGATGAGCTAGCTTATGGCATCCTGGATTACACCGTAGATTAATCTTAGTACATACAACAAAGGAATTCGTGGAGCTAATTAGGTGATCCTCGGTACGGGGTTCGGTTGAAAGCCCATCCGGCACTTGGCGGTATCCTAACAAATACCACTAAATGAACTCAATTGCACACACGGGGATGTGAAAAATAACTGGGTCAAAAACAAGTCCGATTCATACCTTGGTCAAAAAGTCTTGTAAGATAAAGTACGAGTCATGGATGGTGAGTTAAAACAGATTGAATCTCGAGAAAACCTTACATTCATTCCAAAACCATCTGCGCTACTTATCATCCTTATGATACCATCGAGAAAATACAAAAACAGAAAAACCATGTAAATAAAGAGCTTCTTAAACAGCCTACAGTGCAATCACCACAAATATCATTCATCCATTTCACCTCGCATATCACATAGACATCTAAAACATTTGCATTCATCATAACATCTGCATTCATCAAAATGAATAAACATGCATAACAAAAATCACATCATCACATGTACAAAACCAAAAATAAAATCGGTATATATATATATATCGTCAAAAAGATGCCCGCAGGCTACAAAACCGGTCCTCAGACCCCGCAATCATATCCAAAAACCCAACCTAAGGCGTCGACCACCATGATCACGCAGGATCGGTGCGACGGGAACTACCCCCCGTGGTGTGGGTCCTACGGGACCCGACAGGGCGGCTACTACTAGCCCCCGCATCATGCTCGCTACCACCCCCTCATCTAACCGCCTGTGATGAGATGATGCTGATCGCTCAGTCAGACTATCCCTTGTCCGTCGTGAAGATCCACTGACCGAAGGCTCGGGTAGCCGCCCACCAAGGCGGATGACCTCCCTCTCCAAGTCTATCCGGTGCAGACACCACTCTGCCTCTCGTCGATGATAGATAGACAATGCATCATCGCGCTGCGCCAAAACTCTATCCCGCTCTGCCAACTGAGCCCGTAGAAGATCCCTCTCCCGCCTCGCATCCCCCAACTCCAGATCCCGCATCCGTAGCAGCTCTGTCAGTCATGCAATCTCAACGCCTACATCCGACCCCACCTCCTCTGTATCTGTCGGACGCATAGGACTCGCGGGGACAATAGCCTGCTCAGGCTCCCACTGCTCCTCCACATCCTGCATGTCCGGCTGCTCCGGAACACCCAAGTCCACATCCTCATCTCCCACATCCACCATGTCCGCATCATCCAACGGACCCCCCAATCACCCCCTACGCCTCGGCATCCTCCACTGGCCGCCTCCGTGCCTCCCGGTGGCCCCTCTCCTCTCCAGCACCGTGGTACCCACCACAAGTCATACTCAGTGGTAGTCCCGATGTCATCCACATCCGGGACCTCAATCACCGCATCCGACTCCTCGCCCAATGGCGCGGTGACCGGTGGCTCCGGATCCCTCTCATCTCCCCGACGTCGATAGACCATGGGCTCACCGGGGCAACCCCTGGCGCACCCCAAACTATCGTGTAACCCGGCGGTACGGAAAGAACTCATGCTCCGTCCCGTGCCGCCCAGTCAACCACCGCTCCCTGCGTACCCGTCGGAGCCACTCTCCGCCCTCTGGCCGGACTGGACAGTCCGATAAGGATGCCAAACCACCTCCCCTAGAGTGAGCAGAGAGAAGGCATCAGTATAGTGCTGTACAACACCTGCCCATCGCCGACTCTGCCCCTACTCCGTAGACCGCCGCCACAAAGCTGCATAGCCAATCTCCTCGTCATCCATCACCGCCCGAGTCATCCACGGTAACCCGGTCGGCCTCTCCACTGCTATGTGCTGCCAACCCCAGCACTGAAGAAGATAACTGCAACTCACCCCCTTCGCCGCCGACAGCGGACGCCGTACAGCTCCCCGTAGAGCTGTGCCAACAATGTCTGTCCCCATCCATAAATCAGCGGTGCCTCTATCGGGCACTCTACCAACTGCCATACCAACTCCGGCGGGTTCCACGGGAACCTCCCGCTTGACGAATCGGGTAGAAGCATGTTAGAAATGAGGCCCATCAAGAATGCGTGCCTCACTCCTAACACCCCCTCTCCGCCACCGGCTAACAAAAATCCCGCTACTTCGACAGTCCACCTCGGTTGTCTCCACTGGGTTCGTTACACCCAGCCGCTCCGCATGCCCAAAACATCTCGTCGGTACAGCAGTCCGGCGATCACGCGGCGATGTCCTAATGGGCGGTCCATCTATCGAAATCCGAAGCAACCGATAAACGTCCTCCAGTGTCACAGTCATCTCCCCTGTCGAAAGATGGAAAGTGTTGGTCCGCGGATCCCAAACTTTGATCGGGGCCGTCGGATAGGCCTGATCCGGGACCACGAGCTCCAGTCGAGCCACCTGCTTGAGCCCAAGGGCATCAAGCCACTGCCAGTCAACATCAGTCAGCGCCGACCGCGCCTCAGCGAATGCGGCAGGTACACGGTACCGGCTCCTAACCTGCAAAACAATAACACACACAAAAATTCAAAATTAATTTTTCAGATTTAGGGTTCCTAACCTTAACTGATAATTACAAAAAAAAAAAAATGCACTTACGGGTTTCGCCTCCGCTCCGCCGCTCGAACCAGTTTGTGCACTCATGATGACAGAGAGAATTCCGGAGCGCTTCGCTTCACGGAATTACCTCCTCCTCCCGAGCTCCCAAATCGCAAGAAAAAAATGACACAAATGAGCCCAAATCCAAGTTTTGGGCCTTAAATAAGCCTACCAACTGGAAATCGTCCTTGGCTGGGACGAGCGCTGCTGAGTCGGCGCTCGTCCCACCCGGGGGGACGATTTCCGAGCCGAAAAAGTCAAAACATCAAAAAATCAACAAAAATGCACTAAAAACAACAAATAAAGTTGCCTAATAGAATGTTGTTACACTCGCAATCCAAGGCAATCAAAATAGACGTTGGGGTCATATATTGTCGCTATCTCACTCCCCAAGAAGGCTACCATAGCCGGACCGCTCCACGGGAAGAAGATTACAACAATTTTATCCCCACATGCGTCACACAAAACAACAAAAATAGACAACAAAAAAAACATTGCCGGACACAAGTGCTCTTCCACTTAAACTCCGGGCAAAGAAAATCGATGTCGAGGTCCAAATTATCGCTCTCCTACTTCCCCAAGAAGGCTACAATAGCCGGACCGCTCCACGGGAAGTTAGATTTTCGATGATTTCACCTCATTACGGCATCACCAAAAGGGTTAACACCCACCAAAAATAGGTCCAAATGTTGGAAAAATTGCACACGCTTAACGGTAAACCCTCTAAAGGCACCCTTGCACAAGTCATCTTGGGTCAAGCGACTCGTCGCTTCTCTCACGAAGGTCATTCCCTCATCGATTCGTCGCTTGAGGGGGTAGTCACACTTAGTCACCAACCAACAATCACACACCCAATTAAGGAAAACGACATGCATTCAAAGAATCATTGACAAAGACAATCACGCTCCTGCTTGGGGCGGTAAACAAGCAACAATCAAATCAATCAAACACTTGGCATTTCGTGAATCATGAACACAAGGTTCCCCATGAGGATAAAAATGCCCTTTGCACTGTTCATGAGTGATCAATGTCTAAGTTCAAGTCACACCTCACCAAAATAGGTTAATACTTGAAATCAAATTCCTTAGCTCGTCAGAAGCAAGGATTCAAGAATGCATGCCCTTTCCATACTTGGGGCATCAAAAGTTGGTTAGGTTACCAAGAAACCCTAATCATTAGTGCTTTGGTTATCTATTTTTTGCTCAAGACTGCGTCACCCGCAGCGCTTCCCAAAAAGGGGCATCTCGTAGACACCAAAACAGCACCAATCCGATTATGTGACTGCAAACACTAATCGCTTTGACAAACACAGCCCCCAGGGCAGCCCTCAGAGGTCAAACGGTGGTCTTAACCACTTTCATAGCAATTTTGTGAGGTCAAGATGCAATTTGGCACACTTAGACACTTTGCCTAGTAATCGTCTCACCCAGGGACGATTGCTAACTTGAAATCGTCTCACCCGGGGACGATTTCTGAAATCGTCTCCGGAAAGGACGATTTCCAAGTTTAACGGGCAAAAAGACAAATGAGGCCAAGTGGCAGCCCGGAACGGTCGGTTGATGACTCTCGCCTCGCACGCGTGTGTGAGTGGACAAATAGGCCGTTTGAGGACTGTCACAAGGGCAGTTATGAAATCCCAAGTCAATGGAGGACTCCCCTCCCTCTTGGGAAGACAAGAGCGCCACATGGCGCCTATGACCAACACATGGCATTTGTGCTTCCCTCCCAAAAGAGACCCCTTGGGTCTATAAAAGGTGGGACTTTTCTCACCCAAGATATACAGGTTGAAGGAGTTTTCAAGCAACGAAGTGCTTTGCCGAGTTGAAGACCCACTTGCATCCCTTTTGGTTCACCTTCCCACATCCACCAATCTCTTTTGCAAGGGAGGTTGTTGGGTGGCTTTTGGAAGCTTGAATCGGACCCAAATCCAACACATGGACACCGAACCAACCAATTCGCCGAACCCCCAATCCTAAGAGGTTTTGGGCCCATCCCTAGTGGATTGGCGCCGGAATCAAGTGCCAACGGTGGGAGGCCCACTTGGGCATCCAAAAACTTTTCTTAAGTTTTATTTCAGAAGCATTCTAGATTAATTTTTTAGGTTGCATTTTGTGTTATTATGTTTGGTTAACTCATAGCTGCAATTTCGTAACCTTTGATCAGATTCTAGTATGTTTTGTGTCGCTTTGTTGTTTCACTGACTTGCGGGAGGCGATATCAAATTCCCGAGGGTAGAGGCCAAATTGGGAGAATCCGACCATCTGGGTCGTCCCAAAATGGCCCCAATTACATAACCCCTTTGTCTGCAGGTGTTTTGGAGACCTCGGGAGTCGACATTGGAGCGTGTCAGTTCGGCTTCCCCAACATAGAAGAAATCGTCCCACCCAGGGACGATTTACGGTCAGAAATCGTCCTACCCAGGGACGATTTCTAGTTGAAAGTAGATTGGCTGATTGTCTCGGTGGCAATGGCCTGTTGGTAACATTTTCTGTCTTTTGGCAAGTTTTCAGGCTGTTTAGAATCATTTTGTTTACTTGTTTTAGATAAATGTTTGCATGCATCTTTTGATGATTTTAGAAGAACAAACACTTTTCACTTGCAGTAGGTGCTACTGACATCTTGGTTGTTTCTTTGTTCGTAGGAGAAGCAGCGGAGGTGAAGAACTCATCGACATCAGCGGCGGCATCATCTTGGCCCGCCCATTGCAATCGTGGGCACGCGGAAAGAGGAACATTGAGTCAAAGATTGTAATCGAATTCAATTTTAACGCTCCTAGCCCCGAAAAGGGAGGAGACGTCATTGTAACGAGAGATCAAGGGATATTTGAATGAAAGGGCTGTGTTTTCTCCATTTGCTTGTGTCTCTTCCAATGCGTTTCTTTTCCATTTCATGCACTTTACGTTTCTAGGACTTAAGCGCATTTGGTTTTGGTTATATTGCAATTAGTGTTTCCTTTGCCCGGAATCTCGTGCTTTCAACAACCATCCAAAACACAGCACTAGAATGTTGAGTCAGCAACAATTGACCATCCAAAGGCCCAAAAGTAGCAACAATTGATAATCAAGGCCTTGAAAGCTTTTAGCATTTATGGCCTCGAATCTAGAGACCTTAAAGCTTTCAATTTAAAGTTGCATAAGGATTTTGGTTGTATGAGAAGAAGATAATTTACAGGTCTTTTGCTTATAGATCTTCAAAGGGAAGGAACCCTCCTCTTGGCTATAAATAGGCCTAACTTATACTATAGAATGTATTGGGAGTTATTTTCGCATGCCTAGTACCTAGTCTTGCTGGCTCTTCCTTTCATTTTGCCTTTTTATTCTAACAAGAGGACCCCAAACCTTCTCTAATAGCCTAAGCAGTATTGAAACCCTCAGGTCTCATTGTCTTATAATCACTTTCGACATGTTAATACAAGTGATGACTAATTTTGCTTTATCCTCCTTTATTTAACTTGTTTTGATTTTTAGCGGTCTGTTTTTCTTGGTTGTGTTCAATAGTCATAGGATGACATTTGTCATGTTCAATTTCTACTTATTGAAGTCAAAAATTGACGTTTAATTGTTTGGCGCATCACCCTTGTAGCTTAGGTTTTATTTTTTGCAAAGCATTTAATTTCTTATTTTTACATTCATTGCAATTCATTTCCGTAGCCTCGTGGAGGTCCAATGTGCATTAAGTATTAGATCTGATGAGAAGCCAACCTCGATTCAAAACATTGAGATCACGTCATGCTTCATGTTGCTTCGTTCTACATTAGGTCTAGGCGCATTAGTCTTGTTGGTCTCCATTTATTTATACCTACCAGATATTTATATTGTAACCATTCAATATACACCTGCCCTTATGTGAGGGAAACTATAGGTATATATGAACAATATACTACTCAATATGTACTCACCCTTACATGAGGGAGACTATAAGTACATATGAGAAGCACAATATTTTGAACATAGGCGATACTGAAAGGGCATCGTGTTGTTAATGACACCTACCATAGAAAGTTTTATTCTGCATGCGTGGGGCGTAACTTCCCCTAAACACTTTGGGAAAAAAAATTTCGTCAGGATTTACGCCTAACAACAATCACGATGTGGGTATGAAGTGGAAAAAAAACAAAAACTGGTTTGCCTTATTTCTCCCTGACAATTTATAGAGAACAAGCTCAGACGTCGTTGTTGCATCTATATTAGGCGACGAATACAGTAGTCCAAAGCATGACAACATTACCTGTAAGTGTGGACCAGAGGTATCTCAAATACCGAACGCTGCTGTGTAATAAATTGCAAAAATAGGCTATAAATTTGGGGTCTTATATTTTGTTTAATTTATGATTGTGAATGCAAGAAAACAGTGTATTTAAATGCAAAAAAAAACAATCATAAATGCCCACAAATTATAGCTCCTATTACACATTCCCCCCTTTATCTGACAATTTTCCAAGTGAAATCATGTGAACTCCCCCCTTCAAATTGCAAAATAAATAAGAATGGGTGAAAAAAAAATACCTAAAAACCCCAAAAAACAAAAAACGGGAGCCTTCAAGGCATCAAGATGTGTTTGTTGTTGCTTGAATGACGCTTGTTTGGTGTCAACTTTTCTTTACTGCCATCGAAATCCCCTTGCGGGCATCAAAACCACATTTCGGGCGTCAAAATTCCGGTTCGGGTGTCAACGCGACCGTGCGGACGTCAACAATGCACAGGCATTGGAAAAAAAATTAATCCGTCAAAAAATTCCCTGACGGGATTCGAAACAACAACCTTCCACCAAACAAGGACCATACCAACCACGGGAGCCGAAGTGCCCGATGAAATCAAACAGGATCCACACCGGTATTATCCACTTTGGAGGGCAGAGAAGGGAGAAAATAAATTTAATCCCACATGGCCTATGCAGCCACTGTGGGAGGGTTTAAACACTGTTGAAAGAACCAAAGATTTCGGTTGCCTTCGGGAAACCACCCCACCCTTTTGCCTCCACTTTCCGCCTCTACCAATGACACAGTCCCTGATCTGCTGTCTGCTACATGCTACACGAGTCCTTTGTCAGCGTGTCACCGTCATTTATTCTGTGTCAGGTCTGTCAATGGTTTGTCCTCTGTCAGCGTACTGTCAGCTCTACGTCATGTCTGTCTACGTCTTGTCAGGGTCGTTCCTCTGTCTAGTCTAGGTCTGTCTGTCGACTGTTGTCTCGTCCAGGTCTGTCAGTCAGCTGTTGTCTCATCCAGGTCTGTCGTCTGTCAGGATCCTCCACCCTCAGGTTAGTCTACCCACTGCGACGTCCGTAGCTCTAATACCATATTAGATTTGACGAAGCACTCAACTCATTCTCATTGATTTGCATATAAATATTACAATGCGGTTGATTAACCATCAAGTTGGTTAATAAACTAATTTGGAGAATGCCTATGAGCGTTATTTTAATATTAGTGCTAATAATGTGATACAACATAACAACATATGCTAACATAAAATTCTATCTTCTTTTAGAACTTTCCTATCATCTAGCCTCATACTGCTATTTATTGCTTCTAAATTGGGTAAAATTTGGAAACGATAATTTGCCAAGGTACTAAATTTATAGAAAATTCATGGGATACCAAGTTTTATTGATGTATAATCCTAGATATTACCTCTATAATTGGGTGTGAAGTCTGCAAAATTGGGATCCTTGCTATAAAATTGATAAAACTTTGTTATCTCTCCATGGTGTCTTTGGACCCTTAACCAATATTGCATGGTAATATCCCCATAAAAATTCTCCACTCACTTTCATTAGAAAAATACACTATTATGAGGTCCTTAGATTCTCCTACCAAGTCTTCAAAAGAATTTTCAAATAGCTCTTCTCCCTTGGCCACTAGGTCTTTTAACTTAGCATAAATCAAATTTAGCTTTTTGCATACTTTAGGGGCATTCCCTTTATTAGCTTTATTTTTATATTCTTTTATCATGTTTTAGATATCATCATCATCATCTAGGACATGTTTCCAATAAATAAAAATATCTAGTGTTCCAATAGTAATTAACCATTGAATATCTTTATCTATTTATTGGACTTGAGCTTTTAGAGATGCCAAGTTATCTTTGTAATTTTGTAAGTTCCTTTAGATGTTTGGAATTTTTCTAATCTTCTTCACCATGTCTTTGTGATCTATCCCATGTTGATATACCTTTATTAGGGTCATCGATGTAAGGAGTTTCAAAACCTCTTAGTATTCACCTCTTACATAAAGTTACTCTTCTACTTGTTTGATGACGATCTTAGATATTTTCAAGATTTATCCTTTAGATGGTGTTAACTTAAAGTATCCAAAGGTGTTCTTTATATCCTCCTTGATTTTGTCCTACATGTCTTTGTTCATATATATTTCTTGCATAAATTTAAGGTATACCTCCATTTATCTAAGCTTCAAGGTTTCCAACTTGATCTATTGGTATTTGTTTTATAGATCTTCCAATAGTCTACTTTGTTCCTCGGTTATATCTTACATGTTTTATTCAAATTTAGAATATTTGAACTTAAGGTATTCCATACTTTTATTCAAATAATCCCTTTAAAATACCTCTTTATTAAGCCCTTTATTTTCCTATTAGAGTTGGTCTCTTTCAACCTTGATATTCAATAACTCTACCTCTAGCCTTCTATTCCTAAATTATACTACTTCATCTTAAAATTCTGGTTGGACATACTTCATAACCACATATAATATGAGTTGGTTCACCAATTAGGCCATCTAATATGTATCCATTCTATATAGGTCTAGTTGCAATACTTTAGTAGTCAAGTCAATAGGAGTAGTTGCTATATTTGAGGGGTCAATTTTTGTTTCCTCATTAAAATCCACTTTATCCCATTTCTTTGAGATGTGTGAGTGAAAAATAACTAAGGCATTGGATATTTTTTTGTTCATCCACTTGTACCCTTTATTCCACCCTCTCTCTTTAGCTGGGAGGATATATAGTACCTTTTTTACCTTTGAATACCTAGCTTGGTATGCATAACTTGACCTTTCTCCTTGAGATGGAATCATGTATGTATGATCTCCTATAGACTTAACTCCTTAATAAGGTATATTAGGAATGATTACCTATAGGAGAAGTTGTCTTGCATTATATTTAGGGTAAGTGGAGGTGGTAGGTATGGCAAGTGGTGTAAACTAAGTGGTGACAATTAGAAATAGAGTGAAAGGTGATCAGAAAGGGAATCATGGTTTCTAAGATGATTGGTTGTGATGTAAAATATTGAGTGAGTGGATGTGGGAAGGAAGTGAATGTAGTGATATCTACTATTATGGTAATCATGTGAGGAAGAGTCTCTCTTAAAAAACCATGGGGTAAGTAGCACCTAGGAGAAACATGGTATTATGCTAGTGGATGTGTCTCCTGAAAACCATGGGGTAAGTAGCACCTAGGAGAAACATGGTATTATGTTAGTGGATGATGGGGAAGCACAATAGAATAAAGTGAAATAGGAGTGGAGATAGGAGAATAAGAGGGAGAAAAAATATAGGGAGAGCATATATAGAAGAATAAGTAGTAGAGGGAGAAGGTGGAATGAAGGATGGTAAATATGTAGGAGTTGATGTATATGCAATCATGGCCATTGGAGTGCTTGTTCCTTAATATTGAGGTGGGATTCCTTAAGGGATTTATCCTTCTTCAATATAGATTTCTTGCCTTTGCTACTTTTCCATTGTTGCAACCACCTCACTCAACATTGATCCATATCTATCAAACTCATTCTACCCTTTTATTTTTGTCTATTTAACTACTATACTAAATATTGCTAGAGTTTATGATATAATTGATATGCTAATTACCAACACCACCAATTTTTTACACTTCTTATGTGGGGATAAAGTTACTAGTATTTCTATTGCTTTAGTGAAGTTATTTATAGTATTGGTGTCTTTAGGGTATCACTTGTTCTAAGAGGTAGATAATTTGGCATAAAATAGACCATCTCTCAAGGATTTTGTCATGGTGTCTATTTCATACCTCATTCTTTGACATGCTAGGATTTTCTTATATGCATACCCTAATTTTGAAAGGAAAACCACCCTTTGATGATTTGACTTGATGTTAAGGTCAAAATACTCTTTTACCTTTAGATCGAAGGCATGCCACTATGGGGGGTTATCATACCATATTTTAAATTCATCTTGATAATCTCTATTACTACTTTTAGTGGAGAGCGTTATATCTTCATCTTGGTTAACCTACTATTGGTTGTTATACATTTTCTCATATTAAAAGAAGTTATCAACCTTCTTATCCTTGAAGGTTTTCTTGAAAATATATTTAGGGTTATATGACCATTAGTCTATGAGTTGTTCAACACTAATATCTCTTAACTTTTCCCCAACTACTATGTTGTATCCTCACATCCTAGGAGTTATCTTCATGACTTTCTACTTTAGTGGTTAGAAAGTGGTTTTTTTTTGCTCTTTAAAATATTTTGGGTCTACATAATCAAGTTGCCTAACATACTTAAGGTTAAACATATAATTTGGGACTCTTGTAGGTAAAATTAAGGGTATGGTAGAAAAATTATAGAGATAAATAAAGGATCTGTTCCTCGTCAAGTAAAATTTCCCTTGTAGCCATTTTACATCTATCAATATTTTTGCATCTCATCTATTGGTTTTGGAACCTTACCTCAAGACCTATCCATGATAGCCTTGTACACCTCATAATAGAAGTGGTATGAAGTATTTATTTCTTATCTATATGCTATTTTGTGCACTCCACTATGATTAAGGTTTTTTCATCCTTTCTAACCTACTATAACTAGGGGATAGTGAACCAAAATTTGTTTTAGTACAATATTAACTAGATTAAATAAGAAGTAAAATCAAACTTCCTCTCCTCCTTAAATCACCTTAACTAAATATCCATTTTATTAGATATGTATTTTACAATATCGATCATTAGGGAGTTCTCCAAGTAGGTATGCACAACATGTAGTAGGGCAATGTGTTCCTTGTATATCTTCTTATATTTTTTTTCTTGAGGATGGTTGCTATCCCTAACACCACCATGTAGATGTCATCCTAAAACTACTCTTATTTCAACAATATGCTAATATCAAATGCTATATTATACTTCATTAGGTATGGTATTAGGAAGTTTTTCTAATAGGTAGTGGATTACCTATAGTCAAAATCCATGTGGGTTTTGGAACTATAATATATCCATATTGTCACATCATCAATGACATTAAAAATTATACTAATGAATCCCATACTATTCTAGAAGAAAAATTCTATCCATTATATGAGGCAAAAAATCCTTGTTGTGGAGACATATCTGTTAGCCATGATTTCTATCACCTCATGAAAATTTTATATATATGGCATGAGGTTATGGCTAATATAGATATAAATTTCTAGCTTATGCTCTAATAATTTGTTTAGTCCTAGGTTGAACCTCCTTAATGCATACCTCCTAACCTGCTAAATGGAGTGTGTGTAAGTACCCTCCATATTATAGTAAGGATCCTTGAACTATTATTTTGGTCTATTCTAAGGTTAAGCTTTTTGTCAATTCCTATTTTACCTTATTTTGTTGTGGTCTTATCCCTCTAATGGCCCTATCTCAATGATGGATATTGCTCAAAAATTCATGCAATCTACTTGGAAATTAGGGTGTTGCATTTAGTTTTCAAGGGGAGGAATTGCTCAAAGGGTTGAGCAATTTTCTAGGTAGGTTGAATGACTCACTTGATTTATACGACTTAGGAAAAATTTGCTTTATATATTCCTCTGGTTACTTCCTCAAGAAATTCATTTAGATTCAATGGGATCCTCAATGAGGCTATGACCTACTCGGTATTTGGTATGCATGTGGCTTGTTGTTTATGCAATTTGTAGGTCAGGGTAGGATATTTCTCAAGATATATTAGAAGTAAAAGTGTGTAGAGTGAGGACCCCTTGAATATCTACATTGGGTATTTATAGACCCTAAATAGGGCATGAACTATCCATACCTTGGTGTTATTTACTTGCATCATGGTGTGGGTTGTCCAAGTAGGGAGATCAACTTGTTAAAGCTTGACTAGCCTAGCCTTATGGTTGACATATGCCTAATCACTTAAGGTGAATGCATCACTTTCATTGGCAAATGAATCACTCTTTTTTCACAATATATTTTTTGGAAATGACATAACATAATTTTAGGGGGAGAGAGAATTTCTACTAAAGATTTGGGAAATTCTCGAAAGAAAAGGAAAATAAGAAAATGAGAATAGCAAAACGAGAAATGTTTTCCAAACTAATAGCATGCATTATATACATACTTGTTATTTTGGCTAGGAAATTTTGTTACACCAAGAGGAGGTGCTGCTTTTTCACTATGATAGGAAACATCACTCCTATGGTGGACAATATATAGGTATTTTGACTTACAATTTCAACAATCTAGTAAGGTCCACTTAATAATAAATAAAAAAAATTATAAGCTCCTAGTTTAGCATAATTATCATCCCATTTGAGCATAAGGTTTCCTTTGTACTCCACTTTGGTTTCCCATGTGTTAAACCATTTATTAAAGACCTTCTGTTATTAAAAACTTCTCGAAAAGGTATTTTAACTCTACTTTAATGCTAGTTATGCATTCATTCTTGCTTACATTGGATCAATGTTGGTGTCTTACAACTCAATTTGTTATGATATTTGAAATAAAGGGAGTTCAAGGTTAATTGGTAACACATCCTCCTTGTCATTTACTAGCTTGTAGAAATATAATATTGTGTAAGCCCTTGGTGTAACCCTATCTATCTATAATTCTTGATGTGGATTTGTATGTCAATATATTTAGAATTTTGAAATGGCCTTTTCAAAGTCCTTGTGATGTTCTTATTGGTTGATTCAAACAATCCATTCTCCTAAGGATAATAATTGAACAATTTTTTAAATAGGAATCTATATTCAAAGGAAACTTCATCATTTTAGCTCCTTTGAAATATGTGGTATTATTGATGATGGTGGCAAAAAGGACTACGAACCTATATCTGATATCTTCAAGTAGTTACACAACTATTTCTTGATTGTCTACTTTGGCTAGGATTACTTTAACCTATTTGATAAAGTAGTATATGGTAGTGAGGATCCATCCATGGCCTATGATGGACAACATACTCATATTATTTATGAAATTAAGACCCCACTAGTGGAATGGTTCAATTAATATAATCAATTTCAAAATAATTAGGGATATTTTCTTCCTTACTTGGAACATGCAACCAGATTTATAATTCTTAACCCATTAAAACCAATAGATGAACATGGTAGGCCAATAGTATCCATCCATCAAGATTTTATGATCTATTGTGGGTGTAGAAAATTAACCTCCTTCATCATAATACTATTTGGTTTTTTCTCATTGTCTATCTTTCTCTATGCAATAGATCAAAATATCATTATAATACTTACTAAACAAGATGTTGTCTAGCCATTGATAGTGTGTTGCTTTCTATATAAACTTGGCCTTTTATTTGATGGATAAAATTTTGAAGACTTTTCCTATAGCCATATACCTACTTATATCACTCATCCATCTAATGCACTAATCATTATCCATTTGTTAAATTATATCTGACTGCTCCTCATACATTGTCCTTATGAATATTTTTAACATAACATTACCCATGGTCAAATCAGTAGACTTGATTTAAATATTGAATTATTGCATCTTATTGATCCACCTAGATTTCTTTTGTTCTAGTTTACCATGTAATATAATGAACCAAACATTGGGGTGCACTATAAAAATGGTGGTCTTGCATTGTGAAATATAATACCTAAATTTCTTAAATGCATTCACAATAATGAATACATATTTCTTTAGAATCCTATTTTCCCAGAAAAGTCAGTTTTCGAGGCCAAATTCCATCATCTAGTGCCCCGAAATTAGGTTCTAAAATTGCGTGCCTAATTTTTTGCACTTTTTGAGCTGTTCGGATGTCAATATCTCCTAATTTATTTAGAGTTAGGACTTGAAACTTCATTTTTGTCTTATCTACTATAAGAGGGATGCACACGCCAATTTTGGGCCCCATCTGACTCATTTTCAATTTTAGGGTTTTTTAGTGAGACATCACAATGGTGTTCACCCGTAGCCAAGCCCACTCATGGGAAGATGCTATGAAGAATATCCAAGGAGGCACAAGTCACCTCCGGTATAGCCCCAAGGATTTGGTCATACCACCTTGGCGGCCTGACACACAAGGCAGACCCCTCCACACCTTAACGAATAAGGACTATAGGGGCACCCCTTCTAGGAGCACTCCTGTTCAGCATAGCACTCAGCACACACCCTTCCATGAGGGGTATATCCATAGGAGAGCTCCCTTAGATGCTCGCTATGAGCGGTCACCGTGTGACGAAGCGCTAGGTCAACATAGGGTTCGACGGGAGGAACCACATGATTACACTATCCCTCCTTCACCCCCTCTAGTTTCCAGGACTACAAGGACAAATCCAGAGTAGAAGGCTCTTCAGGTAGGGAGATCTAGCTCCATTCATCCATTTTTCACTTATGAAAGAGAGCATGAGGAAAACCCTTACCTTCATCGAGAGCAATATACATCGCGGGAGCAATACGCCTCCGCACCTGCTAAATATCATGGTCACACACTGAGGTCAGAGCCTCGGATAAGTGCTACTACCTCCAACAGAGGGAGGCTGCCTATAGATATCTTGGATCACTATGACCAAGATAGATATCTAAGAGAGGCATCTAGGCCTTCTAAACATGAGACGATGAAACCAACTATCTTAGAATCTGTCAAGCATTTCACACACCAGATGCAACTCACGCAACTTGAGCTAGAACGACAACAGTTAGAACAATGGTATATTCTAAATAAAGAGCACCTTCAACACCATAAGGATGAGTTGTTCCAACACACTATGCAGAAGAGGACTCCAACCCTTCACATGGATAAGACAAAACATTATGAGGGGCACAACCCATGGGGGCAAGACAGGTCATCGTGACCTCATCAAACGCTACCCCCAACACCTCCTAGACAGGAGCGGGAGGCTACTCTCCCGATTCCTGAAGCACCACCCCCGATGCCTCCTATACATGAGCGGGAGGCCGCTCCTATAACCAATGACGAGTGCCTTCCTCAGACATCCACCCAGGCTTATGAGCCACCCTTAGAAATTCATCAAGAAGCCTCTAAGGAATCAGAGCGAGAAGAAGAGCGAGATGAAAAGCCCTACCAAGGCATGGGGGGTGCTATCTGGAAACCTCTCCATAGGCCCCAAGTTCCTCAACAAGAACCAATCAAAGAGGAGGAACCCAAATCTCCCGATACATGCAAAGCGCTAGAGCACTTAGAGTTGGTAGAGACCAAGATTTTGGAGCTCCCAAGGCCCAACTTACATGAGGCTCCTTTTGAAGAGGATCAACCTTTAACCATAGGGCTACCTGATGATGCAATCCTCCATGTCTCAGAATCTCCAGATTATGATGAGCTATACTCACTGGTCGAAAGTGAAGATAAAACAAAGATAGCCCACAACAATCACATGCGACAACATCGACATCCCATAAATATCGATGAAGCATGTCAACAGATAAACATAATACTAGGGCATGAGTGGCACGTTAACCCACCACAGTGGGACCAAGTGTTACATCCGCCACTTTGGGCACACAAAGATCAACTTCTGCCCAAAGATCCCATAGCAACATCAGTGCCGAGGGTAGACCCTATCCTCCTATTCATGCATAGGGCCGATCCATTCATGCCAATCCCTACAGAGCCAGATCCAGTGCACACATATCATCAATCTGGGGGTACATCTATCCCCTGAAGAGCAAGCCAAAAGCTCCAAGGATTATCGCAATCACTTGGTCACCCCAAAACGCTCCAAGGATTATCGCAATCGCTTGGTCAATCCCAAAAACCTCCAAGGATTATCATAATCGCTTGGTCACCCCAAAAATCTCCAAGGATTATCGCAATCGCCTGGTCACCCCAAAACGCTCCAAGGGTTATTGCAATCGCTTGGTCACCCCAAAAATGCTCCAAGGATTATCGCAATCACTTGGTCAATCCCAAAACGCTCCAAGGGTTATCGCAATCGCTTGGTCACCCCAAAAATGCTCCAAGGATTATCATAATCACTTGGTCAATCCCAAAAAGCTCCAAGGATTATCGCAATCGCTTGGTCACCCCAAAAGCTCCAAGGATTGTCAAAATCACTTGGTCACGCTCAAATTCATCAATTGAGAGTTTTCTCGCATCTCATCTTCATATTCACCAAAATCAATCCATCAAAAATACAAAATATGTAGCTACATCAAAGCATTGCATCCATACATTGCATATTTGTGGTCGTACAGGTCAAAGGCACCATAGGCTATAATTGCTCTGCTAGTCCATCTTGTTCCCCACTGTTCCATGTTACAAAAACAACAAAAACACCATGCATTGCTTTTTACCACACTAGAGTCAGTGGTCTTTTCATGTATCAAGAGTTTTCGTGATTCAGTCATCATTGTGCTCTTTAGCCATGTAATGTATCAAGTCAAATAGATTTTACGAAGGTAGAGTCACACTTGAAATACGCCTTGCTACGTAACATCCCAACACAAATTAAAACACATAAAAATTCCCAAGTTGTGTGAACGAAAGATGAAACCTGTGTAGTAATCCAGGTCACCATAAGTGAAACGGTTATCTTGCTCATCCCCCGTGCGAATGGTTCCAAAATGCTGAGAATTGACAAAAGGACAAGCTCTTTCCTATCCATTCACCTCCATATACAGTGGTTTTCACCACTACCAAATTCCAAAATCATAGTTGGTTCCCAAAGTTGTAAGGATTTATACTACGTGTCCCTGCAAAGGATGGGTAGTCATCCCCAAGACCCAAAAGGATCAAAACCATTCACAAAAAAAATTCCAACAAATGATCATCCTAACACTTTCCATTCACCTTTGGTCTCCAAGTTGTAAGGATTCGTACTATCCGCCCCTAACCAGGATGGGTAGTCATCCCCAAGGCAAAACAGATCAATGCTCCCACTTCATAATCTCCATCACCCCTTGGTTCCCAATGTCATAAGGATTTGTACTATCCGCCCCTAACCAGGATGGGTAGTCATCCCCAAGGCCAACAGGATCAAGGTCATTCACAAGCTCAAACTCGCACCGCTCAAAATACAAAATCAAGTAACAGTGGTTATCACCACTATTCAGAATCCTCGCTCAAAAGGAAAAATAAATAGAAAAATAAATAGTGATTTTCATCACTATATAGACGAGCAACTTTCTAAACCATTCAGCCAACAAATATCCTAAACTTGAATCCCTGGAATTCTCAGCATTCGAAAAACCATCTAGGTGATCCTCATTACAGGTTTGGTTGATAGCCTATCTAGCAATGGTGGTATCCTACCCACATGATGATATGTCTGTCACATTCGCTTTGCGTGCGTGCAGACCAATGTTTGCATAAGGATGAGCTAGCTTATGGTATCCTGGATAACACCGCAGATTAATCTAACTAAATACAACAAAGGAGTTAGTGGAGCTAGTTAGGTGATCCTCAGTACAGGTTCGGTTGAAAGCCCATCTGGAACTGATGGTATCCTGACAAATACCACATAAATAAACTCAATTGCACACACAGGGATGTGAAATAACTTGGTCAACAACAAGTCTGATTCATACCTTGTTCAAAAGTCTTGTAAGATAAAGTACAATCGTGGCTAGTGAACTAAAACTATCTGAGTCTCAGAAAACCTTAGCTACATTTCTAAACCAACTGCGCTACTTTTCATCTTTGCAATACCATCAAAAAATACAAAAAAAGAAAAACCATGTATACATGTAAAGTCATGCATCACAACAATCGCCTAAAAACAAAATAACAGAGTTCTAAACAGTCTATGGTGCCATAGCCAAACATCACAAATCTCATTCATCCATTTCATCTCTGCATATCACATATAAATCAAAAACATTTGTATTCATCGTAGCATATGCATCCATCAAAATAAATCAACATGCATACATCCATATTCATCAACCATCATGCATAAGATAAAAGAAAATCAAAACAACAAAACAAAAAAAAAAATGCAACACAAAAACAAAAAGCAATAAACATTGCCAGACACAAGTGCTCTTGCACTTAACCTCTTGGCATAGGAAAATTGATGTTGGGGTTTACATTGTCACTATCCTACTCTCTAAGAATGCTACCATATTCGGACCACTCCACGAGAAGACGGATTGTCGACAATTTCACCCCCAAATGGCATCACAAATGGGTCAAAGCCCACTAAAAAACAACAAGAAAATCAAAACAACAAAAACAACAAATAAATGCAACAAAAACAAAAAGCAATAAACATTGCCAGACACAAGTGCTCTTGCACTTAACCTCTTGGCATAGCAAAATAGACGTTGGGGTCACAAATTGTCATTATCCTACTCCCTAAGAAGGCTACTTTAGCCGGACCGCTCCATGGGAAGACAAATTTTTGCCAATTTCAGCTCCAAATAGCGTCGCAAAAAGGGTTAACACCCACCAAAAATAGGTCCAAATGTTGGAAAAATTGCACATGCTTAACGATAAACCATCTAAAGGCACCCTTGCACAAGTCATCTTGGGTCAAGAGACTTGTCGCTTTTCTCATGAAGGTCATTCCCTCATCGATTCATCACTTGAGGGGGTAGTCACACTTAGTCACCAATCAACAAGCACACACCCAATTAGGGAAAATGACATGCATTCAAAGAATCATTGACAAAGACAATTACGCTCCTGCTTGGGGCAGTAAACAAGCAATAATCAAATTGATCAAACACTTGGCATTCATGAATCATGAACACAAGGTTCCCCTGTGGATAAAAGGTTGCGCCCTTTGCCTAATCATGACTGATCAATGTCCAAGCTCAAGTCACACCTCACCGGAATAGGTTAATACTTGAAATCAAATTCCTTAGCTCGTCAGAAGCAAGGATTCAAGAATGCATGCCCTTTCCATGCTTGGGGCATCAAAATTTGGTTAGGTTACCAAGAAACCCAAATCATTAGTGCTTTGGTTATATATTTTTGCTCGGTGCTATGCCATGCACAGCGCATCCCAAAAAGGGGCCTCTGTAGAAACCAAAACAGCACCAATCCGATTATGTGACTGCAAACACTGATCGCTTTGACAAAAATAGCCCCCAGGGTAGCCCTCAGAGGTCAAACAGTGGTCCTAACCACTTTCATAGCAATTTTGTAAGGTCAAGAAGCAATTTGGCACATTTTGGCACTTTGTCCTGTATTCGTCTCACCTAGGGACGAATACTAACTGGGATTCGTCTCACCCAGGGATGAATTCTAAAATCGTCTCTGGTCAGGACGAATTCCAGGTTAAACGGGCAAAAAGAAAAATGCCGCCAAGTGGCAGCCAAGGACAGTCAATTATTGCCCCCTTCCATGCTTGCGCGTGCAAGTGGGTAGGTTGGCAGTTGATGGACTGTCACAAGTGCAGTCATGGAGGCCCAAGTCAGGGAGGAGTCTCCTCCCCCTTGGGAAGGCATGGCTACCACATGGCATCCCTGCATGCCCCTCCAAAGAGACCCCATGGGTCTATAAAATGGTGGCCTTTCCCACCTCAAAAAGGACATATTGGAGGCGACTTTGAGCAACGAAGTGCTGTCCGATTAATTGCCTAATTGCATCCTTTTTTATTCACTTTTTCACATCCACTAATATCTTTCGAAGAGGAGGTTATTGGGTGGCTTTTGAAAGGGTGAATCCAACCCAAATCCAACATTTGACCATCTCAAACAACCAATTTGCCGACACCCCGATCCTAAGAGGTTTTGGGCCCATCCCTAGTGGATTGGCGCCGAAATAAAGTGCCAACGGTGGGAGGCCCACTTGGGCACCCCGCATTTTTGAAGTTTCATTTTAAAGAATTTCTATATCATTAGATTACAGTGCATTTCACGTTATTTTGTTTAGTTATCTCATTGCTTCAATTTCGTAACATTCTTATCATATTTTGTCATGCTTTGTCGCTTGGGTTTCTTTCTAACTTGCAGATAGTGACACTTGAATTCTTGAGGATAGAGGCAAAATTGGGGAAATCCGACCATCTGGGTCGTCCCAAAATGTCCCCAATCACATAACCCCTTTGTTTGTAGGTGATTTGGAGGTCCCGAGGCTCGACATTGGAGCGGTGGCAACTCAGCGCTTTAACACACTGGAATTCGTCTCACCCAGGGACGAATAACAGTAGAATTCGTCCTTCCCAGGGACGAATTTCAGTCAAGAATAGATTGGCCGATTGTTTCAATGGCAGTGGCCCTCCGGTGATGTACTCTGTCTGTTGTCAAGTTTTTAGGTCATTTAGGCTTACTTTATTTACTATTTCAGATAGTTGTTCATATGCATCTTTTACCAATTTCAAAGCATGAATTCTCTTTCTTCTCACAGGTGCTACTAACGCTTTGTTTGTCTCTTTGATTGCAGGAGGAATAGAAAGAAGTGAGGATTTACCAACAACAGCGGTGGCAACACTTTGGCCCGCCCATTTTGCATGTGGGCATGTGGAAGGAGAACACTTACCAAGATTGTAACCAGATCCGTTTAACGCTCCTAGCCCCTAAAAAGGGAGGAGGCGATTTTGTAACCGTGTTGGATAGGTTTAATAAAAGGGCTGTGACTTCTCTTTAAAGCTTTGTAACTCGTTTCAGTCTATTTGCCTCTTTCATTTTAATGCATTTCTTGTTTTAGGGCTTAGGCACTGTTTCAATTCGAATGCATCTAAGTAGTTGTTCTTTCTGAAAAGCTTTCGGAATCTCGTGCTTTCAAATAGACCAAAATATATTTTTGATATACAAAAGTACCACAATTTGTGGTGAAGAGCATATTGTTTATCCTTGTCTTTAACCCAAATTTGATTATATCTAGAGAAAATTAAAAAAAGATAATATCTATGAGCCTATCACATTTTATAATATTTAATAAATGTAGTCTATGGGTAGTGATCCTTTAGTGATTCCCTATTTAAATTTCAAAAACTGATGCAAAACATGATATTACCATTTTTCTTATGTATTGAGGTGAGGTTAGCAACCCACATATAATGCTTGATTGAAAATATAATATCAACCTATAATATCTAGAAAAAACCTTTCTTCATTAATATCTCTATATTAGGTTTGATTGATCTTTGCTCTTGGTACAAATATTAGTATTGGGCTAGAACTTGAGGATGTGCTCTATGACACTATGGTTGTAGACCTTTAGATATTTATATGAATACATAGTAATATCTTGGTATTTATTTTAGAGATCTTTGAAAAGATATTGTTATTCCTTAGTGTAATATTTCCTAAGTAGCAGTATCTTCCTCTTGGATACCTTGAGTAGGTGATATGGAAAATATTTCACCTTGAGTTTTCTTTTCCTTTAGCTATCATCTAGGCTAAATAAGATTTCCAACATGATCAAACCTTTGGGTATATTATTTGACTTAAGATATATGACCCAATATTTGATATCATCACCATATTAATTCTATTGTTTAGCATATTGGCACTCTCTAATGGGGAAATCTATAATATATTCATTGTTATCGAAGACTTGTTAGTGGTCACAATTATATAGAACTGCTAGCCTAAAAATGACCTCTATCTCCTTTAGTTCAATATTATATAACATTTTCTAGATTTAATTAGGTTGATATACCTACCAAGTCATATACATTTGCATTCAACTCCATTGAAATTGCTTTGATCACATAGAAGTGAAAACTTTCAAGCAAATACCAAACTAGATGCTTCTAGGATTTTAAATCATGAAGCACTAGAAACTCACCTAATTTACTATTAGTTTAGAGTTTCCATATATTATTAGGTCTTTAATTCCTATTTTTTTACATTTCTTAAGATAATACAAATCACTTCATAGTTAGCCACATTGCTTATGCCATTAAATAGTAGTTTTGAGGTATAATGAATTTGTGCTCCTTATAGACTAATGAATTGGATCCTAGTGCCTACTCTATTTTTTATTTTTGTGCTATCAAAGTACATAGTCCAGGTATTTTAATCCCTATGTCTTGTCAAAGAAATAATACTAGGCAAAATATCCATTATTAAGTAGTTTCTAAACTTTTTTTCTTCATATTCTACATTTGAGTCTATGTAATCTTACAAACATCAATTATCATTTGTACCTTTAGGTATTGGTCACCTTCTTGGTGTTCATCATCATTGATATATTTTAAAATATCATTCTAGTTTATCATGCTTTCATCTTCTAGATTATGTAGAAGGTAGTTAAAATGTGGCTTGGTCTGTATTTTAATTATCTTTTTACTAATGGGAACCTTCCTGTGTGTGTAGTCCATTTATAGACAATTTATGTATCCACTCTATAGATAGTGACATTCCAATATTTAAGGGTAGGACCATGACTACCATAAACTATAGGTATTGGTCTAAGGTTATGACCAAGTCCTTGAGAATTCCCATTAAATTGACTCTAGATATCTCCTTCTGTATTGGGTTTGTAGCCATATTGGTATAAGGAAGACTCCTTTTATCATATACAACCTTGGACATGACTATGGTTGTTGCGTATGAACTTACCATACAATTTTTAGTATGTAGTTCTCAATGTATATCATCATGTTAAATGGAGACAACTTGAAATTATTGGATTTTAGAGTATTTTGCACATCAAAAGTAGTTACCTAGATATTTGATGGTTGTTATATTATTACTTTTTGTTGCTTAGTTACATGGACTAAGGAGGAATCTAGTTGCTTACCCTTAGCATAAATTTGCTCATACTCTTTCATGGCTTCATGGAACAGGTTTCATTGCCTAGATAGGGCTAAATCTTCTAGTATGATGGCCTTAGTCAATGTTTTCTTCATTTCTTCCATGATACTAAACTTGGTGAAGGGGGTTTATATCTCTGTGATGAAATTTGAGGGCTTCCAAGGATTTTTTTGACACACTTCATGTGTAAGAGAGGTTTATTTTAAGCTTATTTTATACTCTTTTTATAGTGGATATCTTCCCCTATCCTTTTTCCTTTTAGTTGGTTTACTAGATGTTTCTTTGCCTCCATTATTTACTATCGGTCTCTTCCCTTTGTCAACCCTTTGGATTTTTATGTTTAGTGTTTCCTAGACCTCCTCTTGAAGCATTTTTATATCCTCTCCTCCTATGTTTTTCTTCTCATTTTGTTCTTTTATTATGCTAATATGGCTCCTTTATTATTTACATACAATGGGTGTTTCCCCTTGTAAGGATCACTATTCCTTTTGTAATGTTAGTTTGCTTATCAAATGATTTTTCTATAGTAATGTTTATCTTTCCTTTATTTTTTGTAACCTATTGGTTGGAAAATATGCCATCATTTCAAAATATGAATCTTCATCCATCTTGATAGCACCAAAATATGACCCTTCATCCATTTTAAAAATGTTTTGGGTCAGCTGTAGTTATTTGTTTTAACTTTTTCTAAATATTAATGTGTAGTTATGAATCAAAATAATTATTTCTATGAGTAGTTATTAAATAAATAATCTCAACAGTAGTCATATAGACTACTTTCTTAACGAGTGTTGAATCACAAATAAAATAATTTTTGTAAGTTCAATTTTCATAAAGGAAATTGATGCAGAAGTTTTAAAATATTTGTTCCATGGGATGCTCTTTGTTGGTTTGGAATATAGAGATGATTAGAACTTTAGATGCATGCTTAAATGTGTTGAATTTATGTTGTTGCATCTATGGAAATGTGTAACATATAGGTGAACTAATTGTAAAAGGTTACGATTGGGTTTTTTTTTAACATAAGTTCACTCACAAGATGTATGCATTGATGTAGTTTGAATATGGATCTTTGTGGTTTAAATTTAGGTTTGTGCAAGAGAGGTAAAAGTTATAACCACTAGTGTTGTTGTCTATATGAAAACATTATGCCAAAGCAAACATGCATCATTGTAAGGCATCCACATTTTTTAAGTCCTAATAATTATTATTTTTGTTTAGATATTATACCAAAGCAAACATACATCATTATAAGGCATCCACTTTTTTAAATTTTTAATTCAATTCAAAATTCCTCATAGATGATTGTATACAAAAAGGAATTGCATGTAATTTTCAATAAAATTAATATGTTAACTATATGGAACTTTTACCCAAGTGTTGTAGGTGAGTTGGAGAGGAGAGGACAATCCTCCAAGGGAGGTACCAGGTTCAAATCTCCACCCTACCAAAAAGTTGAATTGGGTATCCAAAATCCAATTGATAATGTTGGTGCGGCAGGGTCGAGTGCGACCCCCGGGTGACTTTGACGGTGTAGAACCCCCTGTTCGTGGTCTCTCAGAACAAGGCAGATCCACAAGGGGATTTTCACTTTTAAAAAAAAAAAACTATATGGAACTTTTCCATCCAACCCTGCTTCACTCAAATCCCATTTAGTTGGAAGCGTGGGATAAGCCAAAATGAGGTAGAGGTAGTTGGAAGGCACTTACCAACTTCAATTGAAAGTGGAGAGCTGCAAAGATGTAAAACATTCCAAGAGAAACACAACAAAATATTAATGGTACAACCACCCAAAACATGACACTAGAATGTTGAGTCAGCAACAATTGACCATCCAAAGATCCAAAAGTAGCAACAATTGATTATCAAGACCTTGAAAGCTTTTATCATTTATGGCCTCAAATCTAGAGACCTTAAAGCTTCCAATTTAAAGTTACATATGGATTTTGGTTGTATGAGCAGAAGATAATTTATAGATCTTTTGCATAGATCTTCAAAGAGAAGGAACCCTTCTATTGGATTTAAATAGGCCTAACTTATATTGTTAAAGGTATTGGGAGTTCTTTGCTCATGCCTGGTACCTAGTCTTATTGTTTCTTCCTGTCATCCTTCATTTTTATTCTAACAAGAGGACCCAAAACATTCTCACATAGCCTAAGGAGTATTGAACCTTGGGCCTCATTGTCTTATAAACACTTTCAACATGTTAATACAAGTCATGACTAATTTTTCTTTGTCCTCCTTTCTTTAACTTGTTTTGATTTATAGTGGTCTATTTTGCTTGGTTGTGTTCAATAGTCATAGGATGAAATTTGTCATGTTTAGTTGCCACTTTTTGAAGTTAAAATTTAGGATTTAATTATTTGGTGCATCACCCTTATAGCTTAGGTTTTATTTTTTGCAAAGTATTTAATTTCTTATTTTTAATTTTATTGCAATTCCTTTCCCTAGCCTCATTGAGGTTCAATGTGCGTTAAGGATTAGATCCTATGAGGAGCCAACCTCGATTCAAAACATTGGATATCACCTCACATTAGTCTTGTTGGGCTCCCCAACTTGGGTTAGCAGTGCATTTTGAGACAACAACACTAAAATAAGGGTTACTATGAAACAAATAATTTTACCTTACAAAATATTGAAATTATGAAAAGTTAAAAGTCACTATAAATAAGCAATAAGATATAACGAGTTATTTATAATAAGAAGAATGTGATTGACATAATATTATAATATCTCTACTATAGTAATTTTGAATAGAGCTTTAATAATTTTAAATATGGAAAAATAAAAATCATAATTTAACATAAAATTTAAGTTTTTAGGTGCTTTATAATTTTTTAATTAAGATTTATAATATTATAATTATATGTTATTTTTAAAATAAATATGACATAAATGCAATATTTTATGCATGTGATCATCAAAGACAATTTAAATATACTTTTTCAAAATAGAAATAATTATAGTGTTAATTTTTTTTTATTAAATTTTTATGTTAACAAGATTATTTTCATTGTTATTAATGAATTATAACATACAAAAAGGATAACTATTTATTTTACAAGAAATATAAAATAAAATTAAACAATCTAAAACATTTAGACTAAATATGAAGGCTCTACTGGGCTTTTTGATCGTATGTTGTTGCCACATGTTTGCTCTTTCTTCAACAACCATACTGTTAGCGATATAAGTGCTCTTATTACACAATTTTGTGTGCCAATTATGACTATGGTGGGGGGCTTCTCCCCTTATTATGGCCACTTCTCAAGATGTCTCTTCATTGTTTAATGAAGTTGCAGCTACAAAGAGAAATGGTAACAGTTGACAGACCTAGGAAGTTTTTCTTGAGGGTTTTCCATAAGGTAAATCATCTATGTTGGACATAATATTGTCTATGCAAGATTTTGATAAAGCTTACAACTAGCTTGAGAGTGACACCCTCGTTGGATATTTTTTTGGGGAGGATTCCTAGTGACTCACTAATCCATCAGTGGAATCTCCTAAAAACTCTATAAATGTAGCCCTTAATGAGGGAATTTCATACATGTTTAAATAGAAATAAGAATCTATCAAATACTTATTATATTTATTATCTTCTTCATGCCAAATTATTTCCAAATAGCTTACTCTATCTTAATTCACTCTCTTTTGCATTACAGTTATCATTGCTCATCTATCAAGGCATTGGAGGTGATCTAGTTAGTATCTAAGGTTGAAAGCATTTGGTTGGATCTCAAAGGGGTAAAGAAGAAGAAAAATGTGTTTTGGTTTTGTCATTTCCTCTTTCTCTTCTTACTCATTTGGATCAATCTTTACTTTATTTTTTTACTAATATTTTATCTCCTTTTGTTATCTCTTCATGTTACAAATCATTTCCATATTACTAAAGGTGGAGGATTTGCTAGGTTTTTTTGGTCATATGTTGTTGATGCATTTATGTTTCTTCAATCACCATACTGTTAAGGATCTACATGCTCTTATTACAAAATTATGAGTGCTAATTTTTATTAGGTAGGAGGGTTTCTCCTCTTGTTATAACCACTTCTCAAGATTTTGCTTCACTATTTAGTGAAGTTGCAACTACTAAGAGGCATGTTAATAGTCAACAGACCTAGAAAGTTTGTCCTGAGGGTTTTCCACAAGGTAAATCCTCTATGCCGAACATAGTCCTACCTATTCAATATTTTGATAAAGTCTGCAACTGGCTTGAGAGTCACATCCTCATTGGATATTTTTTAAGGAGGATTCCTAGTGACTCATCAATGGAATATCCTAAAAACTCTATAAATGTAGCCCTTAAGGAAGGATATCCATACATGTTTAAATAACAATAAGAATCTATCAAATATTTATTATATTTACTATCTTCTTCATGCCATTTTTTTGCCAAATAGCTTACTCTATCTTAATCCACTCTCTTATGCTTTAAAGTTATCGCTGCTCATCCATCAAGACATTGGAGGTGATCTAGTTAGTAGCTAAAGTTGAAAGCATTTGATTGGCTCTCAAAGGAGCAAGGAAGAAGAAAAACATGTTTTGGTTGTGTCATTTTTTTATTTCTATTATTAGTCATTTGTATCAATTTTTAATTTATTTTTTACTAACATTTTATCTCCTTTTCCTATCTCTTCATGTTACAAATCATTTTCATCTTACTATTAATCACTTCTAATCACTTAATTTACTATTTTTCTCATATTCATTGCCATTTATCTTACTATTAGATTATGTTACTCTTATTATAAAATTTGCATATTTATTAGTATATATTTTCATAATAGTTTGATTTGGTTTTATCACCCTCTCTACTATTATCTTGTAAGAAAACTATTGCTACTCATCACATTTTGTAGTTGTCTTTTTAAACTTATTTTCTAGTTTATTTAATTAACCTTGGATTTCATAGTTGCATGCTAACCATGATTTTCTCATTTGGTCTCATAATTTAGTTAAATTTACATAAATTACTGATGCATCAAGGTTTTTACCATCTTAGCAGAGTGCTTGACATCTTATTATCATTAACCAAAATACTTCTCATATTGTTCTTGCTCTTTTCTACTTAAGAAATTGAAAGCACTGCCTAATTATAGGGAGGTAGTACTTCTATGTTCTATTTTATATAGAGAAAAAACATTGGCTATAAAACTGCTATCAATATTTTAGATAGGCAACATGTTTTTCATTATTACATATTTTATTTTATTTTAAGAATTCTATTATCTTTTTGTACCTAACAAGGGTCTGATAATATTCGTAAAAAATCCTTTTAACTTCACTATGATTAGACAAACCTCTTGAAGAACACAAGCTTATACTAAGAGGGGGGTGAAAAGTATAAGATAAAAATTTTACTTTTCATTCCAAATGATAACAACAATAATATCAATGTATTTTTAAAAAAATGCACAAATCACCACACACATAAGAGACACAAAATTTAACGTGGTTCACCCAATATGGGCTACATCCACGGAGAAATATTGCTTATAAATTTCTCAAAAAATTTTGTGGGCACCAACCCACAGGAGATACCAATCCCCTATTACAATTTTCGTGGACACCAATCCACATGAGACACCAATATCCTCTCAAGTTTGTGGACACCAATCCACAGGAGACACCAACACCCTATCAAATTCATGAACACCAATCTAGAAGAGACACCAATACTCTATCTCAAGTTTGTGGACACCAATCCACATGAGACACCAATTCCCTCTCAAGTTCATGGACACCAATCCATAGGAGACACTAATCCCCTCTACTTATTCATGGACACCAATCCCCTCTACTCTAGTTCATGGACACTTATCCACAGGAGAGACCAATCCCTTTTTCTCTAGTTTGTGGATACAAATGCATAGGAGACACCAATCCCCTATCAAGTTTGTTTACACCAATCTGCAAGGGACATCAATTCCCTCTCAATTTTATGGACACCAATCCATAGGAGACACCAATATCCTTTGCTCTGGAGTCTGGTCCAAACTCTGCTCACAAGACCTGCTCAAATCTGCTCCAAAATTATGCACAAAACCTGCTCAAATATTCTTCTAACTTGCCCACAAAACCTACTCAAATATTATCCACACCTACTCAAATATGCTCCAAAACTTGCTCATAAAACCTGCTCAAATTTTCTCCAAAACTTGCTAAAATATGCTCCAAAATCCTACTCAAATCTGATCCAAAAAATTCTCATCTATTCCCAAATATTGCATACAAAACAATGCTCATCTATTCCCAAATCTTGCATAATGATATCATCAAGTTCTTCACCTATTCTTCAATGTGCTTTCCTCAAATAAAGCAATTCAAATATATTCTACCCAAAATTATTTTATCTTCATGAACATATAGAGAATGATATGCACTAACAAATTCCCAATATGTTCTTCACATTCATTAAGTCTGGTTCTTCCACATGTCTCACATTAAAAGGTAGCTCTAGTCTAGCACTTGATAACTGACCTTGTAATTGTTGATTTGCACATTTTCTTCCCTTTTGTAGATAGCTGAAAATGTCCTTTTCAATTGAATCCTTTCACATTATCCTTGCATTATGTGACACTTTGACTTGTTTTAAAACAACCCTTCTATTTGTGTGAGACTATACTATTTTGCTTATTTCCACATTCACTTCAAAACCAATCACAATGCATAAATTTGTCCTTCTCATCTACTCCCAAAATCAATCATGAACAATGCACAAATTTGCTCTCAAATATGATCTATAACCCTTGCACATTTACTCCCAATTTCAATCAAAACTAATGCACAAGTTTGCTCACAAATCTGATCTATAACCTTTGCACATTTATTCCCAATTTCAATCAAAACCAATGCACAAGTTTGTTCTCAAATCTGATCCATAACTCTTACCCATTTATTTCCAATTTCAAGAAAAAACAATGCACATCCAATAATTCCTTATACCTCCCACTATATGACAACAAAAATATTTTCCTTAACCAAAACCACCTGAGAAAGGAATTATATCACCATACCTCTAAATCTGCCTCAATGATGATGATCTTCTTTTGCATGAGCTTTCCAAACCTATTTTGACAAAAATAATTTTCCTTTTGTTTACCCCTTCAAAAACTGGTTAGCAATTCTCTTTTTCTTTTCTTGATTAGATATCAAATCAATCACTTTAAAAACCCTTATAAAAATATGCACAATAAAGCTTAAAAATAACTCCTTATATCTCCCTTTTGAAACTCACAAAATAAAGCTTTATTAACAACAAAAACCATATATCTTAGTTTAATAATTTTCAAAAAGAAACCTTTATGCTAACATCACAATCCTTATTTCTCCTTTTATTAATTTTCAAAAATGAAACCTTTATGCTAACATCACAATCCTTATTTCTCCTTTTATTAATTTGTAAAAATCATAATTTCTATACTAACACCTTGACCCTTATATCTCCCTCAAATTTAAATTTCAATAAAAATTTTAAATACCTTTGCACAACCGTGAATCGAACCCTTGACCTCTAGTAGCATAGAACTTTCACAAGCACTTGTGACTAGCTGTGCTTCCACAATAGGTGAAATAAAAAAGGACATATGAATATTTATTCATGTCCTTATGCTCTCTTAATATCAAAACCACATCAAAACTATGTCGATCAGATTTGACCCCCTAACCTCCTACACAACAGCGCTCCATGCAAAGCCACACAACCGACTTGGCTACCCCAACAGGTGAAACCAAAGGAGCACAATGTGATATTTTTTTGTGTATTTTCACTCCTTCAACAACAAAACCTCAACAAAATGACATCGACCAAATTCGACCCCCTAACCTCTTGCACAACAATGCTCCACGCAAGCCAAGCAATCGGTTGGGCTACTCCAATAGGTGAAATGAAAAGGTGTGCATAAATATTTATCCTTGTCTTGCTCTTCCTCAACCTTTCGCTGCTCTTCTCCTCTTTCTATTGTTCGCACTCACAACATTGGATGTAATCAAAAAAAATTCATCACTCAAAGGTGAATTAATGCCATGTATTTATATGTTTCCCAATTGCTTCGATTTTGTCCAAGGAGGTCGGCTCAAATTTATTTGCTTTCAAACTTTATAATTGCTCCCAAATACGTCAACACTTTTTCTTATAGAATCACTTTATATTATAATATTTTAAATCTTATGATTTAAATATTATAATATTAACTTTTAAACCTATGTCCCTCTCTTGTAATATTTAAATATTTTTATCCCAAGCAACTTTTAAACCTTTGTCCTTTCTTGTAATATTTAAATCTTTTTGTCCCAAGAAACTTTTAAACCTTTGTCCTTCTCTTGTAATATTTAAATTTGATATTTAAATATTATAATCCTTTACTTAAAAAAATTGCCTTGCTTTGAAATATACCTTGCCTTGAATAATTGTCCATTTTTTGCTATTCACAAAGTCCATTTTTGACATCGTTGATATATTGTCCAACCTTATAAACTTCTCACCCTTGAAGAATATTTTTGCCTTAAATACCATGCACCTTTGACATCAATGACAACTCAATATTTCCAACAATCTCCCCCTTTGTCATTGATGGCAACCCTACAAAAATTTTTTTTTACTGCAACTGGATTCACTATCTGCTCCCCTTGAAAAGTTACTCCCCCTTACTGAATTCTCCCCCTTTGACATCAATGGCAAAGGGCTCCTTGGGGCTAAAAATAAGACACTTAACCCAACCCCCTTACCACCTCCTTTTCTTGAGGTGATCAATTTTGAGATGGGAGTAAAACTACTCCCAACTTACAATGCTCTTCTTCTTTTTCAATTTTCTTTTTCCAAAATTTTGTAGTCATACCTCTTTGAACATTTTGAGCATCCTTTTTCTTGCCTATCTTTGGAAGTTTTGGGAACACTATTCTACACCATTTAGCTTTATGCCCAAAATTGTTGCAATTGTAACACATGATGTTGTAGTCCTTGAAAGGTGTAAATGAATTGAAGTTCCTCTTAGTGAAGCCAAAATCATTCTTATCATGAACCCTACAATGTACAACTTTGTGACCAAAATGATTACATGAGAAAAAATAACCCTGGAAGAAATATTCATCTTGCCTTGGAGGATATGGTCGCATGGTTCTTTCTTTGCTTTTCCTGTGATGTTCCCTATTCCTTTATGGTGCATTATTTTCTTCCTTATTGATGCTTCCACTTTTCAACATATCATCATAGGTCTTGGACTCTTCTTCTTCAATTACTTTCTTCGATGCTTCTATCTCTTTTGAGCTTGACTCACCCTTTTGTTTCTCTTGACCTTATTCAAAACCAAGTCCAATATTGATAAATGGAGATCTCTGTGCTTTGATAATATCATCCAAGTTTTTTGAGCTTTTCCTAAACTGATATATCTTATCATTAAATTTTTCAAGTCCCTTCCTTAGAATGATAGCTTCATGTTCTAATATTTCACACTCTAGTTCTTTTACCTTTAACTGTTCAACCATACCTTCTTCAATTCTCCTTGCCTCTTCAACCTTTACTTTTAAGTCGATGAGATCTTGTAGAAGCTTTGCTTTTGTTTTCTCATCCTCTTGTACTTGAGCCTTCAATCTTGAGTTCTTCTTTCTAACCCTCTTTAACTCTTCAAGAGAAACAATAAGTTCCTCTTCTATGTCAACTGTGGCTTCCTCTTCATCTTTTGAATCTTCCTCTTCTTCTTGGTCTTCAATAACAAGATCATCTTCTTTCTCTTCTTCTTGGTTTTCAACAACAGGATCATCTTCTTTCTCTTCTATGGCCAAAAATAGAATTTCTTCTTTTTCATTATCGGAGAAGCTTTCATCACTACTACTGGAAGCACTACTTGCTTCTTCAACATAAAAACTCTTCTTGTATCTTTGAAAGATCTTCTTCTCATGTTTGCCTTGACCATGCCTATTTTTCTTTTCATGATGAAATTTTCTTTCTTTATTTTTCTTATATTCCTTTTCTTCTTCACTGCTACTACTTCCTACTTGTGGACAATTAGATGCATAGTGACCAAGGTTACCACAATTAAAACATTTCATATACTGCATACCTTTGTGTTTTCTTGGACCCTTCTTATTCCTTCGCATAAAATTAGCTTCTTCTCCATTGCTTGATTCTTCACTTGATTCTAGTTCTTTATTCTTTGCCTTCTTTGAAGCTTTGAATGCTACCTCTCATTTGGATGTTTGATATTTTTCTATCCTCATCTCATAGGTTGTGAGAATCCCATGTAGCTCATCCATGCTCAAAGTTTTGAGATCCTTCATTTCTTCAATTGCTGAAACCTTTGCATCAAACCTCATGGGAAGTGACCTCAAGATTTTTTGAACAATCTTAGAGTCTTCAATACTTTCTCCAAGTCCACGAATGGTGTTGACAACCTCATCAACTCAGAGTAGATATTGGGAATATCTTCCTCATATTTCATCTTCAAGTCTTCAAACTTTCTCCTATGGGTTTGAATTTTTACCATATTAACCTTGTCATATCCTTCATATATTCTTTGTAACTTGTCCCATATTTCTTTTGCTGAAGTGCATTGCATGACCTTCATAAATTTTGATTCACATAACCCACTTAATATTGCATTCATTGCCCTGGCATTATTTTCATATGGTTTCTTACCATTTGCATCTATGGGAGGAGTTGTAGGTGGTGTGAACCCATTCTCAATGGATTGCCATATATCATATCCATGTGCCATCAAATAAGTCTTCATACTTATGCTCCAGAAAGCATAGTTAGTTCCATCAAACAATGGTGCCTTGTTTGATGAAAAACCTTCTTGGTCAGCCATGTGTGTTCTTGTAAGATCTTCCTTCAAGTTGTTAGGCTTTCATGAAGGAACCCGCTCTAATACCAATTGAAGAACACAAGCTTATACTGAGAGGGGGGTGAACAATATAAGATAAAACTTTTACTTTTCTTTCCAAATGATAACAACAATAATATCAATTGCAATAATGAAACAATGCATAAATCACCACACACATAAGAGACACATATTTAACGTGGTTCACCCAATATGGGCTACATCCATGGAGAAATATTGCTTATAAATTTCTCAATAAATTTCATGGGCACCAACCCATAGGAGACACCAATCCCCTATTACAATGTTCATGGACACCAATCCATAGGAGACACCAATCCCCTCTCAAGTTCATGGACACCAATCCAGAGGAGACACCAATCCCCTATCTCAATTTCGTGGACACCAATCCAGAGGAGACACCAATCCCCTATCTCAATTTCATGGATACCAATCCATAGGAGACACCAATCCCCTCTCAATGTTCATGGACACCAATCCATAGGAGACACCAATCCCCTCTATTGGTTCATGGACACCAATCCACAGGAGACACCAATACCCTCTTCTCTAGTTCATGGACACCAATCCACAAGAGACATCAATACCCTTTGCTCTAGTTCGTGGACACCAATCCACAGGAGACACCAATCCCCTCTCAATTTCATGGACACTAATCCACAGGAGACACCAATCCCCTCTCAAGTTCGTGGACACCAATCCATAGAAGACACCAATCCCCTCTATTTTGGAGTCTGGTCCAAACTTTACTCACAAGACCTACTCAAATCTTCTCCAAAACTGCTCACAAAACTTGCTCAAATATTCTCCAAAACTTGCTCACAAAACCTTCTCAAATATGCTCCAAACTTTCTCATAAACCTGCTCACAAAACCTGCTCAAATCTACTCCAAAACCTGCTCAAATCTGCTCCAAAATCCTGCTCAAATCTGATCCAAACAATGCTCATCTATTCCTAAATATTGCATACAAAACAATGCTCATATATTCCCAAATCTTGCATAATGATGTCATCAAGTTCTTCACCTATTCTTCAATGTGCTTTCCTCAAATAAAGCAATTCAGACATATTCTACCAAAATTTTTTTATCTTCATGAACATATAGAGAATGATATGCACTAACAAATTCCCAATATGTTCTTCACATTCATTAAGTCTATTTCTTCCACATGTCTCACATTAAAAGGTAGCTCTAGTCTAGCACTTGATAACTGACCTTGTAATTGTTGATTTGCACCTTTCCTTCCCTTTTGTAGATAGCTGAAAATATCCTTTTCAATTGAATCCTTTCACATTATCCTTGCATTATGTGACACTTTGAATTATTTTAAAACAACCCTTCTATTTGTGTGAGACTATACTATTTTTCTTATTTCCACATTCACTTCAAAACCAATCATAATGCACAAATTTGTCCTTCTCATCTACTTCCAAAATCAATCATGAACAATGCACAAATTTGCTCTCAAATATGATCTATAACCCTTGCACATTTACTCCCAATTTCAATCAAAAATAATGCACAAGTTTGCTCACAAATATGATCTATAACCTTTGCATATTTATTTCCAATTTCAATCAAAACCAATGCACAAGTTTATTCTCAAATCTGATCCATAACTCTTGCCCATTTATTTCCAATTTCAAGCAAAAACAATGCACATCCAATAATTCCTTATACCTCCCACTATATGACAACAAAAATATTTTCCTTAACCACAACCACTTTGAGAAAGGAATTAAATCACCATACCTCTAAATCTGCCTCAATGATGATGATCTTCTTTTGCATGAGCCTTCCAAACCTGTTTTGACAAAAATAATTTTCCTTTTGTTTGCCCCTTCAAAAACTGGTTAGCAATTCTCTTTTTCTTTTCTTGATTAGATATCAAATCAATCACTTTAAAAACCCTTATAAAAAGGATGCACAATAAAGCTTAAAAATAACTCCTTATATCTCCCTTTTTGAAACTCACAAAAATAAAGCTTTATTAATAACAAAAACCCTTATATCTCCTTTTATTAATTTTCAAAAATGAAACCTTTATGCTAACATCACAATCCTTATTTCTCCTTTTATTAATTTTCAAAAATGAAACCTTTATGCTAACATCACAATCCTTATATCTCCTTTTATTAATTTGCAAAAATATAATTTCTATACTAACACCTTGACCCTTATATCTCCCTCAAATTTAAATTTTAATAAAAAATTTAAATACCTTTGCACAACCACGAATCAAACCCTTGACCTCTAGAAGCACAGCACAATGCTTTCACAAGCGCTCATGACCAACTATGCTACCACAATAGGTGAAACAAAAATGGGCACCCAAATATTTATTCATGTCCTTGCACTCTCTTAACAACAAAACCACATCAAAATGACATCGACCAGATTCGACCACCTAACCTCCTGCACAACAACGCTCCATGCAAAGCCACACAATCGGTTGGGCTACCCCAATAGGTGAAACCAAAGGAGCACAATGTGATATTTGTCCATGTATTTTTTCTCCTTCAACAACAAAACCTCAACAAAATGGTATCGACCAGATTTGACCCCCTAACCTCCTGCACAATAGTGCTCCATGCAAGCCAAGCAACCGGTTGGGCTACTCTAGTAGGTGAAATGAAAAGGCATGCATGAATATTTATCCTTGTCTTGCTCTTCCTCAAAATTTCACTACTCTTCTCCTCTTTCTGCCATTCGCACTCACAACATCGGATGTAATCAAAAAATTTCATCACTCAAAGGTGAATTAATGCCATGTATTTATACGTTTCCCAATTGCTTCAACTTTGTCCAAGGAGGTCAGCTCAAATTTATTTTATTTCAAACTTTATAATTGCTGCTTCCAAAGACATCGATGCTTTTTCTTATAGAATCACTTTATATTATAATATTTTAAATATTATGATTTAAATATTATAATATTAACTTTTAAACCTATGTCCCTCTCTTGTAATATTTAAATTCTTTTGTCCCAAGCAACTTTTAAACCTTTGTCCCAAACCTTCTCTCATAGCCTAAGGATCATTGAACCCCTCGAGTATCATTATCTTATAATCGCTTTTGGTATGTTAATACAAGTCATGACTAATTTTTCTTTATCCTCCTTTCTTTAACTTGTTTTAATTTCTAGTAGTTTGTTTTGCTTGGTTGTGTTCAATAGTCATAAGATGACATTTGTCATGCTCAATTACCACTTACTGAATTCAAATTTTGGGATTTAATTATTTTGTGTGTCACCCTTATTGTATTTAATTTCCTATTTTTACTTTCATCACAATTCCTTTCCCTAGCCTCATGGAGGTCCAATGTGCATTAAGGATTAGATCCTATGAGGAGCCAACCTTGATTCAAAACCTTGGAGATCACCTCATGCTTCATGTTTTTCAATCTACATGAGGTGTAGGCACATTAGTCTTGTTGGGCTCTCCAACTTGGGTTAGCAGTACATTTTGAGATGACAACACTAACATAAGGGTTACTATTAAATAGATAATTTTACTTTATAAAATATTAAAATAATGAAAAGTTAAAAGTTACTATAACTAAGCAATTTGATATAAATATTTTTTGATATTACTAAATATGGAGGCTTTGCTAGGATTTTATGGTCATATTTTTTTGATGCATGTCCAGTATTTCTTAGGCAACCATACTATTAAGGAACTAGGTGCTCTTATTACAAAAATATGAGTGCCAAATTTTCTTAGGTAGGGCGGCTTATACCCTTGTTATAACCAATTCTCAGGCTTTTGCTTTACTATTTAGCGAAGTTGCAGCTACTTAGAGGTATGACAATAGTCAACAGATCCAGCAAGTTTATCCTTATGGTTTTCCACAAGGTAAATCCTCTATACTGAACATAGCCCTACCTATGCAAGACTTTGATAAAACTTGCAACTGTCTTGAGAGTCACATCTTCATTGAATATATTTTGGGGAGGATTCCTAGTGACTCATCAATGAAATCTCCTAAAAAATCTATAAATGTAGCCCTTAAGGAAGGATCTCTGTACATTTTTAAATAGCAATAAGAATCTATCAAATATTTATTATATTCACTATCTTCTTCATGCCAAATTGTTGCCAAACAACATACTCTATATTAATCCACTCTCTTATGTATTAAAGTTATCATTGCTCATCCATCAAGGCATTGGAGGTGATCTAGTTAGTAGCTATGTTTGAAAGCATTTGATTGGCTTTCAGAGGGATAAGGAAGAAGAAAAACATGTTTTGATTGTGCCCTTTATTCTTTCTCTTCTTACTCATTTGGATCAATATTTACTTTATTTTTTACTAATATTTTATCTGCTTTTGCTATCTCTTCATGTTACAAATCGTTTCCATCTTACTGTTAATCACTTCTAATCACTTAATTTACTCTCTTTCTCATATTCATTGTCATTTATCTTACTATTATATTATGTTACTATTATGTTACATATTTACATATTGATTAGTATATATTTTTATAATATTTTGATTTGGTTTTATCACCCTCTCTATTATTATATTGTAAAAAAATATTGCTACTCATCGTATTTTGTAGTTGTCTTTTTTTTTTCCCAATTTTCTAGTTTGTTTAATTAACCTTGCATTTCATACTTGCATGCTAACCATAATTTTATCATTTGGTCTCATAATTTAGTTAAATTTACATAAATTATTTATGCATCAAAGTTTTTACCCTCTTAGCAGAGTGCTTGACATCTTAGTATCATTAACCAAAATACTTCTTATATTGTACTTGCTCTTTCCTACTTAAGAAATTGAAAGCACTGCCTAATTATAGTGAGGTAGTACTTCTACGTTCTATTTTATATAGAGCAAAAATATTGGCTAGAAAACTGCTATCAATATTTTAGATAGGCAACATGTTTGCCATTATTACAAATTTTCTTTTATTTTAAGAATTCTATTATCTTTTCATACCTAACAGGGGTCTCATCATCTTGATAAAAAAATCCTTCTACCTTCACTATGATTAGACAAACCCCTCTACATTGATATTCTTTATTATTTTTGTTTTGTTGATCATTTTTTAAAAGTACTAGAATGAAACAAAAAATTTGATAATGCTTTTGCACAATAGGCAATGCTTCTACCCCTGAGACAATATTAGATATTTTTTTTCCTAAAATTTTTGTTCTACCATTGTTATTGGATCTATCTATTGTTCATCACTAATTTAGGTTTGTGTTTTCTATTTTATTATTGGTTTGGTAGAAAGGAGAATTAAACCTAATTTAATCATTTATATTATTTTAGGCAAGAAAGTAAAAAATCATGTAGTTGCATTATGGATAGATGTTTATTTGCATTTATCTCTTGTACCTTTGCCTTAGAAAAGAAAATGGTCTTTACTTTTATGGCATCATTACAAAAAAAAACAAAATCATATAGCTTAGGTCTTGTCTTCTTACATATCTTGTTTTCTTTTATCTTTAATTTATATTTAGGCTTTTAAGGTTTAAGAGAAGAATATTATAAAGGAAATATAGTTTTACCTTAGAAACACTATGTGTTCATGAAATATACATGTAAAACATAGTCTAGGCCCTCATAACATATAATATACCCCTTAAAAATATTGATTTGAGAGGATTTTAAATTTCTCACATCGTTCAAAAGATATTAAATGTCTTCTTACACAACTTACATAGTTTTAAGAGTAGAGACCTTTTCATTTGCTTTAGGCCTTTGCCCTATTATTGTAATTTTATTTTATGAATAATAGGGTAATAGGAAAAGTTAAACTAGATATTTATAATATCCTATAGGCCCTTGAAGACTAAGAAAAAGGTGTAGCATGGACCGACCATGAAATTAAAACCTTTTTATAACAATGATGGGTAATGCATCTTGATGAATGTGATAATAGAAAGCCTACAAAATATAATAGAGATGCATTCAAGATTGTAATGGGATGGTTTTACATAGTTTTCATATGATTATATCAAATTAGACCTAGTTTCTTAGGATCAACTAGTTCATTTAAATGGAAACAACAATCCTAGAAAAATTTAAAATAATCTAAGCATTTTATCTTTACATCAATGATGGATATTTTAACAGAATAATTTAAAGGTATTCCAAAGAATGTACAAGAGGTTGGGTTTGAACATACAGTGGCTTCATTTAGGCAGAGCAAGATACCATCACCAAAAGAGATATAAGAGACATCATCGTACATTATACATTATCTAATGTAAAAGCAATGCTTAGTTCCTTATTTTTTACCGTTGGTACACACACATAAATACATACCTACATATATCTATCTATCAATATATACATGGGTCAAATATCAAAAACATGTTTTATTCAATAAAAATGATTAAATTACAACTAGAATGCAAAATAAACGTGACATGGACTATACATTTTTTATACGAAATCATACATCAAATCTATAGTGCTATAAAATGATCGAATGTTGCATCTATCATATATTATATATATATATATATATATATATATATATATATATATATATATATATATATATAAGCCTAACATTCATCCATTTATAAATGAGTTATTTATTTTTCAAAATTGGTTATATATAGAATTACAATGCTTAGTATTTTGATAAGGTTTGAAATTCCATGTCTACTTTAAAAGTGAAGAAGTTTAACCAATTGAACTCATTTCATTTGAATAAATGTTATGATTTACCTATGAAATTTGTAACATTGTTTATCATGTGGAAGTTCACATTTTCAGGTTTCAATTTATCCTAAACCCATATATTATTTGTTAGAATGATTATATTTATAAAAAATACTTTAATTTTATATCATAACTAAAGATGTAAAATTTAATAAATTTCAAATATAATTTTCATGATTTAAATATTATAAATAAATTTTTAAAGTTAAATTATTAATATTTATATTTTATAACATATTATGTTTATTATAAAAATTTATATTTAATATTTTTTAGGTTTTCATATTTTTTTTTTATTGATATAAATTGATTAATCAGGTAGACAATGTTAAACATTAACTTTGTTATTGCCTCAATCTTATAACATAAGGTTGATATGCGACGTGCTTGAAAAGATGCGAATGGTGGATTAAAGTGTGACATAAAAGTATGTTTTAATTATTAAAAAATACCTTGCTTTGGAAAAGCTTATATTCTTGTTTAAACAAACAATAGTACATTAAATGTTTTGCTTATTTGGCCTTTTTAATTATATCAGTCTGGTTATTGTTTCTTCCTTATCTCACGTTTCTATTAAATTTAGATTTAAAAAAAAAAGGACGGTCAAAGTTATAAGACAACCAGAAGAAGCACACGCATTTGAAAAAAAAAAAAAGACCGTAAAACTACAAAAAAGAAGAACACGCAGTTGACCATCCATAACGCGCCTAAAAAAACATAAAAATAAAAAATAAAATGTGTATAATTTAGATGTCACGATCCATCCTGAGCAGTTTGGTACACATAGAATTTCCTTTAACCCACGGTACTATGAAAAACAGCAAACCAAACGAGTTAAATTTGAGGTGAAGCGGGACTTTTGGTCAACCAAGCAGATTAGACGGGCGCTTCGCTAAATGAAAGAGCGAATCCGAACTTTCGCTCCACTATCAAGCGAGACGGAGGCAGTCCTTGTTTCGGGACATAGGAGTCCGAAACTCCTTTCCGGAAAGATTGTGTCCCGAAACTTGTTTTCGGGGAAATACGAATGCAAGAGATAAAACAAGGTGGCGGTAAATGTAGTTTAATAAAAACCTTTTGCGAAAACATTTGAAAACACAAAAAAACAAACAGAGATTTATTTATTCATCAAAATAAAATCAGGACTACAATTATAATGCTTCTTTATTCGAAGCTTTACAGACTTCTGGAAGTTCAGTTGCAGGATAAAACCCAAAGAGAATTCGGAAAGTTGCTGCTCCGATTTTTTTTCTTCTTTCTTCTTCTAGTACCAAATGCCAACTGCAGATATATATATATAGTTGGAGTTGGAGGACCAGAGCGGGAGAGGCTCACTATCTGACATACTTTCAATCGCTGAACGAATGCAACCCTGGTAATAACTGCGAATGCTTGAATTTTAGGAGGATCGAATGTTAAATGTAGGATCAGTCTGAGATCTCCAAGCATCAAATCTGTTTAATTTTCTAACAAGCTATAGTTATTTGTTTTAACTTTCTCTAAACATTAATTCAAAATAATAATTTCTACCAGTAGTTATTAAATAAAGAATCTCAACGGTAATCATATAGACTGCTTTCTTAATGAGTGTTTGAATTACAAATAAATTAATTTTTGTGAGTTCAATTTTCGTAAAGGAAATTGATGTAGAATTTTTAAAATATTTGTTCCATGGACTCTCTTTGTTGGTTTGGAGGGTAATTTGCTTAAATGTGTTGAATTGATGTAGTTGCATTTATGGACATGTTTAACATGCAGGTAAAATAATTGTAAAAGGTTATCTTGGACACGTTAGGATTCAAGAATGAACTGGATGTTTTATTATTTTAACATAAATTTCCCCAGTTTGGAAATGGGTCTTTGTGGTTTAAATTTAGGTATGGTTCTTTGCAGTTTAAATTTAGGTTTGTGCAAGAGTTCAAAGTTCTAGCTACTAATATTGTTGTCTAGGTGAAAACATTATATCAAAGAAAACATGCATCATTATAAGGTATCTACATTTTTAAACCCTAATCACTATTGTTATTGTTCGTACATTATGCTAAAGCAAACATGCATCGCTATAAGGAATTCGCATTTTTTAAATTTTAAGTCAATTTAAAATTTATCATAGATGATTGTAAAAAAAAAAAAAAAAAATTGCATGTAATTTTCAATAAGATTAATATGTTAATACATTTTCAATAAAAATCCACCCTGGGTGAAGCAAAGTATGCCCAAATAATAAAACTAGAGGGAAGCCACAGATTTTTATTTAGTTTTTGATACATCCATAACTGAAGAAAATTTAAATCGCCGGGTTAGCCGAAATTCACTCAAACAGACGAGCGAGACTCGAAATCGCATGACAAAGGTGCGAAGCTTGGATTCGCTCGAAGGAGATTTGATTTGATAGCGACGTGTAGACTCGTTGAGGAGACGAGCGAGTCTCAGATTCGCCCGCTAGCTAGAGCGAGGCTGGGAATCGCTCGCTAGTCGGGCGAGACTGGTCTTCGCTCGCTGGTTGGAGCAAGCCTGGGAATCGCTCGCTGGTCGAGCGAGACAGGTCTTCGCTCGCTGGCTGGAGCGAGCCTGGGAATTGCTCGAGCAACAAATAAACAAGGAAACTGTTGTTCCTCGCTTGTGAGAAGATGCGATGCTCGTACTCGCTCAAATTCCTAGGGAGACAACGCCTTCTCTAAGGAAGAGAGTGACACTTAACACATATAACAACAAATATTTATTTAATAAAAGCAATCTAAATACATCACTTCCTCTACTAAGGGATTACAATCATCTGCAAAAGGTTGCAGGATAAACAGAAAATAAAGGGCTCCCGAATCTGCTGTTTGGTTTTGCCACTGCTATGCTGATGTTCTTCTGCCGCTATGCAAAATGTCAACTGCACCAGTATTTATAGCTGGGATTTGAGGACATGTGCGGGAAAGTCTCAACTACTTGCACACGTGAAATTACGATGTCCGGATGTACGGTAATACGGTCTGACTGGAATCAAATCTGGTTTAATTTTCTAACACCCTTCTTTAACCCAGATTTCACAAAGACTTTGATGCCCAACTTTTTCCGCACTCATTTGAAGTCCTCCTCCTTCAAAGGTTTTGTGAAAATATCAGCTACCTGCTCCTTGGACATGCAAAATAATAGCTAAATTTTGTTAAGTTTCACCAACTCCTTTATGAAATGATACCGGATGTCAATGGGCTTCATCCGTCCATGAAATACTAGAACTTTCAATAGTGCTATGGTGGAATTGTTGTCACAAAAATGGTTGTTGCCCCTTCCGGTGGATGATTCATCTCACTCAAGATTCTTCGCAGCCATACTGCCTGGCATGCGGTTGATGTAGCGGCAACATATTCTGCCTCAACAGTAGACAACAGAACTATCGGTTGCTTATTGGACGACCATGAAATTGCTCCTGAACCAAGATGGAAAACATAGCCAAAAGTGTTCTTCCAATCATCAGTGCTGCCAACCCAATCACTATTTGTGTAGCCCACCAATTCTATCTGGTCTTGTCTGGCATAGAAAATTCCATGGTTTCGTGTCCCATTGACATAGCGTAAAATCCTTTTGCCTGCTTGCGAGTGCATGTCCTTAAGAGTCTCCATAAATATTCTAATCAAGCTAACTCGAAACATCAAATTGGGCCGAGTTGTAGTCAAATACATGAGACTACCAACTAGCCTCTTGTATAGAGTTGGATCAACATTTATGCTGGAATCCAACTTGCTCAGCTTCAATCCTGTGGCAACAGGTGTGATAGAAGGTTTGTTATCCTCCATCTTGAACCACTTCAGGACATCCTTCACATACTTACCCTGAGAAATGAAGATGCCATCTGTTGATTGGTCAACTTCAATGCCAAGAAAGTACTTCATCAGCCCTAAGTTTGTCATCTTGAACTCCTTATTCATGGTTGTTTTGAACTGGTCAAAAAATACATTACTGTTGCTAGTATATATCATATCATCCACATACAAGCATATGATTATCATCCCCCCTTATGCATTTGTCTTTAGGTACATGATGTGCTCATATGGGCATTTGATGAAACCATTCTCTTGAAAATAGCCAACAATTCGACTGTACCAGGCCTTGGGTGCTCGCTTCAACCCATACAAGGCCTTCTTTAGCTTTAGGACCTTATCTTCATGTGCTTCCAACTCATAGCCTGGTGGATGATCTATGTAGACCTCCTTTTCCAACACTCCATTCAAGAAGGCAGACTTGACATCCATTTGATAAACGCTCCAACCCTTATAGGCCGCTAATGCCAGAATTATTTTGACTATGTCATGTTGGGCTACAAGTGCATACACCTCATGATAGTCAATCTCTGACTTCTACTTGAAGTCTTTCGCCACTAGTATGGCCTTATGCCGATCAACTTCTTCTTGGGCATTAAACTTTGTTTTGTATACCCACTTGACCCCAATGGTCTTCTTCCCTTCTGGGAGATCCATAAGCTACCATGTCTCATTCTTATCTATGGCCTCTATGTCCTCATCCATTGCCTTCACTCATTTACGATTCTAACTTACTTCTTCAAAAAAATTTGGATCACACTCAAAAAATAAAGTGAAATCATAATATTCTTCATCTACGTGATTTTGGGTTACCTCATAGATGTCTTGCAAGCTCCTCATATTCATGGGTGTCCTCAAGTTGGGGATCTTATTTGCAAGTGGAGTTGACCGGGATGGTGAGGCTGTGAAACTGCTAGCACCACTACTACTACTTGAAGCTACAGGTGGTTGTACACTATTTTCCTCTAAGTCTTCAAACTCAATAACTACTGGCTCTAGCTGGCTAGTATTCGATTTCCAATTCTAGGCTTCATCCTCTAGGAACTTCAGATCTCGACTGATGATTAGCTTCTTCATCATAGGATTATACAGTCTATATGCCTTGACTTGTTCACTGTATCCTATGAAGATATACTTATCTGCTTTATCATCCAACTTCTATCTCTTCTTGTCTAGAACATGTGCATATGCTATGCACCTGAAAACTCTCAAATGGTCCACACTCGGCTTTTGATTACTCCAAGCCTCCTGAGGAATCTTGTCCTTCACACTCTTGATGGGACATCTATTTAGAAAATAAACTACATAGGCTACAACTTCTACCCAAAACTCATGCAGTAATCCTTTCGCCTTCAGCATACTCTGTGCCATCTCCATAATGGTTCTATTTTTCCTCTCAGCTACACTGTTCTACTATGGTGTGATTCTAGCTATGAGTTGCCTACGAATTCCATGTTGCTTGTAAAAATTATGGAATTCGTTGGAGATGTATTCACCTCCACCATCTGTCTTGAGTGTCTTCACAAAATATTTTCTCTATTTCTTAACTAGAGCCTTAAACTCCTTGAATTTTACAAACACTTCTAACTTCTGCTTGATGGGATAAAACCATGTCTTTCGATTGGAGTCATCAATGAATGTTAAGAAGTATTTATTGTCGATAAAGGTGTTGGTCTACATTGGACCTCAAATGTCTAAGTGCACCAACTCCAGTGGCTGTGAAGCTCTCCAAGACTTTCCTAGAGGGAATGCATCCATGTGCTATTTGTCGATCAAACAACCTCCACAAACCTAATTCAATTGCTTAATAAGGGGTAAACCATTCACCATCTACTTCTTGTGCAGCAAGTTCAGGCCATTTAAACTCATGTTATCGAATTTGAGATGCCACAGCCAGGTAGCATCCTTCACAACTGCACTAAGAGACATTAGAGATTCATTCTGAATCTACAGTGGAAACATCTTGTTCTTCGTCATGGACACTGTTGCAATCTGCCTATTCTCATTGTATCTGATGGTACAAGTTCCATATTTAAATTGAATAGTGTGCCCCTTCTACATGAGTTGTCCAACACTAAGCAAATTATGTTTTAACCTAGGCACATAATATACATCACAGATCTGCTTCCTTTCACCGTGCTTGGTGCGAATGAGATTTTTTCCTTTCTCCATCACAAGAAATTTGTTATTGTTCCCCATTTTTACTTCAGATAGGACTATTTCATCCAGTTGTGAGAACATCTCATTTTTCCTAGGCATGTGGTTGCTACACCCACTTTCAAGATACCATACATTTTTTTGGATCTCCTTCTCAATACTACACGTTAACTACATATTTCCATAGGCATCTCTATTTCCAGGTTCTTCTGTGTAATGCGCTTGTTGTTGGTTATCCTTGGCCATACTTTTTTTGCACTCATATATGTAGTGACCAAACTTCTTGCAGTAGTAACATTAGACCTTCGATTTGTCCTTCTTCTAATTAGATCCACCTTGCTGATTTTTCCCACTACCTCTTCCTCCTGCCTGATGGAAGTTGTAGTTGGTCTCCCCATAATTGCAGTTTGGCCTTCCTCCTTGCTTGTTGTCTTTTCCACGCTTGACTCTGCCTCTTCCTCATTAATAACTGAAGGCTCCTTGGTAGGTTTCTTGTCTACCACTATCTCAAAATAAGATCTTCGACTTAAATTCCTACTCCAATGAGTACTAAGTTGAGTGGATCAACCTCTGCTCATACGTATGCAGAGAACCCATGAGATCAGAGGGTTGTCAAATCCATCGATTATTTGATAGCAATCACCACTGAGTCAAAATTTGATGGTAGGCTTCTTAGAATATTCTCCATAATTCTCTGGTTCTGCATAATATCTCCATTCAACCGCATCTAGTTGATGACATCTATTTTTTGGGTGAAGAAGTCACTCATGGACTCCAAATCGCTCATCCGCAGGTTCTCAAACTCCCTCCTTAACATTTGTAGCTTCACAAACTTCACCTTGTTGGTTGGTGCCTTGATAGGAACTAGCTAATATTTCCCAAGCTTGCTTTGCTTTGGTTACTACTGCAATCTACAAGAAAATAGTCTCCTCAACCACCTACATGATGTAAAATAGAGCCTTTTTATCCTTCTTTATGTTTTCCATTAATAGATCCTTATCAACTTGGGAGAGTGCAACAAATGCTACTGCATATGCCGGTTCTAGATAACCATTCTCGACCAATTCCCATAGCTCTTGAGACTTGAAAAGAATTTTCATCTGGATGCTCCAGTAATCATAGTTCTTATTGTTGAACCATAGGATCTGCAACGACAAAGAGTTGTTTTTGGAAGCCATGCTTCAATATTCCATGGAACGACATAGGCTTTGATACCAATTTGAAGGAAATTAGAATTGCTAGGTCAATAAAAGTTAACTCAAACAAACGAGCGAGACTCGCACGAAAAAGGTGCGAAGCTTGGATTTGCTCGATGGAGATTTGATTTGATAGCGACACCCAGACTTGTTGAGAAGATGAGCGAGTCTCAGATTCACCCTCTAGCTAGAGTGAGGCTGGGAATCACTCACTAGCTGGGTGAGACTAATCTTCACTCATTGGATACAGCGAGCCTAGGAATCACTCGCTGGTCGAGTAAGGTAGGTCTTCGCTCGTTGGCTGGAGAGAGCCTAGGAATCGCTCGCTGGCTGGGTGAGACAGGTATTCACTTACTAGCTGGAGTGAGTCTGGGAATTGCTCGTTGGTAGGGCAAAATGGAGCTTTGCTTAAGATCACTATAGAGTGAGGGAGAGATGGAGGATCACTCAAGAGACAGAGCGATATGGAGGTCGCTGGTGATTGCTTGTGAGAAGAAGAAAGGGTGAAGTTTGCTTATCTCTCTGAATGATATGTAACTTAGTTTAGTTCACTTGTGAGAATGGGCACAAAGGGTTTTGGTTGTCTTTGCATGCGAGAAAATAAGGTTTTACCTTGAGGAACAAATAAACAAGGAAATTGTTGTTCCTTGCTTGTGAGAAGATGCGATGCTTGTGCTTGCTCAACTTCCTAGCGAGACAACACCTTCTTTAAGGAAAAGAGTGAGACTTAACACACATAACAAAAAATATTTATTTAATAAAGGCAATCTAAATACATCGCTTCCTCCACTAAGGAATTACAATCATCTACAAAAGGTTGCAAGATAAACAAAAAATAAAGGGCTCCCTAATCTGCTGTTCGGTTTTGCCATTACTCTGCTAATGTTCTTCTACCAATATGCAAAATGCCAACTACACCGGTATTTATATATGGGCTTTGAGTACAAGGGCAGGAAAGTCTCAACTACCCGCACATGTGAAATTATGATGTTTGGATGTACGACAATACGGTCTGAGTGGTGTCAAATTTGGTTTAATTTTCTAACAATAACTTCATATTTTAATAATGTTTTGGGTAAGCTATAGTTATTTGTTTTAACTTTATCTAAACATTAATTCAAAGTAACAATTTATACGAGTAGTTATTAAAAAAATAATCTCAACAGTAATCATATAGATTTCTTGCTTAATGAGTTTTGAATCGCAAATAAAATATTTTTTGTAAGTTCAATTTTCGTAAAGGAAATTGATGTAGAAGTTTTAAAATATTTGTTGCATGGGCTGGTCTTTGTTGGTTTAAAGGGTAATTTGCTTAAATGTGTTGAATTGATGTTGTTGCATCTATGGACATGTGTAACATGCAGGTAAACTAATTGTAAAAGGTTATCTTGGATAGGTTAGGATTTAGGAATGAACTCAATATTTTTTTTAACATAAATTCACTCATATGGTATATAAATGGATGCAAATTACATAGGTCTTTGTGGTTTGAATTTAGGTTTGTGCAAGAGAGTTCAATGTCCTAGCCACTAATATTTTTGTCTAGATGAAAATATTATACCAAATCAAACATGCATCATTGTAAGGCATATACATTTTTTAGTCCCTAATCACTATTGTTGTTGTTTAGACATAATGCTAAAGCAAACATGCATCATTATAAGGCATTCACATTTTTTAAATTTTAAGTCTACCAAAACCATTGGAGAACTGGTCACCATAGATCCGATGATGAAAGCTAGATCAAGATTTATGCAAGCTCGTATATGTGTTAATGCAAAGCTAGAATCTCAACTTTTGACTCATGTAAATTTAATCTATGGATCTTGTGAAGCAAAAAGCACGACACTATGCAATAACAGAAATAAACAAATATGACAAAATAAAGATAATTGCACAAAATGGATTATATTTGAATGATGGGGGGGAGCTAAAAAACTCCTTTTGAACAATAAATTTTGTCTTGATATAATGTTTATGATACAATAAATATTGATTTCTAGGGTTCTCTGAAACCCTAGCTGTAATGGTGGAGTGTATTCAGAGTGCTTCGCTCCCAATAGAGTGAGTGGGCTTCAAGTATCCGATGATGGGCCACTCGAGCTTCAAAAGCTATCCAAAAACAATAATAACCTGTAGATCTGCAAATACATAAATAACAAAAGATATGAGTAACACCTGTGAGGGCTCCACAGTGTGAGACCCTTAAATATTAATAAAACCTTAACTGTTAATAAATCAAAACATCACATGAAAACCTACAAATTGTATAATAAAATAATAAATAAATTGATTTACCTTGATTAAATGATGGTCCTTCTATGGTTTTCAGTTTATTGGATGCCCTAGAAGCAGCAGCAAATTGATGCAACAGGCTCGGGGGTGCACCTGTGTTATCGCATATTGGGTATGGCGAAAGATTTAGACAATGAGGATGAATGACGCAGATGGAGGTAGACTATGAGGAATTGCTAGAATGAAAGAATCCTAGGGTAAGTTAAGGCTATGGATCAAATCTCCTAAGTGGATTTGGCAATGGCGATCTTCAGATCTCTATAACCTTCTATCTCGCAAGGATTTCTTCAATAGTATATCTAGGGCACAAAAACATTCCAGGGTTTGAGCATTATGAGTGCTCTCATTTATAATCTAGCTTAGGGTTTACTTAGGGTTTTAGAATTACACTTTTAATCATGTGACTAAGATTAAATAAAATCCTAAGGCTGAGATTACACTTTAGATGTGGCATGGATTAATGAATATGGACGGTGGATATTAGATTAGATCGGATGGCTCGTGGTTAATTGAGTTTATAAATACATATTTTATAATAAATATAATATAATATAATATAAAATATTATATTATATATAATTTAATATAAAATAATATAAAAATAAGCCCAATTGGATTAGGAAATGGTGGGAAAGGGTTAAAGTGGGCATTTTGAATGTGAGAAAGGGCTAAAGTGGGCCTTTTGAAGCCAGGAAGGGATTAAGTGGGACTTTTGAAGGCAGGAAGGGCTAAAAGTGACTAAATGGATGACGGGGAAGGTGTATGGTGGACAAGTGGGTGGTGGGATGGTTAGGATGGAGGATTAATGGTTGTAATTTGGTGTCTATAGATCTTACTACAAAAGTCAAGTTGTGGAATATGAAAACAAACCTACTTAGTTTTGAGTGTAACATCCAGGGTCACCTTCGAAATCAATGCCCAAAGTTGCACCCTAGACAGAATACCCTAAAAGGGAAAGATCGCATGAGCAAATACTTCCAACAACATTCTCACTTTTTATCATACAAGAACCAGGAAAACCAGATTTCCAAGGGTGGGTAGTGCCATGAATCCAAGGAAAAGCAACCAAATGGCGTAAAGAAAAAGGCAAGTTCTTATTATGTTTTGGCTAATTGTTTCAGTGTTTTAAATGAATCAAATATTATTTTTGATGGCAATCAAGATTAATACCCTAGATTGGATATTTATGATTCAAATTCTACTACCACCATCAATGATGCTTCTTTTCATCCAATAAATCCCTCTACCAATGATGCGTCTAAATCCCTCTGCCCTCCCAATACCCCACCTCCACCTCCACTTTCTTCTTCTCCTCCACCATCCAATCCTCTTTCACCCTTTGGATCGAGACCTTCTCACCTCATCCCATCCTTGGATCTGATGAGGTTATTAATCTAGAAGGGGAGTGCAGGATCCTTGGAGCTTGGAGTCTTAAGCATACTAAAATTTATAAGAAATATTAGATATATGTTGGCAGTGATAGAAAAATGGGAAGACCCTCAGTAGTTGAACAAATAAAAATATATATAGAAGAGATAGCTAATGACATTCAACGAACCCTATTTCCAGATATCATGGCATCCAATGGAGATGAACCGAATAAAACCAAACCTCCTCTACAACAAACCAAAGGAGGGATAAAACCTGGTAAATATTCCTAATGAAAGTATTCTCTTGGAATGTGAGAGGGCTTAATGGGATAGTAAAACAAATAATTGCTATCTCATTAATAAAGGAGTTTAGACCGACTATTTTCACTATGCAAGAATCAAAATTGGGTGCACAATCTTCTCCACAAGCTGCTAAAACTATTTGGAAACAGTGTGAATTTTATTTTAGCCCTTCCGTTAATCATCTGGTGGTCTCCTATTTCTATGGTATCCTACCAAAGTGGAGGGAAGGGTGATTTATAGTCAAGGTCGGATTTCTAATATTTTGTTTCATGATCTAATTTATAAACAGTCCTGGGTCTTGACACATATTTATGCCCTAAAAAGTCCTCGGGACGGGCTAAGTTTATGGAATACCCTCACCCAAATGAGGACAACATTTTCTAATATTCCATGGATTCACATAGGATATTTTAATGCTCCTCTCTACCCCTCAGAGAATAGAGGAGGAAATTATATCAATCCTAGATCCATTGAAGACTTTTGCAATTTTTTGAACACTAATGATATGATGGATGTACAGTTGAAAGGGTATCATTTTACATGGAGTAAAAGAAGATATGGAGTGTATCTTATTTAGGAGAGAATTGACATATTTTTCCTATCCTAGGATGCTCTATAGATGTTTGGTGATGCCACTCTCTAAGCTCTTCCTAAAATATATTTTGATCATAGCCCTATGATTTTTGAATCAACTAGTAGACCTTTCTTCAAAATTCCCTTCAGGTTTGAAGAAATGTGGAATCAACACCCATATTTAAGGGTGCGTGTAGGTGAATGGTGGAAATAATTTTTTTTTGGATCTCATATTAGGTAGTTTTCTCAAAAATTACGCTCTATCAAAAACAAGCTGAAAATTTGGAATAGGAAGGTTTTTGGAAACATATTTGAAAATAAATAGAATATAAGGGATAAATTGTAGATAATAGAAAATAAATTTTAGCAAGGACAAGAGGGTCCTGATTCGATACAGGAGGAAAAATAGCTTCTTTCAGAATACCATAACATTCTAAATAAAGAGGAGATTTTTTGGCATAAAAAAACTAGGCACTTATGGCTAAAATATGGGGATTTGAACACTAAATTATTTCGCATTTCAACCCTCAAGAACATAGGAGCAAACATGATCAAGGGTATGGTAAAGAGTGATGGGTCTTACACCGCTAACATCTACGAAATCAAGGATGAGGCTATTCATCATTTTGAGTCTTTGTTGGGATCTCAACCTATCCAATCCTCCCAAGCAATGGATTCCCTCCTTAGGCACATTCCAAAAATTGTTATTGATGAAATGTATGAAAATATCCTAAAATCCCTTAGTGATGATAAAATTCACAAAGCTCTATTTTCCATGCAACCAGATAAATCTCCTGGGCCTGATGGGTTTTCCTCTCATTTTTTCTAAACTTTTTGGGAAATCATAGGTCCTGACCTTTGCGTGGCCATTAAAGAGATGTTGAATTCTAGATTTATCCCTAGAGATGTAAATTCTACTTTCCTAGCCCTTATCTCTAAAAGCCCTACTACCAATAGTTTGTATGATTACCATCCTATAAGCCTTTTCAATGTGGTCTACAATATTCTTACCAAAGCTATAGCCACCAGACTTAAAAATTTCCTTCCAAACATCATAGACCCGTGTCAAGGCAACTCTGTTAAAGGTCGAAATATTGTTGATGGTGTGATAACTATTCATGAGCTAATCCACTCTGCCCATAAATATAAAAAAGTGCTTTCTTATTGAACCTGGATATGAACAAAGCCTTTGATAGGGTCAATAGATATTTTTTATCTAAAGTCCTTCTAAAGTTTGGATTTCACAATGATTGGACCCGTCTTATTATGTAATGTGTTTCATATTATTGGTTTTCTATCCTGGTGAATGGCTCCACAGCTGGATACTTCCCAAGTACTAGAGGAATAAGACAAGGGGACCCTTGTCCCCCATTCTCTTCATCATTCTAGCTAAATCTCTTGGAAGAACTATAAAGTCAACTTGTTCTCTGGGGTTAATTTCTGGCATAAAAGTTACTTCCAATGTAAGACCTACCACCCACCAACAATTTGTTGATGACACTTTGATGGCTACCATAGCTTTCGTCCTAGAAGCCCATACTATCAAGACTATTATTAACCTCTTTGAAGATGCATCTGGGAAAAAAATTTATTCCAAGAGCAAAACATTTTTTCTTAATACTCTAGTCTCAATGCAAACTTCTATTGCTAATATCTTGTAATGTTCCATTGCTACTATGCCCACTTATTATCTTGGGTTGCCCATGTTTGTGGGTCATCCAAAATATGCAATGTCGAATAATGTCATTGAGTGGATTCACAAGAAATTAGCAGGCTATAAAGGTGTTTTGCTTTCTTTGGCAGGAAAAGCCATGATGGGCATGTTAGTTCTTTAGAGCATTCCTATTTATTTTGTCTATTTTCAAAGTGCCTACAGCAGTTGGATCTAAAATAGAACAAATTTAAAAGCACTTCCTATGGACAAGAACTAATAATAAGAAAAAGTTTCACTTGGTTGCTTGGGATACTGTTTTATCCCAAAAATATAAAGGGGGTTTTGGTTTTCGGAGAAATCACAAGATGAATCATGCCCTTTTGGCAAAAAAGGCATGAAAGATATTTACCCATGAGAAATTAGAATGGATATTTGTCATAAGAGAGAAATATATACAACACCATTCCTTTATGGATGAGGAAGCTGCTCAAGCTGGAACTCATTTCTGGAAGTCTATCCTCTAAAAAATATAATTGCTCAGCAGAGGTGTAAGATGGAATCTTGGTGATGGGAAGATAATCAATTTTTGGAATGATCCTTGGGTCAAGGATGAGGTTATTATAAATGATCATAACATTGTTGTCCTATAACCCTTAACAGATGCAATTATGGGACCAAAATTTGTTGACTTCATCATCCAAACCCAGGGGTATCCCATGTGGAAACAACTACATGTCAATTCGAATGATGAATTAATTTCCCAAGATGTTAAGACCATGCAGTACATTCTCAGATCAAGTTTTATCCTAGCTTCCTAGGAAAAAGATAGGACTTTTTGGAAATGCAGTGAGGATGGCAACTTCTCAGTCAAAATGGCCCATGAGTTATATGACAATTATGATTCTCAAGATGAGCAAGCGACATCTTTGATATTCAAATGCATTTGGCTCAAAAAAATTATCCCCAAAGTTGCTCACTTCTCTTAGTTTATTGTTAAGAACAAAATTTTAACTACTGATAATTTGATTAAGCATGGAGTCATGTTACCCAACATATGTTATTTGTGCTACCAAGCTTGGGAATCAGTGCAACATATTATGGTTGACTGTCAATTTGCCTATGATGTTTTTACAGTGCTTTTAAGTATCTTCAGAGTCCAATGGGTATGGCCCCATACTATTGTTGATATGTTTACCCAATGGCCTCCTATTTTTTGCCACCCCAGATTAAAGTTTATATGAAAATATTTCGTCCATCATACCTTATGGCAGATTTGGTTAGAGCGAAATAATAGAGTGTTCAATAATCAGACCAGGGATCCAGTGATGGTAGCCAACAAAGCAGTGAGGTTTGATGTTGAGAACACCAACTTAATTTAGTGTGACAAACCCCCTGATCAAGGTTTAGGAATGCTTTTGTTTAAATTTCTCAATATTTCCACCAAAATTTCTAAGCAACCAGTTCACATCAATGACAGGATCAATACTAAGTGGAAACCTCCAACATTAGGTTGGCTAAAAGTAAATTTTTATGTTTCATATAAAAGCAATATTGGGGATGCTAGAGCTAGTGGTATAATCCGGGATCATAGTGGAAAGATCGTCAAGGTCTTCATTGAAAATTTGGGGATTCAATCAAATAATTATGTTGAGGCTCGTGCCTTGTGGAGGTGTCTTGTTCTGTGAAAATATTTTCCTAACCAAATCATATTTGAATGTGATTCACTTGTTGTGGTTTATCATGCAAAAGGTTCTTTGAAACCAGGTTGGAATATTCAAAATATTATTAAGGAAATTCAAGACATTCTCAGGTAGCTTCCCTTAAGTACAATTCAACATGTCTTCCATGAAGCCAATGTAGCTGCTGATACTTTGTCTTATTTATCAGCAAATCAATCTAATTGCATTATTTGGGAAGACTTCTTTTGGGAGGATTTAATCACCATTGTTCAAAAAGAAAATGAGCAAGTTTCTTAATAATCACAAAAATGCCAGAAAATGTGTTTTTTTCAACACCACAAGGTGTTTTATCAACACCCGTGTCTTTCCTTTCATGTGTTTTTTAACACTATTGTTTTGTGTTCTCTTTAATGCTATAATGTGTTTTGTAAACACCCAGTTTCTTTTGTCTTTGGTGTTTTGTCAACACCATTCCTAATTCGTTTCAGGATCCCACATGTTTCCTTTCAAATTGTGGACTTTTTCAAAATGGTGGTTTTCATCACAAGGCTATTGTTTTCACCTCTGTGCAAAACCTTCTCCATATGACGAGTTTATTAATTCATGGAATGGTGGAATGGTTCATGTTAGAGGGCTTCAAATTACATTCGTGGATGCGGCTGAAAATATTACTAGTTGTGTTGTTGAAGCCTTTCATTTCAAAATCATTAGCCATGTCTCGGGGGCTGTTGACCAACTCTTGGGAGTAGCCAATATGATCAAGGAAGTTGGGATCATCTTATCTCTTAACTTCAAGGAATTTCAGGATATTTTGACATCGCTCAGCGCTCTTCTAGCTCATAAGTAGAATAATGTTACTGACAATGGTGATAAAGCCCAATAAAACTGGGTTCTAGGTTATTAGGATTTTTGAGTTTAGTTTTTGTTACTGAACCTTCCCTGTTTTGTTGGGTATATCCATGGTTTCTTTTTGTTGTCAAAAAAGGTTATTGGAATCTTATGTTTTGTTTTTTTGTGTTCCCATGGAACTAACACAACTCTTCCCTATGTCTATGGGGGATATTCTATTTTTGTTTCTTCAACACTAGATAATAGCCTTATGTAAATAGAGACTGGGACCCTTCAACCCAGTGATATTAATAAATGTTATTGCCTACGAAAAAAAAATTAAGTCAATTTAAAATTTCTCATAGATGATTGTATACAAAAAGGAATTGCATGTAATTTTCAATAAAATTAGTATGTTAAATATATAGAACTTTTCCATCCAACCCCGCTTCACTCAAAGCCCATTTAGTTTGAATTGTGGGATAGTCCAAAATGAGGTAGAGGCAGTTGGAAGGCACTTCCCACCTTCAATTGAAAGTGGAGAGCTACAAAGAGGCAACACATTCCAAGAGAAACACAACATAATATTAATGGTACAACCACCCAAAACATAGCACTAGAATATTGAGTCAACAACAATTGACTATCCAAAGGCCCAAAAGAAGCAACAATTGATAATCAAGGCCTTGAAAGCTTTTAGCATTTATGGCCTCGAATCTAGAGACCTTAAAGATTTCAATTTAAATTTGCATAAGGATTTTGGTTGTATGAGAAGAAGATAATTTACAGGTCTTTTGCATAGATATTCAAAGGGAAGGAACCCTCCTCTTGGCTATAAATAGGCCTAACTTATATTGTAGAATGTATTGGGAGTTGTTTTCGCATGCCTAGTACCTAGTCTTGTTGGCTTTTCCTTTAATTCTTCCTTTTTATTCTAACAAGAGGACCCCAAACCTTATCTAATAGCCTAAGTAGCATTGAACCCATTGGGTCTCATTGTATTATAATCACGTTCGGCATGTTAATACAAGTAATGACTAATTTTGATTTATCCTCCTTTCTTTAACTTGTTTTGATTTCTAGTAGTCTATTTTGATTGGTTGTGTTCAATAGTCATAGGATGACATTTGTCATTTTCAATTGCCACTTATTGAAGTCAAAAATTGAGATTTAATTATTTGGTGCATCACCCTTGTACCTTCGGTTTTATTTTTTGAAAAGTATTTAATTTCCTATTTTTACTTTCATTGCAATTCCTTTCCCTAGCCTCATGGAGGTCCAATGTACATTAAGTATTAGATCCTATGAGGAGCCAACCTCGATTCAAAACCTTGGATATCACCTCACCCTTCATTTTTTTTTTTCTACATGAGTTATAGACACATTAGTCTTGTTGGGCTCCCCAACTTGGGTTAGCAGTGCATTTTGAGATGACAACACTAACATAAGGGTTACTATTAAACAAATAAGTTTCTTTTATAAAACATTAAAATTATGAAAAGTTAAAAGTCACCAGTGTTATGCATAAGGGGTATGCCCAAAAATATATATAGAAAAATAAGGCGAATCAATTTCAAAACCAAGGTGAATATGGTACAAAGTAATGTAGAGGCAATGTCGATTTTTTCTTTCACAAGAAAAAATAAAAGTAGGCAAATTCACCAAATTGTTTGACAAACGTACCATAAGATATAAATAATCACTAAATATACTTTGATTTCCATGCATGATCATAGGGACGACCCAAGTGAGTCAGTAGGCTTCATTCGAGGGATGAACCAAGTAAGTCAGTAGGCTTCATTCAAGGGATGACCCAAGTGAGTCAGTAGGCTTCATTTGAGGGATGATCCAAGTAAGTCAGGAATGACCCAAGTGAGTTAGTAGGATTCATTCACAAGACAAACCAGGTGAGTCCATAGACTTCACTTGAGGTATGGCCCTCAAATGAAGGTTGCAGGGTAATTTGCAACCTATAGGTTGTAGGGTCATCCAACTTTATCAATCGATTGCAAAGGTGAAAATGATAAAAAAATATTATATATTGGTTTATTATTATCAATTTAAAGTGAAGATATCATCGAGCTCTGTGGTTTAAAAAAAATTAAAAATGAAGCTCTGTATCAAAATTTATGCCTCCTAGAAGGTTGTAGGGTAGTCTGCGTTGACCAGGGATAACCAACGAGGGATGACCCAAGTGAGTCAAGGACGACCCAAGTGATTTAGTAGGCTTCATTCGATGGATGATCCAAGTGAGTTAGTAGGCTTAATTCGAGGGATGGCCCAAGTGAGTCCTTAGACATCATGCAAGGGACAACCAAGGTGAGTCAGTAGACATCATGCGAGGGACAACCAAGGTGAGTCAGAGATGACCCAAGTGAGTCAATAGGCTTCATTCAAGGGATGAACCATGTGAGTCAGTAGACATCATGTGAGGGAGGACCCAGGTGAGTCAGGGATAACCCAAGTGAGTTAGTAGGCTTCATTCGAAGGATGATCCAAGTGAGTCAGTAGAAATCATGCAAGGGATGAGCTAGGTGAGTCAGGGATGACCCAAGTGAGTCAGTAGGCTTCATTCAAGGGACAACCCAAGTGAGTCAATAGGCTTAATTCAAGGGATGATCTAGGTGAGTCAGGTATGACCCAAGTGATTCAGTAGGCTTCATTCAATGGACAACCCAGGTGAGTCCGTAGACTTCACTTGAGGGACGACCCTTGAATGAAGGTTGTAGGGTCATTTGTAGACTATAGGTTGCAGGGTCATCTAACTTTATCAATTGGTTGCAGAGGTAAAAATGATAAAAAAATATTTTACTATAGTTTATTATTATCAATTTAAAATGTAGATCTCATCGAGCTATGTGGTTTTAAAAAAAAATTAAAAACGGAGCTTTGGATCAAAAGTTATGCCTCCTAGAAGGTTATAGGGTAGTCTACAGTGACCAGGGATGACCGATGAGGGACAACCCATGTGAGTCAAGGATGACCCAAGTAAGTCAGTAGACTTCAATCGAGGGACAACCCAAGTGAATTAGTAGGATTCATTCGAGGGATGACCTAAGTGAGTCAGTAGGCTTCATTCGAGGGACGACCCAGGTGGGTAAATATGCTTCATTCTTAGGGAAAATCCAAGTGAGTTAGTAGACATCGTACGAGGGACGCCCCAAGTGAATTAGGGACGATCCAAGTGAGTCGGTAAGCTTCATTCGAGGGACAACCCAAGTAAGTTAGTAGACATCATACGAGGGATGACCCATGTGATTCAATGATGACCCAAGTGAGTCAGTAGGCTTCATTTTAGGGATGACCTAAGTTACTCAATAGACATCATGTGAGAGATGATCCGGGTGAGTCAAGGATGATCCAAGTGAGTTAGTAGACTTCATTTGAGGTACGACCCAAGTGAGTCAGTAGGCTTCATTCAAGGGATGACCTACAAGGGATGACTTGCATGAGTCCATAGATATCATGCAAAGCATGACCTACAAGGGATGACCTGCATGAGTTTGTAGACATCATGTGAGATATGACCTATAGGGGATGACCTGGGTGTAAGGGATCACCTAGGCAAGTTTGTAGACATCATGCAAGGGACGACCTACATGAGTCTGTAGACATCATGCAAGGGATGACCTACATGATTGCATAGACATGATGAGAGAGATGACCTGCATGAGTTCGTAGACATAATGCGAGGGACGATCTACAAGGGATGACCTAGGTAAGTCTGTAGTCATCATGGGGGGGATGACCTATAGGGGATAACCTGCATGGGATTGTAGACATCATGTGAGGCAGAGCGATGACTTGCAAGGGATGACATGGGTGCAAAGGATGACCTGGGTAAGTTTGTAGACATCATGTGAGTGATGACCTGCATGAATCCATAGACATCATTTGAGGTATGACCTATGAGGGATGACTAGCATGAGTTCATAGACAAACTATGAGGGACGACCTAGGTGGGTCTAGGACAAGCAAAAAGTTTGTATGGATGGAAGCATTGATGATAAAAAGTAAAACAAGATATAAAAAAAACTATACCTAGAGTCTTTTCTCTGTATTGTATTTTATCCTTTGTATATTACCAATCACTCTTTTTCCAGTTTCTCTGGTTTTATTCTTTTTTTAGCTCAAATTTGGGTTCTCCTTTTTTGTTGAATGTATAACTATAACAAGTAATAGTATGTTTTGCTATATATAGTGGGTGAATTTATCTAGGTTAATAAAATTATATATAATTTTAAGGTTAATAAATTATCTAAGTTGATTATATATAATTGTTGCTACTATATAATTATATATAGTGGCAACAATTGATAATCAAGGCCTTGAAAGCTTTTAGCATTTATGTACTCGAATCTAGAAACCTTAAAGATTTTAATTTAAAGTTGCATAAGGATTTTGGTTGTATGAGAAAAAGATAATTTACAAGTCTTTTGCATAGATCTTCAAAGGGAAGGAACCCTCCTCTTAGCTATAAATAGGCCTAACTTATATTGTAGAATGTATTGGGAGTTATTTTCGCATGCCTAGTACCTAGTCTTTTTGGCTCTTCCTTTCATTCTTCCTTTTTATTCTAACAAGAGGACTCCAAACCTTCTCTAATACCCTAAGTAGCATTTAACCCCTCGGGTCTCATTGTCTTATAATAAATTTTGGCATGTTAATACAAGTCATGACTAATTTTGCTTTATCCTCCTTTCTTTAACTTGTTTTGATTTTTAATGATCTGTTTTGCTTGGTTGTGTTCAATAGTCATAGGATGATATTTGTCATGTTCAATTGCCACTTATTGAAGTCAAAATTTGAGATTTAATTATTTGGTGCATCACCCTTGTAGCTTAGGTTTTATTTTTTGTAAAGTGTTTAATTTCCTATTTTTACTTTCATTGCAATTCCTTTCCCTAGCCTCATGGAGGTCCAATGTGCATTAAGTATTAGATTCGATGAGGAGCCAACCTCAATTCAAAACCTTGGAGATCACCTCATGCTTCATGTTGTTTCATTCTACATGAGGTATAGGTGAATTAGTCTTGTTGGGCTCTCCAACTTGGGTTAGCAGTGCATTTTGAGATGACAACACTAACATAAGCATTACTATTAAGCAAATATGTTTCCTTTATAAAATATTAAAATTATTAAAACTTAAAAGTCACTATAGCTAAGCAATTAGATATAAATATTTTTTTATAATAAGAAGGTGATTGACATAATAGTATAATCTCTTTAATTTAGTAAATTTGAGTAGAACTTTAATCATTAAAGATATATATAAATAAAAATTATAATTTAACATAAAATTTAAGTTTTTAGGTGTTTTATAATATTTTTACATAAGATTTATAATATTATAATAATATGTTATTTTAAAAATAAATACGAAATTTTTAAACGATGTCTTCCCTACCTAGGTGTTGTAGGTCAGTTGGAGAGGAGAGGGCAATCCTCCAAGAAATCTCTTAGGTTCGAATCTCCACCCTACCAAAAAAATTGAATTGGGTACCCAGAATTCAATTGATAATGATGGTATGGCCAGGGTCGGGAGTGACTCTCGGGTGAATTTGACAGTGTAGCACCCCCTAACCATGGTCTCTTAGAGCAAGGCAGCCTTGCAAGGGGTTTTTATCTTAAAAAAAATAATAAAAAATGCGACAGAAATGCAATATTTTAAACAAGCGATCATCAAAGACAATTCAAATATACTTTTTTCAAAATAGAAATAACTATAGTGTTAAAGAATTTTTATTAATTTTTTATGTTAACATGATTATTTTCATTGTTGTTAATGATTTCTAACATACAAAAGGATAACTATTTATTTTACAAGAAAGATAAAATAAAATTAAACAATCTAAAACTTTTAGACTGAAGGTGGAGATCTAGTATGTTTTTTGGTCTTATGTTGATGTCGCATGTTTGCTCTTTCTTCAACCACCATATTGTTAGGGATCTAAGTGCTCTAATTACACAATTATGTGTTCCAATTCTGACTAGGACATGGGGCTTCTCCCCTTGTAATGTCCACTTCTCAGGTTGTCACTTCACTGTTTAGTGAAGTTGTAGCTATAGAAAGGCACGAAAATAGTTGACAGACACAAGAAGTTTGTCTTGAGGGTTTTCCATAAGGTAAATCCTCTTTTTTGGAAATAGTCCTATCTATGAAATATTTTGGTAAAACCTGCAACTGGCTTGAGAGTCACACACTCGATGGGTATTTTTTGGGGATGATTCCTAGTTACTCACTAATCCATCAATGGATATCCTAAAAAATATATAAATGTAGCTTTTAAGGAGGGAATTCCATACATGTTTAAATAGCAACAAGAATTTATTAGATATTTATTATATATATTATCTTCTTCATGCCAATTTATTGCCAAATAAATTACTTATTTTGATCCACTCTCTTTGCATTAAAGTTATCATTGCTCATCCATAAAGGCATCCGAGGTGATCTAGTTAGTAGATAAGGTTGAAGGCATTTGGTTAGCTCCCAAAGGGGTAAGGAAGAAGAAAAATATGTTTTTGTTGTGCCCTTTATTCTTTCTTTCCTTACACATTTGGATCAATATTTACTTTAATTTTTACTAACATTTTTTCTCCTTTTGCTATCTCTACATGTTACAAATCATTTCCATCTTATGTTAATCACTAATCACTTCATTTACTTTTTTTATCATATTCATTGCCATTTATCTTACAATTAGCTTGTGCTACTCTTATGCTACACATTTGCAGATTGATTAGTATATATTTTCATAATATTTTGATTTGGTTTTATCACCCTTTCAAAATGTCTTTCATTGAAGTTTTGGGCCAGAGCATGTAAGGAAGTTTTTTCAGAATTTAAATTTGATTGTTTGTATCCTTCAACAAATCAATCTCGTATAAAAAATACTTATAAATACCACAAAAAAGTAAATGTACATACCATAAAAGGTTTTATCACCATAATATTACCTTCCTCTTCTCCTCCATTTCATCGAAAAGAAAACATCTTGTGACAACATGCCAAGAATTTCCAATTTTGTGTATATACTTAAGGAAGTATGGCCAAAGATGCGTGGCCACTACTTTCCAACCTCTAGAAGATATGTGAGATTTTATAACACAGATAAGTGTACAAAAGGATTCGTTCCACTATGTGTTGGGGAAGACAGAAAATGTTTTAGGGTGAAGATCAAACATTTAAGTCATCCTCTTATCCGAGAGTTGCTTGACATATCAGCTAAGGAGTTTGGGTTTCAGCAGATGAGTGTGCTCAATTTTTGGTGTGAGTAAATCACTATATAAAATATAGAAAAGCAATTACAGTGTTTCAAAATTTAATAGTAGAATTAACAAAATAAGACAAACACACAGTAGAAGAGACAACGATTTTAACGTGGTTCACCCAATGTAGGTTACATCCACCAAGAATTTTCAGTCCTTTCTTTTTCAATCCAAGCAATAGAGGGTTACAACCTACAACAAACATCTACTGTAATTTCCTTTCTATATTTACAAGGAATCAACACAGTAATTTTCATTGTATACTCTGTTTTGGCTCACAACTATATATAAGAAAAAAATAGAAAAAAAAGAGATTTTCTTAATACATTCCAAGATTAACACTGAGTTCCCAACACCTAATTTTGGGATAAAAACAAAAAAAACTTTCCCTGGCTGTCCTGTTGTAAATCTGAAAACATTATCTGGTAGACTAACAGACTGTAAATTTGGAAATTTTCCTTGCCCGTCCTAGAGTAAATCCAAAAACTTTCTCTGTTTAGCGTCCTCATAATTAAGCTCCATTCCTAACAATCTCCCACTTGGATACTAATTCCATTGCACCATATTGCAACCAAGGATTGAAAAATTCTCATCATGGCCTCTTATTCCTTAAGGCCAACTAAAGTTGAGCAAAAGCTCAAATTTTCTCTTGACACCACTTTTGTAAGCATGTCAGCAAGATTTTGTGATGTGTGAACTTTCCCTAATTTCAAATATCCATCTTCCACTACTGATCTAATGAAATGATACTTGAGTTTGATGTGTTTAGTTTTTGAATGGAATTCTAAATTCTTCGCAAGGTGTATAGCACTCTAGCTATCACTCCATAAATTATTATCCTCTTGCTTCTTCCCCAGTTCTTCCATTAGTCTTTGCAACCAAACCATCTTTTTGCTTGCTTTTGCAACAACAACATATTCAGCTTTAGTGGTTGAAATGGCAACTACATATTGGAGTTTAGAAATCCAACTAACCGCTCCTCCTTCTATAGTAAATATGTAGCCAATAGTGCTCCTTCCACCATCAAGATCACCTGCCATATCAGAATCTACAAAACCTTTCAAGCATATATTAGAGACTCGAAAATTAAAAGAATAATTTGAAGTTTCTCTCAAGTACCTGAGTATCCATTTTACCACTTTGCCAATGTCCATTTTCGGGATTACTCATAATTCTACTCACTACTCCCACTGCGTGGGCAATGTTTGGTTTTGTATAAACCATTGCATACATCAAGCTTCCAACCGTTGATGCATAGGGAACCTTAGCCATATGCTCTTGTTCCTTTTGTGTCTTGGGACACAAATATTTGGTGAGTTTGAAATGTTTTGTCAATGGATTAGCAACAGACTTTGCATTGTTCATGTTGAATATCTTAAGCACTTTTTCAATGTATTCTGCTTGTGACAATTTCAGAGTGTGACTCTCCTTGTCTCTTGTTATCCTCATACCAAGGATTTTTTTTGCGTCTCCCAAATCCTTCATGGCAAAGGATTTAGCCAACTTCTTCTTGAGCATGTTTATATCTTGCATATTTGTTCCTGCAACCAACATGTCGTCCACATACAATAGCAAAATAACATATTTACCATTTCCAATTTTATTAAAATATACACAATGATCACTTTGACATCTTTCAAACCTTTGATTAGCCATGAACTTATCAAATTTTAAATACCATTGTCTAGGAGCTTGTTTTAACCCATACAAGCTCTTTTTCAGTTTACTTACCCAATCCTCTTTACCTTTCACCTCAAAGCCTTCAGGTTGGTGCATATAAATTTCCTTCTCCAAATCACCATGAAGAAATGTTGTCTTCACATCCAATTTCTCCAGATGCAAATTTTCTATAGTTATAATAATCAAAATAGCTCTAATAGAGGTCATTTTTACAATTGGAGAAAAAATCTCATCAAAATCAATACCCTTTTTCTAAGTGAATCCCTTGACCACTAGTCTTGCTTTGTATCTCTTATGCCCTTCATTTTCAACTTTAATCCTGTACATCCATTTATTGGTCAAATCTCTTTTACCTTTGGGTAGCTCAACCCAATCCCAAGTTTGGTTGTGGAATAAAGAGTCCATTTATTCATTCATTGCAAGCTCCCACTTATTCCTAGTATCCATATGTAATGCTTCCTGAAAATATTCTAGCTCACCAGCATCAGTATACAAAACATAATTAGAGAAACATTGAGGAATTCTACTTATCTTGGTAGATCGTCTTACAACACTTTCTAGAGATTGAGGTGCTTGTTCCTGCTATTGTACATTTTTATCTTCTACCACTTTTGTAGTTACCTTTTCTATGTGTCCATAAAGGTCTATGTATTCAGTATTCTCCTCTTTCCATTTCTTTCCCTGCAACCGATGTTTATACAAGTTTTTCTCATTAAATATGACATCCCTTCTTCTAATGACTTTTCGATTATCATAATCTCATAATCTGTAACCCAAGACATCAATATCGTAACCAATAAAATAGCACTTTTGGGCCTTAGCATCTAACTTATTTATGTTCTCTTTGTCTATATGCATAAAAGCCTCACATCCAAATACCTTAAAGAAAGAATAATTTACTGGTTTACCTGTCCACAGATCTTCCGAAATTCCTCCATCCAAGGCACTAGATGGTCCTCTATTAATCAGATATACTACAGTATCAACAACATGAACCCATAAAAATAATGGTAAGCCTGCATGTATTCTCATGCTCCTAGCACACTCCATGATGGTTCTATTCATTATTTCTGCAACCCCATTTTCTTGAGATGTTCTTGGAACTACCTTGATTATTCTAATTCCATTTTTAGAAAAAAACACATAAAATTCTCTACTGCAATATTCTCCACCATTATCCAACTTTAGACACTTGAACCTTTTTCCAGTTTCATTTTCAACTAATGCTTTCCAATTCTTGAAGGTATTAAAAACATCACTTTTATTCTTAATGCAATATATCCATGTTTTCTTTGTGCATCATCAATAAAAACTACATAGTAAGAGTAACATCCAAGAGAAGCTACCTGAGCTGGGCCCCAAACATATGAGTGCACAAGCTCCAATTTCTCTTTCTTCCTTGAGAAATCTAACTGTCTTTGCTTTACCATAAACACAATCCTCACAGAATTCCAAATCAATCTCTTTTAACTTAGGCAATAACTTTCTTGAATATAAAATTTCCATACCTTTTCTACTCATATGGCCAAGTCTTTGGTGCCACAAAGATGCACTCTCACCTGTAGAAACTAAATTCATGGAGCAGTGAGAAAAATCAGTAAATAAATAAAGAGTACCCACCAATTTACCTCTAGTTACTATCAATGAACCTTTAGTGACTTTCTAAGCATTTTTTTGAATGCAACCGTGTATCCTTCACCATCAAGATTACTTGCCGATATAAGATTTCTCTTTAAATATGGTATGTGTCTCACCTCTTTAAGAGCCCACTGACATCCATTTGGGGATTTAATCAAAATCTTTCCAATACCCATGATTTTACATGGTTGGTAATTTCCCAACAAGACTTGTCCATAATCTCCAAAAACATAATCTTTGAAGTATTCTTTATGTGAGGTAGCATGGAATGAATCACCACTATCAATTACCCAATAATCACTATTTCTATCAAGAGATAAGATTAAAGCATCTTGTAGAATTTGTCTAGTAATATTTGCTTTTGAAGTGTTAGCATTATTATCATTACCTTCATTTCCATCACCCTTTATTTGCCAACAATCCTTCTTGAGATGACCCTTTTTGCCACAGTGCCAATCCTTTTTACCTTCATTTCCATCACCTTGGGTATTATGTTTTTGCCGATATAATATTTCTCTTTAAATATGGTATGTGTCTCACCTCTTTAAGAGCCCATTGGCATCCATTTGGGGATTTAATCAAAATCTTTCCAATACCAATGATTTTACATGGTTGGTAATTTCCCAATAGAACTTGTCCATAATCTCCATAAACATAATATTTGAAGTATTCTTTATGTGAGGTAGCATGGAATGAAGCACCACTATCAATTACCCAATAATCACTATTTCTATCAAGAGATAAGATTAAAGCATCTTGTAGAATTTGTCTAGTAATATTGGCTTCTGAAGTGTTAGCATTATTATCATTACCTTCATTTCCATCACCCTTTATTTGCCAACAATCCTTCTTGAGATGACCCTTTTTGCCACAGTGCCAATCCTTTTTACCTTCATTTCCATCACCCTGGGTATTATGTTTTTGCCGATATAATATTTCTCTTTAAATATGGTATGTGTCTCACCTCTTTAAGAGCCCATTGACATCCATTTGGGGATTTAATCAAAATCTTTCCAATACCCATGATTTTACATGGTTGGTAATTTCCCAACAGAACTTGTCCATAATCTCCAAAAACATAATCTTTGAAGTATTCTTTATGTGAGGTAGCATGGAATGAAGCACCACTATCAATTACCCAATAATCACTATTTCTATCAAGAGATAAGATTAAAGCATCTTGTATAATTTTTCTAGTAATATTGGCTTCTGAAGTGTTAGCATTATTATCATTACCTTTATTTCCATCACCCTTTATTTGCCAACAATCCTTCTTGAGATGACCCTTTTTGCCACAGTGCCAACACTGTAGCTTTCCTTTTCCACATGATTTGAATCTGCCTTTGGATTTGCCATGATGTAAACTCTTGCCTCTTTCTCTTCCTCTTCCTCTATTCTCAACAGTTAAGGTGATGCTAGATGATTCTCCTGTGGTTTTTATTTTCATGTTCTCATTGAGTATCACACCAACCACATCATCAAACTCAAATTCATTTGAACTCGAAGCAAAGTTTCTTACCACCATTACCAAACTGTTCCAACTTTCCTAAAGAGAGCATAATATTAATAAGGCCCTAATATCATCATCAAAATCCAATCCTACTGAATGCGATTGATTAGTGACAATATTAAATTCATTTAAATGATCATGCATAGATTTTCCTTCACTCATTTTCATGTTAAATAACCTTTTCATTAAGAATACCTTATTTGATGCTGATGGTTTCTCATACATCTTGGCCAACTTATCAATGACTCCCTTGGTAGTCTTTTCATCGGAGATATTGAAGGCTACGGTGGATCCCAAACACAACATCATAGTACCCAATGATTTTCTATCAAGGAGACTCCACTCCTCATCAGACATAGTTGAATGTCTCTTTTTTTCCCCCTCAAGAGGTAAGTAAAGATCCTTTTAGTACAAGTAATCCTCCATTGCATCTTCTAGAATTGAAAATTCTGGCCATTGAAGTTTTCAACTCTAAACCTCTCTTATTCCGCCATTGCTCCCACTTGATCCAGAAATTCTCCTTCTATCAAGTGCATCCAACAAAACCTCACTCTAATACCACTTGTTAGAGTAAATCACTATATAAAATATAGAAAAACAATTACAGTGTTTCAAAATTTCACAGCAGAATTAACAAAATAATACAAATACACAGTAGAAGAGACAATGATTTTAACGTGGTTCACCCAATGTGGGTTACATCCACCAAAAATTTTCAGTCCTTTCTTTCCCAATCTAAGCAAAGATGGCTACAACCTACAACAAACATCTGTTGTAATTTCCTCTCTATATTTACAAGGAATCAACACAGTAATTTTCATTGTATACTCTATTTTTCCTCACAACTATATATAAGGAAAAAATAGAAAAAAAAAACTGCTTTTCTTAATACATTCCAAGATTAACACTGAGTTCCCATCACCTAATTTTGGGATAAAAAAAAAAACTTTCCCTGGATGTCCTGTTGTAAATTCGGAAACTTTCTTTGGTAGACTAACAGACTGTAAATCTGGAAACTTTCCCTGCCCGTCCTGCAATAAATCCAAAAACTTTCTCTATTTAACCTCCACATAATTAAGCTTCATTCCTAACATTTGGATTTCAACAGATGGGTGTGCTCAACGTTTGGTGTGATGAACACCGCTTTCAACAGGTGTTAAATTCGATTGAGAATGGTAGACCTTATTCAGATTTCTAAGGATAATTGGTTCTCTCTTGTAGTATTCCAAGCTGAGAGAAATAGAGAAAACAAAGACGTGAAAACATTTTTACATAAAAATAGAGAATTTTGTTTACTTGTAATCACTTACCAATGTTTCCTTGTATGCCGTACTTATAACAATTATGGAGAACAATATACAAATTTTTTAATTGTTCATCATATCATGTTTATTTTATTTCATTTAGAATTCTGGTCGTTATCTTTGCTTTTGATAATGGAACATTTTGATAATAGAACATGAGAAACCAGCTTAGTACTCATTATTATACTTAATATTCTAAAAAAAATCCCAATGCAAAATTTCAAGTAGTAAATGTCAAATCAATCTATTTATATAAAGACTGAAGAGGGGAAAATCTCCCAATATCAATCTTAGAATACAAAAAAATAGCACTTAATCTGTGACAAGGAAGAACGACAGTACCCAAAAATTTGAACACCTCTCATAATTTGGATTATAAAAACACTTACTACTATAGGTTTGAATGATGATAAGTTATAAGCATTGAACTGTAAAAAAAATTATATGATACGAAAGGAATTTCTTCTCCTTCCCATATTCGGATGCTTTGACATTACTTCGAATGTCAGTATGCTTCTTGAAAGTTCGATTATGAGCTCAAATTTTGGTAAAGAAAACAAGTCAATGTGATGTTGAAATACGAAAATTAAAATTTTTATTTGAAAGTACAAACAGAAAGATGTATAAATGCGCAAGAGTATTGTTAACGGATCTTGTCATCTCTCAAGATGTCTGTAACTTCTAGGTAAACTCATTCTTAGATGTTATCTAAACAAGGACCGATAAGTGTCTATGTCTCCTTCATTGCCAAGAAATTTCAACGTAGAAATGGGGCCTACCATCTTGGGCCCCATTTCTGACCACTCCAACACAACCCATCAATATGAGGATGAAGTTAGACCCAAACTAACTCCGTCTCAAGGGAGAGGCAGAGGCCGCAAAGCAAACTCCAAATCGTCTCGATGAATATCGTATCCTGGAATGTTAGAGGCCTCAACATGACTGCAAAATAGAGAACTATTAAAACAGTAAGAAAAAATCTAAAACCAAATATTATGTTCTTTCAAAAATCTAAATTAGATGAGACTAGCAGCATTCAAGTTTGCAAGCTAATATAAAAAAACAACTTTACCTTTTATCCCTCCACAGGGGCCTCCGGGGGTCTCCTCTATTTATGGGACCTGACAACCATTGAAGAGAGAGTTCTTTCAGTCTCATACAGAACCATCAACATCCTATTTACTAATAAAGTCACTCATTTCCAATGGATCACCACCAATGTATATGGACCAAACAGTTGTCCTAGTAGAATATTGTTGTGGGATAACATTTCTGCAATGCATAATAACTTTGAAGACTTTCCATGGTTGTTATGTGGCGATTTTAATTCTCCCCTCCATTTGTATGATAAACAAGGAGGCAATCCAATCACCAGTAGTTGCATAGAATATTTTAGTGACTTTGTCAACCACAACGAGCTAATGGACATGCCACTCCAAGGATCCAACTACACATGGAGCAATAGACGGTCGGGAATCCAACACATCCAAATCCAGCTAGATAGATTCCTCTTATCCAAATAACTCATTCCTATTTTTGGCGATGTCAAGATTCATAGCCACCCAAAAATCGGCTCCAACCACAATCCCTTAATTCTGGATTGTACACAACCCCAACAAATCTTCAAAACCTCTTTCAAGTTTGAAAAGATGTGGCTCACTCATCCAGATATAGGCTGGTGTATTTGCCAATGGTGGCAGTAGGATTTTTGTACAAACCCTCTCACAAATCTGTTCCTCAAACTGAAAGCGGTCAAACTCAAGCTGAAATGCTGGAACAGGGATGTCTTCAGCAACCTCTTTAGTGAGAAAAATAAAGTCTTCGGCAACCTCTTTAGTGAGAAAAAGCATCTAATGGATGAGCTGAAAAGGGTGGAAAATCTGATTCGGGGAGGAGACTTGAGGGCCAAAACCTTCTTTGAAGAAAAAAGCCTCCTATCAAATTTTCACAATACCTTGGCTAAGGAAGAGACATATTGGCGGTAAAAATCCAAAACCTCTAGCTCAAAGAAGGAGACACCAATACGAAGTTTTTCCATGCATCCACCATGCACCACAAAGGCTTAAATAAAATCAATAAGCTGACCAAGGCAGATGGATCCATTGTCTTTGACATCTAAGCAATTAGACAAGAAGCTATTTGCCACTTCCAAGAAATCTTAGGGCCAAGCATTGGTTGCCATCCCCTCACCTCAAGTTCTCTGCTATAGAACATCCCAAATATGGTGTCTAACAATGATAATGGAAAATTGCTTGAAAGCTTCGCTAAAGATGATATCAAAGAAGCTCTGTTCGAAATGGAACCTGATAAGGCCCCTGAAACTGATGGTTTCCCACCCTGATTTTTTCAATACTTCTAGGAAATCATGGGCCAAGATGTCATTGTTGCAGTTAAATTCTTCTAGAGATCCAAAAAGATGTCGATAGAGGCCAATTCCACTTCCATTGTATTAATCACCAAGTCTAATGATTGCGCTTCCCTTTCTTATTTCAGGCCGATCAGCCTCTATAGTGTCATTTACAAACTTATCACCAAAGTTATGGCAAATAGGTTGAAAGCTATCCTTCCCTCCATCATCGACAAGTGCCAAGGGAGCTCGGTCAAAGGCAGACTCATTTCGAATGGAGTGATAACCATCCATGAACTGGCCCACTCGGCATCTAAAAATAAAAAACCCAACATGTTCCTTAAGCTTGACATGAACAAGGCTTTTGACTGTGTTTCCTAGAAATTCCTGTTCAAAGTCCTGGAAAAGTTTGGGTTTCACAAAGAATGGATCAAGATGGTTCACGAATGTATCTCGACTACTTGGTTCTCTATTCTAATCAATGGATCACTCGTAGGTTTCTTCCAAAGTTTCAAAGGCATCCATCAAGGGGACCCTCTGTCTCCCTTTCTCTTCATTATTATGGTTGAAACCCTTGGAAGAACCCTTTCAGCTTCCTGTAACAGGGGTCTTATTTTTGGGATCAAACTGGCCTCAACATCTAGAGCCATATCCCATCAACAGTTTGTTGATGACACTATTCTAACATCTTATTCTTCCATTCTCGAAGCAAAAATCATTAAGAACATACTTGACTCTTATGAAGAGGCGGCTGGTCAAAAAGTCAACTATCGTAAAAGCAAGTTGTACACTCTCAATACCCCCACTCACAGATAAAATAGGATTGCTGAGATCCTTGGGTGCAACATTGGGAGTCTTCCAACTACTTATCTTGGATTACCGCTTTTCCATGGCAGATTTGTCTCGGCTATGTGGAACCCTATTTTAGATTGCCTCAACAAGAAACTAGAGGGGTGGAAAAGCTCAATGCTCAGCCAGGCAGCCAAAGCCACTCTGGTCCAAGCTTGCCTTCAAAATATTCCTATTTATTTCTTATCCATCTTCAAAGCTCCAACTACCATCTGCCAAAAAATTAAACAAATTCAACGCAGATTCCTTTGGGCTGGAAACAAAAACAAGAATAAATTCTCGCTAATCACCTGGGATAGGGTCTGTTCTAAGAAAAAGTATGGAGGCCTCAAATTCAGAGACATCAACCGGATGAACATGGCCCTCATTGCCAAGCAGGCTTGGAGACTTACCATCAATGAAAAAGTCACATGGATTGATATCATTAAAGCTAAGTACCTTCAACAGTTTTCATTTCTTGGAGAGCACAACCTACTTGTTGGATCCGATTTCTGGAATGGCGTAATCAAAATAAGAAAAATCATCATGGAAGGCTTAAGGTGGTGTCTAGGAACTGGAACAACTATCCATTTTTGGGACGACCCATGGATCCGTGATAAACCTCTCAGCCAAGATCCGCATCTTGTAGTGCTCAAGGCGACTACAGAAGCTACCTTTGGAAATAAGGTGTGTCACTTCATTACCCAAGGTCATACCAGACGTCAATGGAAACACTTGGCTCTTAACATGCCTAAACAAATCACCGAGGCTCTTAAGAGGTTACAAAACCTGTTGAGGACATGCATCATTCTGAGCTCACATAAATATGATTCCATGGTCTGTAACCTTGAACAATCTAGAAATTTCATTGTCAAATCAGCTTATTACATCCAAGAAACTCCCACAGATGGATGAGACTTAGGTCTGGGTTTCCAAGATCATTCCCAAGGTCAAATTCTTTTGCTAGTTGGCCACCCAAAATAGTATCCTCACCATAGAAAACTTGATAATCAGAGGGTTACTCATTCCCAATTGGTGTATCCTATGCAAAAATTCCTGTGAGTCTATTTCGCATGTTTTTTTGGATTGTCCCTTCTCTCTAGCAGTTCTCAACCAGGTCCATAACACCTTTGGAATCTCAACAGTCCTCCCACATTCCATTCCCCTCCTTATTAAGCAATGGCCCCGACCTTTCAAGAGCAACCAATTAAAATTCATGTGGCAAGCTTGCCTCCACCTTTACCTATGGCAGATATGGCTCAAACGAAATGCCAAAATTTTTAAAAATCAAGCCACTGATAAGAAGATTATCACTATCAAAATCTTGGCCCTATCTAAGGATAATGCCTCTCTTGTTTCTTCTCCAAACCCCCCCTCCTATCTTAGAATCGGATCTAGCCAAACTTTTCAATCTATCTAACATCTCTATTGTGCTTCGTAATTCTATTGATAGGTCTGCCATCAAGTGGGTCTTACCACCTACTGGGTGGCACAAGCTCAATTTTGATGGTGCGGCTAAATGCAACCCAAGAGATGCTGGCGAAGGAGGAATTCTCAGAAACCACAGGGGAGAAATAATTTTGGCCTTCACCCAGAACCTAGGAATTCATTCCAACAATATGGCAGAGTCTCATGCTCTGTTCCAAAGTTTGATCCTAATGGAAGGGTTGACCATCAATAAAATTATCATCGAAGGAGACTCGTTGCACTGTATCAACTGCCTCAAAGGTATAGCTAGACCTCCCTAGTCCCTAGCTTTGATTTTCCAAGAATGCAAGGCTCTAGTTGGCAATTACCCAGAATTAGTCATTCAACATCAGTAGTGGGAAGGAAACAAAGCTATAGACTGGTTAGCTAACAGGGGATTCGATAAATCTTACATTCAAGTTTGGAGAGACTCCTTCCCCATTGGCCTAAGGAACGACCCTACAAGTTTCAATGTTTGCACAATGTGAGCTGGTGCCAGGGGGCTTGGTATGGTTTGTTGTTGCTCTAATCACCTACACCATGCTGGCAAATCCCATCCTCAAATGTATCCACAAGCATCTCAATAATTTCCAGATTGAGGATAGTTGGAACCCAATCAGTTGGTCTGCTCATTGCTTGCCGACCACGGAGTCTTTCCATGACATTCTTAGGGAGGGTTTGTTCAAAATCAGAGTCAACATCAACTCCTGTGCCCATCTGTTATGGAATTCTGGCAATTGGAAGGAATACCGATCCAAAGGCATTCACAAGCGGTAGTTTCCTTGGAGCATACCCCTAAATTTCAATGTCCTCACAAGCATAATTATGAATACCCAACCCCTTTCCCATGCGGGAAACCCTTTCAGGACGTTAATATGGAGGATTCTCAATTCTGGTGTGTGGACTTCTCCCCATACCCAGAAAAATATGAGCTTTTCATGGTGGCGCTGACATTTGTTCACCATCTTCAGCACCCTTCTTTGGAGGGGAATTCTTCTATGATATTTCCCCTTCAGTCTTTGCCTTCCCATCCTAGATCAGTCCTCTGTTCCCAAAGCCACCAAAACTTTGTCCTCTTGGAAGCATTGTAATCATGAACCCCTGCCATGTGAACCTAAATCTTGAACCTTTTTTGATAACTTTGAAGACCTCGCTGGGCTTGCCACCTTTGTTTTTAAATTGGTACAGAGAACCTCCTATTGTTACCAATCAAACCCATCTTGTCTCTACCACAGGTAACCTCTTGCCCTTGCCACAGGAAACCTCAAGTTCCTTTCCATGGCCATCCTTGAACCTGACAACTTGAACCTTGATTCTGACCTTATGCCGATGTTCAAGAACCATGGCTTCCTACCCTTCTTGGAAAAATTTTGTGGCATTGACACCACAATAACAAATGATTTCATCTCAACCTAGACTAACGGGAGGGTCCTAGTCAGAGGGATGGAATTCACTATCATGGCAGACCTGCTGGCAGAGGTAACGAGACTCCCCAATGATGGATACAAACTACACAGAGACAACCATTCTGTCTAGGTAGAACTTAAACACTTTGCTTGCAATAGGAAGAAGTTGGTCCAGGACCAAAAAGGAGCTATTGTTAGGGAAAAGCTCCCCGATCCTTGGAATCGCACTCTCATCCCAATGATGTAGTACATAACTGTAGACAACCCAGATGAACCTGTGAGAAGTTTTCACTTGGATTTTTTGAATGTGCTGAGAGATGTTTCGGAGATCAATACTCCTGAGTATCTAAACCCACTTCTTCAAACTATGGAAGAGTCCATGGCTACCAGACCCTCCCAGAAGATGAGGAAGAAGGACGCTAAAAGAAAATCTATAGAGAAAATCCACACCAACACTAGCCTGATGGAAGACCAAGCTCTTATTGATGCTCGCCGTATGACTAGAGTCAAGCGTGACCCATTGGAGATCCTGACCGAAATGCTGCTCAACATCCACCATAATCAATCCAAAGCAACCACTAGATTGGAGCACGCCATTTGCATCTCAAAAGCTATCAATGCAAAAACTTCTGAAGCTTCCAAAACTGCCTATCAGGGAGACACTACCGATTGGGAAGTTTCATCCATGGAGTAAGTTCTTTGGGTGGTCTCTGGTCCTTTCCCTTGTGTTCTCTCTCCTCTATAAGCTCGGTCTTTCGGTGCTCGGTCCTGGGCAGTTCTATAGATGGCTTTCCATCATCAATGTTTTTTCCTCCAAATGGTGATTTTCTCTATTTAAGTTTCGCTTTCCTTTTTTTGTTGGCATCTGGTCACGTTTCTCTTTAGATAGTTCTTCTAGTTAGTTCTTCTGAGCATCTTTTCCTTAGGTGGCCCCTGTTGTTTTTGGGATTACTTGTTTTGTTACTGTCGTACTTCCCCTTTGCCTCCCGTCTTCGGAGACCCATGACTGCTTTGTACAAGGTTCATGGACCTTTCAACACCCTTTCAACCAATAAAAAAAAAGTTAATAAAAATCCACCGCCTGGGTTAAGCATGTCATGTCTGCAGCAAGACATAAATATGCCCAAATAATAAAACCAGGGAAGTCAAGGATTTTTATTTAGTATTTGATACATCCATAACATCAAATTTTAATAATGTTTTGGGTCAGCTGTAGTTATTTGTTTTAACTTTCTCTAAACATTAAATAAAAATAATAATTTCTACAAGTAGTTATTAAACAAAGAATCTCAACGGTAATCATATTAATGAGTGTTTAATCACAAATAAAATAATTTTTATAAGTTTAATTTTTGTAAAGGAAATTGATGTAGAATTTTTAAAATATTTGTTCCTTCGGCTGCTCTTTGTTGGTTTGGAGGGTAATTTGATTAAATGTGTTGAATTGATGTTGTTGCATCTATGGACATGTGTAACATGCAGGTAAACTAATTGTAAAAGTTTATTTTGGACAGGTTAGGATTCAGGAATGAACTCGTTTTTTTAAACATAAATTCATTTATACGTTGTAAAAATGGATGCAATTTGAATATGGGTCTTTGTGGTTTGAATTTAGGTTTGTGCAAGAGAGTTCAAAGTTCTAGCCACTAATATTTTTTTCTAGATGAAAACATTATACCAAACCAAACATGTATCATTGTAAGGCATCTACATTTTTTAGGCCCTAATCACTATTGTTGTTCTTTAGACATTATGCCAAAGCAAACATGCATCATTATAAGGAATTCACATTTTTTAAAATTTTAAGTCAATTTAAAAATTTTCATATATGATTGTATACAAAAAGGATTTGCATGTAATTTAAAAAAAAAAAAAAATGTTAACTATATGGAACTTTTCCGTTCAACCCCACTTCACTCAAAGCCCATTTAGTCGGAAGTGTGGGATAAACCAAAATGAGGTAGAAGCAGTTGGAAGGTACTTCCCACCTTCAATTGAAAGTG